>CM041791.1:77826320-78088820 GCA_023375725.1 Nephotettix cincticeps | reverse complement strand
AACCAAACATATCGGTCAATTGGAACGGGTAGTTTGGGGGGTTTTGTACCACAAAATGGGTTTTTTTGCATTTTTCACATGTAATTTTAAAAAATTTCTAATTTTATATTTTACTATTGGAATCAACTTAAAAAACTGCACAATTAAGTTCCTTAATTTTTTTCTCTATCTCCAACGGTTACCGAGATATTAAAAAATCTAAACACAGTACGTTGTATTGTGGGGCTCCAATGTTAATCTTATGGAGGATTAATATTTCCCATATTAATCAATATTTTTTGATGAAACTTGATATTTAGCTTCATGTAGTTGAGATCTATTCTTTTATGCTTAAAAATCATAGTTTATGTGTTTATCATGGCAGCAAACCTGCATACTCTTTTCCCATATCAATCATATTGGGAATAGGCAAACTCCTTTATTTATGGACAGATGTTGATAAAACTTGTCATATTTTATCATTATTATTATATTATTGATTTGGAAATTCGCTGAGTACGCAGATCTGCTGCGACGGGGGTATTTATTTTTCTATTTATCTTGTGTGTTAATATTTTTGTTTACACACAATTTTTGTTTAAATTATTTTA
Organism: Nephotettix cincticeps; assembly: GCA_023375725.1. Lineage (NCBI taxonomy): Eukaryota > Metazoa > Arthropoda > Insecta > Hemiptera > Cicadellidae > Nephotettix > Nephotettix cincticeps. The sequence continues at coordinate 78,088,230 of CM041791.1, read as the reverse complement.
AACATTATAATATTACAAATGTTAGTACTGTTAAATAACAGTACACAACATAAAAAAAGTTTGTAAAGATAAATACAACTAAATACTTGTATTTATCTTTTTGGGATTTATACTGATTTTGGAAAAAATATTCATCTTCAAATATGTATATAGTAATTGTAATGAAAATAAAGTTATGTTTCATTGTTATGTTGGTGGCACTGCGTCCGGTTGAGTAGCGAGACTATGTCCGTTTTGTTTGTTTGTTTTTGTTTATGTTAGTTCAGTTAACTTCTGTTGTTTTTGACGTGTTCTAGTGTAAAAATATGGTTGTTCAGAAGTGTGAATTAAATAAAAATTTATCAACAAAATTCTGTACTATTATATACCCTAATGGAGTACAGATTAAACTGTTTTTGACATGACCTCACTTGATATTTGCTATTTATTTTATTTATTTATTTTTACTTGTTATTTTATTTATTTCCTACTATAATAAAAGTAACTATACTATTTTTATAGTTTTGTTTTAGTTTATTCCCTAATTGAATGAAAAACATTTATTCTAAGACAGAATGAAACTGAGAATGTGGCTCGGGACGAATGGACACGAAGAGCTATTGGTTTTTTAATGGTATTTATCCAGTGAAACCCATCCTGTTGTCGTTTGACGCTTAAAAAAATAGCGAAGAAATCTGTGAACTGTATTCAGCAGCTATGTATAAATAAAGTTTTAAAGAAAAGACTGACACTGTTGTGCTATTTAATATTACCGTGTTTTCTAACAAAATTAGTTTGGAAACTGAACTCAAATGAATAACTTTGCAATTTGTTATATGCCTTAGACACCGCTAATCTGAACCCACAAAGCTGCACGCTCATGTGTATATTAAACCACATGGCTTCGTGAAACAGACACGTAATTGTCTATTGTGGACAAGCCATGATTAGCTCTCCAGACTGGAATAGAAGATATATCCGGCTATGGATTTTATTACGTCTAATGATATTTATAAATCTCTTATTGATTTATGCCATGCTTTTTATAAAAAGGTTTTGCATAAACAAAAGATTTGTCACAAAACAAGGGGAAACTATTAATGTATGCAGTGGCGCATTTAGAAAATTATTATGTAGGGGGCTGACCGAGAGTCTCTGGACTCCCTTGGCTAACAAGTGAAAAATGTTTTTAACAATTCCTAAAAAAAATGTTAAGGCATTATTTTAAGTTTTTTAGCTATTTGGATGCAAATATTTAAGTAGAGGCTATATGAATGAGGGACAAACCCCAGCAGGTTGAAAAACATTTTAGGTTTTATTTTAACAAAATCATTTTGACATGGGTATGTCTTAGTTCTGGGGGGGGGGTGTGGTGGCAATTTTTAAGATGGAAAATATGTAACAGGTTTCCATAGAAACCACCTGAGCTATTGTATTGAATTTTTAATATAAAAGAATAAGAACATATGTTTAGATGATCTGAAACCATTCCCTTTAGGCATATCCTTGATCTAACCTATTTCTCACAGGGAAGTAAATACAGTATAAACATTTTATATCAGCTCTCTTACAAAACAAAATATTAGTCTACGCCAGTATGGATAATACAGTGTCTGTGTCAACTGGGGTTTACCTGTGAGATTGGCTAACCCATGTAACCTTCTCTCAGTCATCGTATTTCTTAGAACCACATCACGCAGAACGGACTCACATGGCGCGGACGAGGCGGGTGATCAGCTCTGCACACAGAAGGTACGTGCCAGTGACTTTCTTTGGACGCTTTGGTTTCAACTAACATTTATTTATTGCTATTTTATTTTTAATTGTCAAATTCACCAATGTAAGTAATTTGCCACAAATTATTTACACTAAACCATCTTCTCTGCAATAAAAACATCTCTTCCGCTGCAATATTTAGACAACATCAGGAGAACAAAAAATTCAAAAAAAATTCAGTAAATGGGTTTCAAAAAGTTATTTTATCCTAAAAGCCATTATTTCGGCAATGTAGGAAAATAATGTAAAAATAAAGACATTTGTCTTTAAGTTAAAACGAAACTCATGAAAAACGGTTCGTTGAAAGCTCAAGACAACGTCCAGAACAATTAATTGTATAGTTTTAAACGTTTATCTCGTGTTAATCATCATAAGGTATTCTAGAAAATGCACAAATTTATTCATAAATGGCTAAATGAGTACTCCCCATAGTTGATCTCGTAATTTCTATTGTTAAGGACGTACATTTCAAATATTAAACCGATCCTAGAGGCCATAGTGTTTCGTTTTCTTTTTTGTAAATTAGTAAAGATTTACCTGTGCAATTCAATATTTGCCTAATATAGTTAGTTATAAGTTTGCTATTCTTGTACTCTTATTTTGCATTAATTAGTTTTAGTTTATTATGTTTTCAAAATGGCTGTTTTGGGCATTAGCCTGTAGCCATTATGTATATAATTCAATAAATAAAAAATAAATACATTATATACTGTTGTCCAAGTATCCAAACCAACATGGCAATTACAACGTTTATTCTCGTTTCTTAAAGTTTCAATTTCGGCCTCGAGGACTTCTATTGTTGTTTTCATGGCTAATATGCATTCTTTGAATTCGTTGACCGCGTCTGAAGGGACGAACCATGGTTCAGTTTGCACCGAGACTTCGTTTGCATCGGTTTTATTAGTTTGAACTTGTTTATATACTGTCCTATCTGACTCACACTGGACCCCTGTATCAATAAATACAGGCCGGGAGTCTTCCACTTGTAGCCGCTCTTTCTCCAGTTCAATTGCCCTCTCAGTTAGAGCGTGGATTGTGCGCTCTTGCTTTTTAATTTTTTTCTTGAAGAGCTTTATTTTCCTCCTGTAGCATGTGAGGGTCATAAAGTACAGGTGTGACGGGCATTCGAATTATCGAGGGTAAAATCGATTCACAGTCAGCCGCGGTAGTCGCGGAAGTCGTGTCGGAATCAGCCGCGGTTGACGCGGAGGTTATTGGTGTTGCGGGTGTTGCATCAGGGCCATTGGAAGGCGTAGTATACTTGTCATTATTAAAACTTTGGTTATTTGGTGTCCTAGGTGTGGAAGCTGGTGAGGGTATCGGACTATCAGGTTCCGGATGATTATGTGTTCCATTTTTTGATTTTACAGCTGTCATTGCGTTGCTAGTTTTCAAGGTAGCACCGCATTTCCTGTTGGTGCAGCGCCAGCTGATATCTCCTGATGCAAGTGTCCTATCTTTTCGAAAAGAATATTTTTCATATTTTAATCCCAAATTTCCTCTGTTGTTCGTCCCTTCTAAGCGACATGGCGCTGGCGTTCGCCCTCTCGTCCACGCCACGTCGCCTTCACGTCCATCGTGGCGCATCGGGAGCGACTAATGTCTCTTGAGCGTCCCTTCTAAGCGACATGGCGCTGGATGCCGCCCTCTCGTCCACACCACGTCGCCTTCATGTCCATCGTGGCGCATCGAAAAAGACAGGGCGCTGGCGGCCGCCCTCTCGTCCACGCCACGTTGCCTTCACGTCCACTGAGTCGCATCGGGAGCGACTAATGTCTCTTGTTCATCCCTTCTAAGAGACATGGCGCTGGCGGACGCCCTCTCGTCCATGTCACGTTGCCTTCACGTCCACTGAGTCGCATCGGGAGCGACTAATGTCTCTTGTTCATCCCTTCTAAGAGACATGGCGCTGGCGGACGCCCTCTCGTGCATGTCACGTTGCCTTCACGTCCATCGTGGCGCATCAGAAGCGACATGACGCTGGTGGCCGCCATCTCGTCCACGCCACGTCGCATTCACGTCCATCATGGCGAATCGGAAGCGACTAATGTCTCATGTGCGTCCCTTCTAAGCGACATGGCGCTGGTGGTCGCCCTCTTGTCCCTCTCTCGCCCACGCCACGTCGCCTTCACGTCCATCGTTGGAAATCGGAAACGCCATGGTTCTGGCGGCACCCCTCTCGTCCACGCCACGACGCCTTCACGTCCATCGTGGTGCATCGGAAGCGACTGATGTCTCTTGTGCGTCCCTTCTAAGCGACATGGCGCTGGCGGACGCCCTCTCGTCCGTGCTACGTCGCCTTCACGTCCATCGTGGCGCATTGGAAGCGACTAATGTCTCATGTGCGTCCCTTCTAAGCGACATGGCGCTGGCGGCCGCCCTCTCGTCCACAACACGTCGCCTTCACGTTCATCGTGGCGCATCGGAAGCGACATGGCGCTGGCGGCCGCCCTCTTGTCCACGTTACGTCGCCTTCACGTCTATCGTGGCGCATCGGAAGCGACATGGCGCTGGTGGCCGCACTCTCGTCTTCGCCACGTCGCTTTATAACACCTGCGTCAACACCAGGTGGACAAGAGGGCGGCCGCCAGCGTAATGTCGCTTAGAAGGGACGCACAAGAGACATTAGTCGCTCCCGATGCGCCACGATGGACGTGAAGGCGACGTGGCGTGGACGAGAGGGCGGCCGCGAACGCCATGTCACTTAGAAGGGATGCACATGAGACATTAGTCGCTTCCGATGCGCCACGATGGACATGAAGGCGACGTGGCATGGACGAGAGGGTGGCCGCCAGCGCCATGTCGCTTAGAAGGAATGCACATGAGACATTAGTCGCTTCCGATGCGCCATGATGGACGTGAAGGCGACGTAGCGTGGACGAGAGGGGGGCCACCAGCGCTATGACGCTTCCGATGCGCCACGATGAACGTGTAGGCGACGTGGCGCGGACGAGAGGGCGGCCGCCAGCACCTGGACGCTTAGAAGGGACGCACAAGAGACATTAGTCGCTCCCGATGCGCCACGGTGGACGTGAAGGTTACGTAGCGTGGACGAGAGGGCGGCATCCAGCGCCATGTCGCTTAGAAGGGACGCTCAAGAGACATTAGTCGCTTCCGATGCGCCACGTTGGGACGTGAAAGCGACGTGGCGAAGACGAGAGTGCTGCCGCCAGCTCCATTTCGCTTCCGATGCGCCACGATAGACGTGAAGGCGACGTAACGAGGACAAGAGGGCGGCCGCCAGCGCCATGTCGCTTAGAAGGGACGCACAAGAGACATTTGTCGCTCCAGATGCGCCCTGATGGACGTGAAGGCGACATGGCGTGGACGAGATGCGGCCGCCAGGGCCATGTCGCTTTCGATGCGCCACGATGAACGTGAAGGCGACGTGGCGTGGACGAGAGGGCGGCCGCCAGCGCCATGCCGCTTAGAAGGGACGCACAAGAGACATTAGTCGCTACCGATGCGCCACGATGGAAGTGAAGGCGACGTGGCATGGACGAGAGGGGGGCCACCAGCGCTATGACGCTTCCGATGCGCCACGATGAACGTGTAGGCGACGTGGCGCGGACGAGAGGGCGGCCGCCAGCACCTGGATGCTTAGAAGGGACACACAAGAGACATTAGTCGCTCCCGATGCGCCACGGTGGACGTGAAGGTGACGTAGCGTGGACGAGAGGGCGGCATCCAGCGCCATGTCGCTTAGAAGGGACGCTCAAGAGACATTAGTCGCTTCCGATGCGCCACGTTGGGACGTGAAATCGACGTGGCGAAGACGAGAGTGCTGCCGCCAGCTCCATGTCGCTTCCGATGCGCCACGATAGACGTGAAGGCGACGTAACGTGGACAAGAGGGCGGCCGCCAGCGCCATGTTGCTTAGAAGGGACGCACAAGAGACATTTGTCGCTCCTGATGCGCCCTGATGGACGTAAAGGCGACGTGGCGTGGACGAGATGCGGCCGCCGGGGCCATGTCGCTTCCGATGCGCCACGATGAACGTGCGCGACGTGGCGTGGACGAGAGGGTGGCCTCCAGCGCCATGCCGCTTAGAAGGGACGCACATGAGACATTAGTCGCTTCCAATGCGCCACGATGGACGTGAAGGCGACGTGGCACGGACGAGAGTGCGTCCGCCAGTGCCATGTCGCTTACAAGGGACGCACAAGAGACATCAGTCGCTTCCGATGCGCCACGATGGACGTGAAGGCGTCGTGGCGTGGACGAGAGGGGTGCCGCCAGAACCATGTCGCTTCCGATGCCCAACGATGGACGTGAAGGCGACGTGGCGTGGGCGAGTGGGGGACGAGAGGGCGACCACCAGCGCCATGTCGCTTAGAAGGGACGCACATGAGACATTAGTCGCTTCCGATTCGCCATGATGGACGTGAATGCGACGTGGCGTGGACAAGATGGTGGCCACCAGCGTCATGTCGCTTTGGATTCGCCACGATGGACGTGAAGGCAACGTGACATGGACGAGAGGGCGTCCGCAAGCGCCATGTCACTTAGAAGGTACGCACAAGAGACATTAGTCGCTTCCGATGCCCCATGATGGACGTGAAGGCAAAGTGGCGTGGACGAGAGGGCAGCCGCCAGCGCCATGTCGCTTAGAAGGGACGCTCAAGAGACATTAGTCGCTTCCCATGCGCTACGTTGGGACGTGAAAGCGACGTGGCGAAGACGAGAGTGCTGCCGCCAGCTCCATGTCGCTAAGAAGGAATGCACATGAGACATTAGTCGCTTCCGATGCGCCATGATGGACGTGAAGGCGACGTAGCGTGGACGAGAGGGGGGCCACCAGCGCTATGACGCTCCCGATGCGACTCAGTGGACGTGAAGGCGACGTGGCGCGGACGAGAGGGCGGCCGCCAGCACCTGGACGCTTAGAAGGGACGCACAAGAGACATTAGTCGCTCCCGATGCGCCACGGTGGACGTGAAGGTTACGTAGCGTGGACGAGAGGGCGGCATCCAGCGCCATGTCGCTTAGAAGGGACGCTCAAGAGACATTAGTCGCTTCCGATTCGCCACGTTGGGACGTGAAAGCGACGTGGCGAAGACGAGAGTGCCCCCGCTCCGTCGATGCCGTGAGAAGGCGGTCGAGGTGGGGCGGCCGCTGCGTCATGTCGCTTAGAAGGGCCAAGAGACATTTGTCGCTCCGTGTGGCGGGGCGACATGGACGTGCGCCAGAGCGGCCGGGTGCCATGTCGCTTTCGATGCGCCACGATGATGGACGTGGCGACGTGGCGTGGACGAGAGGCCGCGCCATGCGCTTAGAGGCGACGTGGGGGGAGGGGCCCGGCGCCGCTAGAAGGTCGCTTATGCCGGGGGACGCATGCGTGAACGGGGCCGTGCGCATGGCGCCGAGGGACGGGTCGCGGTCCGTTCGTGGCGCTGGTGAAGGCCGCGTTGAAGTCGTGGAGGCGACGTGGCGACGTAGGGCGGGTCGTGCCGCCACGATGGACGTGGACGAGCGTGTCGTGGAGGGGACGACGACGCTCGTTGCGGACACGTGGGACGTGAGCCGCGGACTCCGAGGGAGCGGACGTGCGCTGTCGCGCCACGTGCATGGACGAGCGTTAGAGGGCGGCCCAGCGCCATGTTGCTTAGGGGACGCGTAGACGTGGGCTCGCGCCCCTGGGATCCCGTGGGTGGAAGGGCGTGGCCAAGAGCCCCGATGCGCGCTTCCGATGCGTGCGTGATGTGCAGTGGACGAGAGTGGCGCTGCCCGCCGCTTAAAGGACGCATGAGACATTAGTCGCTTCCGCGCGCACGATGGACGTGCGACGTGCGATCGGAGTGCACGCGTGCATGCAAGGGTCGGACTGCGATTCGCCTCAGCTGCGCCGATGGGGGGGACGCGTGATGGACGTGGAAGGGACGTTCCGCAGATGGACGTGAATGGCGTGGGTGACGCGCGTGGACGAGTGGGGCGTCCATGCGCCTCGGGACGCACAAGAGACACACGCGTTCCGATGCGCCACGATGGACGTGACGACGTGGCGTGGACGATGGTGCCACCAGCTCATGTCGATTTGTCGCCACGATGGACGTGTGAAGGCGACGTGGCGTGACGGAGCGGGCGGGCCGCGCCAGCGCCTTTGTCGCCGTTGACGTGAATGCGCCGTGTGTGTGGAAGTGACTGCGTGTGACTAAGACGTGGCGTGTGAGGGACTGGTGGCCACAGCGTCACATGCTTCGCTACGATGAGGACGAGGGTCGTATGCGTGGACCATGGGACATTAGTCGTCGCCATGATGACGTACGTGTCCGCAAGGGTCGCCAGGCGTGATGCGCGTGAAGGCGGGTGGGACGATGATGGCCGCGGACGCGTGGTCATGGTCGTTGAAGGACGCCGAGACATTAGTCGCTGTGGCGCGTGGTGTGACGACGTGGCGGACGTGGAGGGCGGCGCCAGCGCGCGGACGTAGCGAGACATTAGTCGCTCCGATGCGACGGTAGACGGATGGACGTTGGGGACGTCAGGGGCGTGGACGTGGGAGTGGGGCACGAGAGCTTCCGCTTTTCGCTTCCGTGCGCCCGAGAGACGTGAAGGCGACGTAACGTGGCGCGGCGGCCACGATGGCGTGTCGCGTGGACGCACCAAGAGACATGTCGCTGCTACGCCATGTCGAAGCGACATGGCGTGGACGTGGCCGTGGACGGGCGGGCCGTCGATGCGCCACGTGAAGGCGTGAACGTGGTGCGACAGAGAAGGCGGCCGCGTGCCTCGGGGATGAGACAGCGCTGTGGGTGGTGCGTACGGTGGGTGGGGCGCTATGCGCCACGACGATGGGGTTGGCCGCGTGACGTGGTCGGGGGGGACGCTTAGAAGCGTGGACGTGGAGCTTCCGATGCGCCACGATGAGGCGCGTGGGTGAGGGGGCCGTGCACGGCGATGAGATGGGACGCCACGTGAACGTGGGCGTGGACGGTGGGCGCCAGCGTGTCGCTTATGCGGACATTTAGTTTCCGATGCGTTGGACGTGAAAGCGACGTGGCGAAGACGAGAGTGCTGCCGCCAGCTCCATTTCGCTTCCGATGCGCCACGATAGACGTGAAGGCGACGTAACGTGGACAAAAGGGCGGCCGCCAGCGCCATGTCGCTTAGAAGGGACGCACAAGAGACATTTGTCGCTCCAGATACGCCCTGATGGACGTGAAGGCGACATGGCGTGGACGAGATGCGGCCGCCAGGGCCATGTCGCTTTCGATGCGCCACGATGAACGTGAAGGCGACGTGGCGTGGACGAGAGGGCGGCCGCCAGCGCCATGCCGCTTAGAAGGGACGCACAAGAGACATTAGTCGCTACCGATGCGCCACGATGGAAGTGAAGGCGACGTGGCGTGGACGAGAGGGGGGCCACCAGCGCTATGACGCTTCCGATGCGCCACGATGAACGTGAAGGCGACGTGGCGCGGACGAGAGGGCGGCCGCCAGCACCTGGACGCTTAGAAGGGACGCACAAGAGACATTAGTCGCTCCCGATGCGCCACGCTGGACGTGAAGGTGACGTAGAGTGGACGAGAGGGCGGCATCCAGCGCCATGTCGCTTAGAAGGGACGCTCAAGAGACATTAGTCGCTTCCGATGCGCCACGTTGGGACGTGAAATCGACGTGGCGAAGACGAGAGTGCTGCCGCCAGCTCCATGTCGCTTCCGATGCGCCACGATGAACGTGCGCGACGTAACGTGGACAAGAGGGCGGCCGCCAGCGCCATGTTGCTTAGAAGGGACGCACAAGAGACATTTGTCGCTCCTGATGCGCCCTGATGGACGTGAAGGCGACGTGGCGTGGACGAGATGCGGCCGCCAGGGCCATGTCGCTTCCGATGCGCCACGATGGACGTGAAGGCGACGTGGCACGGACGAGAGGGCGTCCGCCAGTGCCATGTCGCTTACAAGGGACGCACAAGAGACATCAGTCGCTTCCGATGCGCCACGATGGACGTGAAGGCGTCGTGGCGTGGACGAGAGGGGTGCCGCCAGAACCATGTCGCTTCCGATGCCCAACGATGGACGTGAAGGCGACGTGGCGTGGGCGAGTGGGGGACGAGAGGGCGACCACCAGCGTCATGTCGCTTTGGATGCGCCACGATGGACGTGAAGGCAACGTGACATGGACGAGAGGGCGTCCGCAAGCGCCATGTCGCTTAGAAGGGACGCACAAGAGACATTAGTCGCTTCCGATGCCCCATGATGGACGTGAAGGCAAAGTGGCGTGGACGAGAGGGCAGCCGCCAGCGCCATGTCGCTTAGAAGGGACGCACGTGAGACATTAGTCGCTTCCGATGCGCAACGATGGACGTGAAGGCGACGTGGCATGGACGAGAGGGCGGCCGCCAGGGCCGTGTCGCTTCCGATGCGCCACGATGGACCTGAAGGCGACGTGGCGCGGACGAGAGGGCGTCCGCCAGCGCCATGTCTCTTAGAAGGGACGAACAAGAGACATTAGTCGCTCCCGATGCGACTCAGTGGACGTGAAGGCAACGTGGCGTGGACGAGAGGGTGGCCGCCAGGGCCGTGTCGCTTCCGATGCGCCACGATGGACCTGAAGGCGACGTGGCGCGGACGAGAGGGCGTCCGCCAGCGCCATGTCTCTTAGAAGGGACGAACAAGAGACAACATTAGTCGCTCCCGATGCGACTCAGTGGACGTGAAGGCAACGTGGCGTGGACGAGAGGGTGGCCGCCAGCGCCCTGTCTTTTTCGATGCGCCACGATGAACTTGAAGGTGACTTGGCGTGGACAAGAGGGCGGCCGCCAGCGTAATGTCGCTTAGAAGGGACGCACAAGAGACATTAGTCGCTCCCGATGCGCCACGATGGACGTGAAGGCGACGTGGCGTGGACGAGAGGGCGTCCGCCAGCGTAATGTCGCTTAGAAGGGACGCACAAGAGACATTAGTCGCTCCCGATGCGCCACGATGGACGTGAAGGCGACGTGGCGTGGACGAGAGGGCGGCCGCCAACGCCATGTCACTTAGAAGGGATGCACATGAGACATTAGTCGCTTCCGATGCGCCTCGATGGACATGAAGGCGACTTGGCATGGACGAGAGGGTTGCCGCCAGCGCCATGTCGCTTCTGATGCGATACGATGGACGTGAAGGCGACTTGGCGCAGACGAGAGGGCGTCCGCCAGCGCCAAGTCGCTTAGAAGGGACGCACAAGAGACATTAGTCACTTCCGATGCGCCACGGTGGACGTGAAGGCGACGTGGCGTGGACGAGAGGGCGGCCGTCAGCACCATGTCGCTTCCGATGCGCCACGATGGACGTGAAGGCGACGTGGCCTGGGCGAGAGGGCGTCCGCCAGTGCCATGTCGCTTCCGCTTGCTTTGGGCGAATACTTTGCGAAGAAGGGGCGCGGAAGCAACATGTGTCCACATTACGTCCACGCCACGTCTTTGTCGTACGTCCGTTCTGTGTGAATTGGGCCTTAGGTATGTCTTGATTTGCCTCGATTGGTGGAAAAGGAGAGCTCTGCTGTGGTAGTGTATAAATGATATAAATTTTAAGTGGGATGTAAATGTTTGGAAAGATCTTTTATCACAAATATTTAGAAAATCAACTACATTGACGTTGCATTATTTTTTTTTATTCAAAGAATAGCTTATCAAACTTCCATTTCTTTTTTTTTGTAGTGAAATTTAACTCCCACAAACCAGTATTAAGTATGCGATTCTCCACTATTGGCGAACTTAAAATCAGAATTTTGTTTGAGGGGGCCTACAGCCCCTTTAGCCCCCCCGTGGTTACATCTCTGAATGTATGTGTAACTAACTATAACACATAAAACTTCACACTCGTAATAATTTAATAATTACAGTAAATTCACAAACTGACGATGCATTAAGTTTAAAAATTATTTACCACTTCTTGTCGCACACTTATAACCTGCTGACGAAATTTGTATTGGTTATCTCTAATACTGTTTACACAGGCTCTAAGCCAACTCTGGTGATTGCGGCCAGCTTACCTATACACCTGGGACAACAAATATAACCCACTACTTTTTACTGTAACTAGTCGGGATCCTAACCAACTTAGTTAACAATCTTTCATATATACATTATATCTATCTATAACAATTTTGGAATAATTTAATTTCTTTTGAAATCAACCAATGCTACACAGCCTTGAGGCAAAGCTACTTCGTATTCGTTGCTAGGTTTGTAAACGTCGCTAGAGGCAATACGCAACGCCATCCAACATGTTAACTTTGTAGAAATAATAATAAATACGCCGAGAGTAAAATATTGCCCTCACGTCAATTCTAACCTTGTTCAATTTAAGCTTCTTGATCCAATACACCCCCTTTTACTTTTCTCCTCTCTAGACTACGTAGTATGTGAAGAAAGGACGAGAATTGTTCTCTTAATATGTTTTTTTTTAATTTTTGATATCTTGATCACAATTCATACATAGGTTTAACAATTAATTGCTGTTCAACTCTTATAATTAAAATACGTCAATCAAAACAGATAACGAACATAAATCATTAATTTGATTACATATATGTTAAAAGTATTGCTTCCGTTGTTACCACAATTTAACAAATATGTTCAGTCTCTCAGCGGTTTTTCATTTGGTTGTTCAACTCAGGGAGTTGCAATCCGTTTCCATTTATTCCGCACGCCTGCTGGGCTGATGCCGGCAACAAGCGCGATAACAGATGGTTCTTGACTTTTCCTCCGCTATTTTATTTTTAAAATTTAGTTGTTACTTGTATAAAAGTTTATATTAGCAGTCTCATAAAACACACAAGTTTTTATGTACTAATTAACTTTGGTAGGAAACGTATACAGTATTTTGATTTTATATCAAATTATAGACTACTTAGCACATTTACTTACCAAAACATAATGAAATACAGTGGAATTCAGTGAACTACTAAGAAAATTTGTAGGACATATTGTCAACCTCTACTCCTGTTCTCATTTGGTATTCATGTTACGAAAAGATAATTTGTTCGTCGTGCTATGATCCGCTAATAACACTTTTTCCTTCCACGATTTACAATATACTGTATATGAGACCCGTTATCAGGCACTTGTTACGAGTTTATGAACCAAAACATGGAGCCTCATTGCGTATTCCCCAGCCTGCAGTCAACATTTAGCCGCGTGGGACGCAAGCTGTTCTATCTACCTGATTCTGGGAGTATGTTATGAGTTTATAAACCAAAACATCATGGATTTTAATTGCGTATTCCCCAGTCAGTAGTCAACATTTAGCCGCTTGGGACGCAAGCTGTTTTATCAACCTGATTCTGGGAGTATGTTACGAGCTTATGAACCAAAACATGGAGCCTCATAGCGTATTCCCCAGCCTGCAGTCAACATTTAGCCGCGTGGGACGCAACCTGTTCTATCAACCTGATTCTGGGAGTATGTTATGAGTTTATAAACCAAAACATGGAGCCTCATTGCGTATTCCCTAGTCAGCAGTCAACATTTAGCCGCGTGGGTCGCAAGCTGTTCTGTCAACCTGATTCTGGGAGTATGTTATGAGTTTATAAACCAAAACATGGAGCCTCATTGCGTATTCCCCAGTCAGCAGTCAACATTTAGCCGTGTGGGACGCAAGCTGTGCTATCAACCTGATTCTGGGAGTATGTTACGAATTTATAAACCAAAGCATGGAGCCTCATTGCGTATTCCCCAGTCAGCAGTAACATTTGGCCGCGTGGGACGCAAGCTGTGCTATCAACCTGATTCTGGGAGTATGTTACGTGTTTATCAACCAAAGCATGGAGCCTCATGGCGTATTCCCCAGTCAGCAGTCAACATTTAGCCGTGTGGGACGCAAGATGTGCTATCAACCTGATTCCGGGAGTATTTTACGAGTTTATAATCCAAAGCATGGAGCCTCATTGCGTATTCCCCAGTCAGCAGTCAACATTTAGCCGTGTGGGACGCAAGCTGTGCTATCAACCTGATTCCGGGAGTATGTTACGAGTTTATAATCCAAAGCATGGAGCCTAATTGCGTATTCCCCAGTCAGCAGTAACATTTAGCCGCGTGGGACGCAAGCTGTGCTATCAACCTGATTCTGGGAGTATGTTACGAGTTTATAAACCAAAACATGGAGCCTCATTGCGTATTCCCCAGTCAGCAGTCAACATTTAGCCGCGTGGGACGCAAGCTGTTTTATCAACCTGATTCTGGGAGCATGTTACGAGCTTATGAACCAAAACATGGAGCCTCATTGCGTATTCCCCAGCCTGCAGTCAACATTTAGCCGCGTGGGACGCAACCTGTTCTATCAACCTGATTCTGGGAGTATGTTATGAGTTTATAAACCAAAACATGGAGCCTCATTGCGTATTCCCTAGCCAGCAGTCAACATTTAGCCGCGTGGGTCGCAAGCTGTTCTGTCAACCTGATTCTGGGAGTATGTTATGAGTTTATAAACCAAAACATGGAGCCTCATTGCGTATTCCCCAGTCAGCAGTCAACATTTAGCCGCGTGGGACGCAAGCTGTGCTATCAACCTGATTCTGGGAGTATGTTACGAATTTATAAACCAAAGCATGGAGCCTCATTGCGTATTCCCCAGTCAGCAGTCAACATTTAGCCGCGTGGGACGCAAGCTGTTCTGTCAACCTGATTCTGGGAGTATGTTACGAATTTATAAACCAAAGCATGGAGCCTCATTGCGTATTCCCCAGTCAGCAGTCAACATTTAGCCGTGTGGGACGCAAGCTGTGCTATCAACCTGATTCTGGGAGTATGTTACGAATTTATAAACCAAAGCATGGAGCCTCATTGCGTATTCCCCAGTCAGCAGTCAACATTTAGCCGCGTGGGACGCAAGCTGTGCTATCAACCTGATTCTGGGAGTATGTTATGAGTTTATAAACCAAAACATGGAGCCTCATTGCGTATTCCCCAGTCAGCAGTCAACATTTAGCCGCGTGGGACGCAAGCTGTGCTATCAACCTGATTCTGGGAGTATGTTATGAGTTTATAAACCAAAACATCATGGAGCCTCATTGCGTATTCCCCAGTCAGCAGTCAACATTTAGCCGCGTGGGACGCAAGCTGTGCTATCAACCTGATTCTGGGAGTATGTTATGAGTTTATAAACCAAAACATGGAGCCTCATTGCGTATTCCCCAGTCAGCAGTCAACATTTAGCCGCGTGGGACGCAAGCTGTGCTATCAACCTGATTCTGGGAGTATGTTATGAGTTTATAAACCAAAGCATGGAGCCTCATTGCGTATTCCCCAGTCAGCAGTCAACATTTAGCCGCGTGGGACGCAAGCTGTGCTATCAACCTGATTCTGGGAGTATGTTATGAGTTTATAAACCAAAACATGGAGCCTCATTGCGTATTCCCCAGTCAGCAGTCAACATTTAGCCGCGTGGGACGCAAGCTGTTCTGTCAACCTGATTCTGGGAGTATGTTATGAGTTTATAAACCAAAGCATGGAGCCTCATTGCGTATTCCCCAGTCAGCAGTCAACATTTAGCCGCGTGGGACGCAAACTGTGCTATCAACCTGATTCTGGGAGTATGTTATGAGTTTATAAACCAAAGCATGGAGCCTCATTGCGTATTCCCCAGTCAGCAGTCAACATTTAGCCGCGTGGGACGCAAACTGTGCTATCAACCTGATTCTGGGAGTATGTTATGAGTTTATAAACCAAAACATGGAGCCTCATTGCGTATTCCCCAGTCAGCAGTCAACATTTAGCCGCGTGGGACGCAAGCTGTGCTATCAACCTGATTCTGGGAGTATGTTATGAGTTTATAAACCAAAGCATGGAGCCTCATTGCGTATTCCCCAGTCAGCAGTCAACATTTAGCCGCGTGGGACGCAAGCTGTGCTATCAACCTGATTCTGGGAGTATGTTATGAGTTTATAAACCAAAACATGGAGCCTCATTGCGTATTCCCCAGTCAGCAGTCAACATTTAGCCGCGTGGGACGCAAGCTGTTCTGTCAACCTGATTCTGGGAGTATGTTATGAGTTTATAAACCAAAGCATGGAGCCTCATTGCGTATTCCCCAGTCAGCAGTCAACATTTAGCCGCGTGGGACGCAAGCTGTGCTATCAACCTGATTCTGGGAGTATGTTATGAGTTTATAAACCAAAGCATGGAGCCTCATTGCGTATTCCCCAGTCAGCAGTCAACATTTCGCCGCGTGGGACGCAAGCTGTTCTATCAACCTGATTCTGGGAGTATGTTATGAGTTTATAAACCAAAACATGGAGCCTCATTGCGTATTCCCCAGTCAGCAGTCAACATTTAGCCGTGTGGGACGCAAGCTGTGCTATAAACCTGATTCCGGGAGTATGTTACGAGTTTATAAACCAAAGCATGGAGCCTCATTGCGTATTCCCCAGTCAGCAGTCAACATTTAGCCGCGTGGGACGCAAGCTGTGCTATCAACCTGATTCTGGGAGTATGTTATGAGTTTATAAACCAAAGCATGGAGCCTCATTGCGTATTCCCCAGTCAGCAGTCAACATTTAGCCGCGTGGGACGCAAGCTGTGCTATCAACCTGATTCTGGGAGTATGTTATGAGTTTATAAACCAAAGCATGGAGCCTCATTGCGTATTCCCCAGTCAGCAGTCAACATTTAGCCGTGTGGGACGCAAGCTGTGCTATAAACCTGATTACGGGAGTATGTTACGAGTTTATAAACCAAAGCATGGAGCCTCATTGCGTATTCCGCAGTCAGCAGTCAACATTTAGCCGCGTGGAACGCAAGCTGTGCTATCAACCTGATTCTGGGAGTATGTTACGAGTTTATAAACCAAAGCATGGAGCCTCATTGCGTATTCCCCAGTCAGCAGTCAACATTTAGCCGTGTGGGACGCAAGCTGTGCTATAAACCTGATTCCGGGAGTATGTTACGAGTTTATAAACCAAAGCATGGAGCCTCATTGCGTATTCCCCAGTCAGCAGTCAACATTTAGCCGCGTGGGACGCAAGCTGTGCTATCAACCTGATTCTGGGAGTATGTTATGAGTTTATAAACCAAAGCATGGAGCCTCATTGCGTATTCCCCAGTCAGCAGTCAACATTTAGCCGTTTGGGACGCAAGCTGTGCTATAAACCTGATTCCGGGAGTATGTTATGAGTTTATAAACCAAAGCATGGAGCCTCATTGCGTATTCCCCAGTCAGCAGTCAACATTTAGCCGCGTGGGACGCAAGCTGTGCTATCAACCTGATTCTGGGAGTATGTTATGAGTTTATAAACCAAAACATGGAGCCTCATTGCGTATTCCCCAGTCAGCAGTCAACATTTAGCCGCGTGGGACGCAAGCTGTTCTGTCAACCTGATTCTGGGAGTATGTTATGAGTTTATAAACCAAAGCATGGAGCCTCATTGCGTATTCCCCAGTCAGCAGTCAACATTTAGCCGTGTGGGACGCAAGCTGTGCTATAAACCTGATTCCGGGAGTATGTTACGAGTTTATAAACCAAAGCATGGAGCCTCATTGCGTATTCCCCAGTCAGCAGTCAACATTTAGCCGCGTGGGACGCACACTGTGCTCGAGACGCGTTCGCTGCCAAAGCCCCGAGGCTTTGTAATGTGCATGCTAAGCTCCACAGTGCGTCTTCTCGTTAATAATTTATCAATATATACTTCTACTTTTTCGTCACCTAGGCCCTTTATTAGATGTATGGAGTTTAAATAAATAATTTTTTATGAGCTCTAATAAACTAATGTTAAACTTACTATCTCTCTAGAGGGAACTAAAGTAGCTATGACCTGTTACATTTTATACTATTTTACAGTCAATTTTAAGAGTTATTACGCTGGTCAAGTATAAATTACCATCCGCAAATATTATTGCATTACAGCACAATTTGTCGATGGAATTTATGGTACAACATATTTAATATTACGTGTTAATACAATGGCTTTTGTTAAACGTTTTAAAACACATGGATTTTAATCTTATTATGAGAACTGTACTCCAAACTAGGGTTTTCATCGATTATTACATTGAATCTGAATTAATTCGAGTGAAACTAAATAGTGAATCACCAAAAAATGTTTTATACCAAGTAAAATAATTATCAAGATTTTAATACCAAAAATATGGATGAAGGTATTTTTGAAATATTTTACATGTTTAATTCGAATACGAGACTGCTGTCAGGGTTCAGAAAATTTATGAACAGTTCAAAAATTCATTGTTTTAGCATACTTGGTAACAGAGTTTGATAGATTGATTCTAATTAATTCATATGTTCAGATTTGGGAATTGTTTAACTATTTAAAAAACTATATAAGTACCGTGGGCCATATTTTATCTTGTGAAATGATCACTGAATCTTAAAGTAGAACTACAGCAGCTAGACATTTTGAAGATCTATGACTTCTCATGGCGAATAGATTTATCAGGTATTGTGAGATATGTTGGTTGAAAAATGTGAATTGTAAAAATTAGTTTTCTTGTTGTATGAGTTGAACTAATTGATTGTTGGATAAATATTATCGCTATGTATTACTGTTGGAAGTTAACAACAAAATGTCAAAAATATATCTAACAGGTATAATTTATACAAAAATCACGCAAAGAATAGGTGGTGGAAAGTTAAGACTCTTAAAAATCCGAATAAAGTTTGAGGTGGTTTAGTTTAAATAGAATAGTGTTAATAAGGTTATTTAATTGTAAAAGAGTATAACCAATTAGTATGAAAACAAGAATGCTTAGATCATTTTAAGTTAAAATACAACTCGAGACATCTCCTGCTTCAGTGCTGTTTTGATTTAGCAAAGTTCTGTTATTGTTCAAAGCTTTTAAACAGAGCTCAATGTTTTGCAAACAAACTGTATATCTCGAGTTGTGAGCACAATTGTTTTATAATCTTTGCATTATATCAAAATGAGAAGTACCTTTAAAATACAATTCCAATATTATAAAACTTTATATTTATTAACATTATAATTATATTTTTCGAATCAATATCAATGAAGTTTTTCTCTTACATTGGATCTTCGAAAAAATACAAATAATTAATTATCGAAATAACGGGATTTCACTGGGTACGCAAAAGGGATTCTTAGTAGTGTTTCTGCAAAGAAAGATAAGACGCAAAAGATACAATAGCCTATTACTTCTGACGGTAAATAGTCGTATATCTAAGATCTATCTAGTCGTATATATATATCTATCTAGTTGTATCTAAAATATATCACCCTTTTTTGAATAACTAACTGGTTTTGTGCAAAAGTGCCTAATGACCTGTAGTTAAAAAACCATTTAATGAAATTTTAAACAGTTCAAATAATAGTTGGTTGTCTAAAATTTTATCAACAATACCAGATTTGTATCTATAAATCTCATCTGGGTTTAAAATATAAACTTTGTTGTAAAAAGGCTTAACGGTTTATCAAATGTTAGTGATTGGGTTAGTAGTTTCTTGTGATCTTTTTATTCTATTATGTAATATCAAACTGTATTTAGGGCATTACTTGGTAACAATGTAGGGTTCGGATAAAAATTTAGACTAACCTTTTCACCTTCACGGACGTCCTGCAGACCTATTTTTTGCATTTGATGGTTCTTAAATTTATCTTGCTTATTCAATAAACGTTTTTAGGTCGGAACAATTTTTAAATTTTATTATAACAGCAACATAACCATCATTACAGTCCCAGGCTTTAACATAACTTTAAAAATTCCAATCGACGGCTTATCCTTTTTTATATACCGCATTCTTAATGGAAATGAAATCATTTAATGACCTATCATCACCAATTCTCCAATATCGTCATCAGATCTGTACAGACCTGCGTTTCAAGCAAACGTCGTAAACTCGTCATTTCTTGAAACCGTGACGACAGTTTCTATCCTTACGTCCCCTCAAGACAATATAATCGGTAAACAGTATCACTGTTGTCTGTACTGAGCCTCACTCTTTGGTGAAATGGTTATTTATGACATAGTTTACTAAACAGTATCGTCTATGATTATGTGAGTTATGTGAGTTCTTGGAATTGCACAGATCGATAAAACGACAACAATACAATTACTCATTCCGTGATAACGTATTGTATTCATTATATTTCTCTATTTAAGCTTATTTTAGGGTCTACAATGTATTCACTAGCTATGAAAAAAGTATATTTTTATAATACTAAAAAGTATCAATATTAGTTCCTACTTTTTATATTAACATTAACTATTTTTTGAATTAATACAACAAAGTGTAAGTACCGAACAACCATTGCAGCAGGATCACTTAGTGAAAATTAATTATTTATGACACTGCATAAACGTGTGTTAGCGTTGAATGACGCACAGAGCATTCTATGTTATCGGGAGCCGTTCCTGTAAAATATCAAATATCAATGAAAATATGGTTTATGGTCAAATATTTATAGTTATAATAGAACGATGAACTTATTTATTGTTTAAAGACAAAATCTTTTTTTATTAGAAAATAAATATGCAAATTAGCTTTGGCTAGTTACTTAAAATAATTTATAACATTTTGGAAAAATTATAAGTATACTTAATGTTTGGTTCGATTTCTATTTTTTATTTACAACTATTATTATTTATAGTGCTTAAAATTACAGCCCATAATTTCATTTCTAAAAGTCATCTGAGTTTCAATTCCTAAAAAGGTCAGCCAAAGATCTCTGTTAATTCTTAGCTCTGATTGGTTCATATAAACATATAAACAGGCCATTTCAACGACGAAGAAGGACACGTTAGCCATCTTAGAACGCTGTTCTAGAACAGACCTCATCATGTCTCCTCTCGCCATCTTGGAGCGCTGTTTTAGTACGCCTACATACCTCGATCATGTCTCCTCTCATTTCCAAAAATTAATATAACTATACTAATTATATTAATTGAATGGAACATGAAGTTCCAGCTCTCTCTTTAGGATCTGTTTAAATTTCAAATTGTGCATATTTGTTGTAGTTAATAGGTTTTTTTTATTTTAATGGAGCTTGTATAAGATTTGGTTAATACTGTAATACCATATGCATGGTTTCAATTATTTTTTCAATTTATATAATTTGTAAAGCCATTATTTTTTAATTAACGAATAAATTACGATACTTTGGCAGCACTAAATTTGTAAGTAATTGTAATGTCGTAATTTTTTAAAGTAAAGAACTATAATTTATTGGTTAAACAATATCATAATTTATTACTTCGAAGAGTTATCCACAAAACTTTGAGGACAGGTGGGAAAGTCTTCCTGTTGTATATTGTGGAGTTATTGTAGAGAAGATACTCTTTAGATAATAGAGACCAGAACATTTCTCCTTAAATTGTGGATTCAGTTTCAGTTTATTTTTAATTTAAATCATTTTAAGCCGATTAAAATTTAAAATACCCCGTCGCAGCAGACCTGCGTACTCAGAGAATTTCCAAATCAATAATATATATGACAAGTTTGGTCAAAATCTGTCGATAAACATAAGAATTATTTGCCTATTCTCCATAAAATTAAGAGTGCGCAGATTTGCTGCTGTGAGGAACACTTAGAGTAGGCATTTATACCATCAAAAATCTTTATTTTTAACATTTATTCCAACTTTCATCAACATCTGACCATATATAAAGTAGTTTTCCTATTTTCCATATTATTAACATGGGAAAAGAGTATGCAGGTTAGCTGCCACAATAAATACATAAACTATGATTTTAAGCATAAATGAATGAACCTCAACCACATGAAACTAAATATAAAGTTTTATCCAAAAATATTGGTTAATAAGCTAAATATTAATATTTCCTTATCCTATATGAGATTAACATTGGAGCCTCAAAATACAACGTACTGTGTTTTTTAATTTTTAATATCTTGGAGACAGAGAAAACTTTAATGAACTAAATTGTGTAGTTTTTTAGCTGATTCTAGTGGTGAAAGATAAAATCTGACAATTTTTAAAATTACATATGAAAAACACCAAAACAACAATTTTTAGTAGGCTACAACCCCCTCCAAACTACCCGTTCCCATTGACCGATTAGCCTGATATATATTAAGACTTTTTACTCCACATGGTCTCGGGCTTAAGTCTTGTAATGAGACCTACATTAATAGGACCTTCCCTATGGGAAATTCGGTAGTAGACTGATTAATTAAATACTTTATATCTAAGTTTAGATTTCTTAACTAGTAAACACCAGTTGAGAGCCAACTAAGGCTCATTTTTAATGGTCTATTTTTTTGTTAATATTTATTTTGTAAAGTAGGTGTCTCGTTGGGCCACACAGTATTGTAGGCCTACTGGTTGTTGTTTTGTTTTTTAAACAAATATCACAGGCTCAGAACCATTTTTGAACCTTATTTCTTGTAACTGGAGAACCGTTCCAACATTCAAGGTTCGTCAACACAAGGTCGTTAATGGGAAACTATGTTCTGACTTACTGCACTATATCCTGTTTAGGGTACTTTTTTACTAAAGATAGCAAGAAATTATCGTAAGACAACACCGTATATCGTGTGTGTGTGTGTGTGTGTGTGTGTGTGTGTGTGTGTGTGTGTGTGTGTGTGTGTGTGTGTGTGTGTGTGTGTGTGTGTGTGTTTGTGTGTATGTGTGTATGTGTCTTGCTTAATTGTTACTCATTGAGATTGTAATTCTTTTTTCATGTTTAGTTTATTTAATTTGAAGTCTTTTCATTTGTTTGTTTAATCTTATAAAGTCCGTTTTCATAACTTACTTCTTAAAATGTTATTTGGTAGCCATCTTTAGACAAATAGTAAATGAATTAGCATACTCGTATTTTCAAATTTATAAAATTGGAGGTATTCGTTGGTGTAAACGAATAAAGCAATGAAAAACTAAAAAAACAGCTAACTAATCTTAATGAGATGATTAACTAGGAATTAACTAGAAATGATTAACTAACTAAAATTTACGTTATTTTAAAAATTGCGTGAAATTTTTTCAACCAAAACATTGAAATAAAAAATTCATTAGTGATGGATTTAGATCTCACAGGTCTAAGTTTTACGTGTTTCTGCATTGATGTAATTTCTATCAGAGTTGGAGATGATGAAACGGAAGAGGTGAGCATTGGAAGAGGAGTTCGACAAGGGTGTTGTCTTTCTCCTATGCTGTTTAATATATATGCTGAAAAGCTTACTGAAAATGCTCTAGAAAAAGCAAGAGGTGTCTTGGTAGGGGGAGAAAGTATTAAAAGTATTAAATATGCGGATGATCAAGCGGTGCTAGCAGAATCAGAAGAAGAGTTGCAGGAAATGATGAATTGTATATTAAGAGTTGGCAATTAATTTGGAATGAAGTTGAACAAAGGAAAAACTAAGGCAATGAGAATAGGCAGAGAAGAAGGTCAGGTTAACATAACCTTAGAAGGAGTACATATACAACAAGTGAAAACTTTTAAATACTTGGGAAGTTTGGTCAAATGGAATGTTAGCTGCACGGAGGAAATAAGAAGCAGAATATCGTTAGGGAGAAGTGCTTACGTGAAAGTAAAAGGTCTGTTAACAGCAAAAAGAATACCATTAGAGTTGAGGAAAAGATTTGCTAAATGTTTTGTCTGGAGTGTGGTGCTTTATGGATGTGAGTCATGGACAATTAATAAAAGGGAGGAGAAATACCTGGAGAGCTTTGAGATATGGTTGTGGAAAATGATGCTGAAGGTAAAGTGGACGGATAGAATGAGAAATGAATATGTATTAAATAAAATGAAGGAGAAAAGGAAACTGATAATAACGGTAAGGAGAAGAAAAGCATGTTGGTTGGGACACATACTTCGAAGAAATTGTCTGCAAGCAAGGATTTTGGAAGGTAGGATTGAGGGAGTAAGGGGAAGGGGGAGAAGAAGGATTGGAATACTGGACGATATTAAGAAAGGAAGGAGATTCCAGCAACTGAAGGAAGATGCTCAGGACAGAGAAAAATGAAGAGCGTCGTGCAGTTGAAACCTGTCAGTCTGACAGATTCACAAAAGAAGAAGAAGAAGAAGAAGTAATTTCTAAACATTTTTATATTAATAACCTTTTGAAATTGTATTTTATCTCCTACTAGCTGACCCGGTGATTTTCGATACGCCTAACAGTAAATACGTGTTAACTTTCAGATTGGCCATGTTCTGTAGTCAAATAGCATTACTACTTCGTTGTGAAAAATGAGATATTCTGGGTCGCGGCATTTTTTTTTCGAGGGGAAATGCTTTTATGCACCATCAGGGAGGAGAAAGGTGCACTCCCCGGTGTGTGGGACTTGCACCCAACTAAAACCCCCCGCCTCAGAGGCATGAACCTCAAAGTGGAGCCTCGTATTTAAAGCACAATGCACTTCAACTCCAATTTAGCCTTCTGAGGGAAGATCCAGGATGTTATGGATCTTCAAGTTTCTTTCTCTTGAGAACTTTCTCCACGAAGGACGTGATGAGAGTCCAGTTCTCAAGAGATGTCACCATTTTTTCTACTGCGGTCTCCGGCAAAAATTCTCCGATCTCCAGCAGAAGCTGCCTCCTTAGAACTGCCCACCGGTCACACTGGAAGAACGTGTGAAACGCGTCATCGTGGACACCGTCTCCGTAAATACAAGCCGGACTATCCACTTTAGCCATCTTGTGAAGATAGGCTCGGAACAACCCATGTCCGGTGAGGAACTGCGTGATGAGGAAATTTACTTCCCCAAACCCACGATCAACCCACACAGACAGGTCCGGAATGAGTCTCCGCGTCCAAGCCGCTCTAGACTCATTTCGCCACCTCTCTTGCCACTGGTGCATGGAGGCTTCCCTGGCCACCCGTGTCGCTTCCCTGGCACCAAGTTCGGACTTGGTGATATAAACACTTCTCCTTTCCTGGGCCAACAGGTTGATCGGGACAACACCAGCTACCACCAGTGCAGCCGGCTCCTACACCGTCCGGTAAGCTGAGGAGATATACCATTGTATGCAATGTTCCAAAGATCTGGACCAAGGATGGAACCCTGAGCGGCACCAGCGGTGATAGTCTTCCGACGAGGACCCTCCGAAGTCTCAAAAATTAATTCCCTGTCCCTCAAATAGCTTCGGATGATCCGAAGCAGATATTCAGGAACGTGGAACATTTCCTCCAAGGAACTCAAAATGACGGACCAACTTGCACTGTTGAACGCGTTTCTCACGTCTAAGGTGACGAGCAACGTGATACAGCGGGAGTAATGATTTCCTCGCTGAGCGTTTCTGGCAGCACCTACAACCTCTTGAATTGCTCCGATGGTAGAACGACCTCTCCTGAATCCGTGCTACCTGTCTGACAGCCCACCGTTAGCATCGACCGCAGACAACAGACGGGGCTTTATCAGTCTTTCAAGAAGTTTTCCGGCTGTGTCCAACATACACAAGGGTCGAAATGCCGAGGGAGTGCTTGGTGATAGCTCCTTGCCCTTGCTAATCAATGTCAGGCGTTGCAGCTTCCATCTGCGACAGAAAACTCCCTCGCGAAGACATCGATGGTACATGTTCAAAAGAAGAGAAGGGCAGGTACCAGCAACAACCCTGAGCACGTCAGTCGGAATACCATCCGGACCAGGAGCACTGCCAACACGCATTGACTTGACCGTCACGCACAACTCCGCTTCCGTGAACAAAGGAACTTCCGGAATCGCCTCCGCATACTACTCAACCGCTCTGCTGGGGTGATCGGGAAAGAGGGAATTAACGATGTTTTCCATCGTTGGTGGGTCGAAGACAGGGCACGCTGTTTTGGCACAAAGCAGACGCATAACGAGTCTGTATCCGAGGCCCCAGGGATCAAGGTTAACGTCCCTCCTCAGTTCTTCCCACTTCTCCCTCTTGCTGCGGCGGATAGCACTCTTCAGGGCAATTCTTGCCTCCCAGAATTCCAGGGCAGCTGGAGAAGCAGCATCGAAGCCTCTCCTCCTGGCTCTGACCAACCTCCGTCTGCAGCGGAGACACGCTCTTCTCAACGTCGCGATCTCGTTCGTCCACCAGTATACTGGCTTTCGTGCCAAACGAGAGGTGTTCTTCCTTGGCATGGAAGAATCACAGGCACGGTGAATGAGGTGCATGGTTGCCTCAGCCAATTCCTCAGCCTGAAAATCGAGCAGTAGCACGTCATCTTTCCCCTCATTGATTCTTGCAGCTGCAGCAGCAGCATTGAGTTTGGCGACATTCCATCTCACTGGGCGGTTGGGTCGCTCGGGAATGGCGGGATGACGGCCTGAGTTCACATCAAAGAGGATATGCTGATGATCGCTGCCCGTGAAATCTTCGACGACTCTCCAGCCAGATATCTACGCGAGAAGAGCCTCCGAAACGAAGGTAATATCAGGGATTGTTTCTCTGTATCCTGGTCTCCTGAAAGTGGAAGTGGAACCAATATTGGCAACGTGAAGTCCGGTTCTGGAGGCGAGCTCAAGGACTTTTCTGTCTCTGGTGTCGGTTTCTGACATACCCCACTCAACAGCCCTGGCGTTTAAATCACCAGCAAAAATGAACTTGCCACCAGTGCTCACCAGAAGGTCTTCCAGGGCATCCAGCATTGCCTGAAATGCCAGCATAGGGTCGTTCGCAGTCAGGTAGACACTCACAACAGTGAAGCCCCCACTCTTCACCCAAACAAAACCTCGACCGGCCCCGCTGTCAAGGACATGGAAGTTCCGGGGGTCTGGAATCCAGATGGCCGCCGTACTCAGGGCGTCCCGAAACCATCCAGAACCTTCTCTCTCACAGTACTGCTCAGAAATAGTGAGTAAGTCCACTTTACACTCTCTCGAGTGTTGGGATTGGAGGTCGTTTGCCAGTATGCTCCTATGGAGGTTCCCTTGTAAAATTTTCATTTTTTTTCTATGGCCTCTTACGGGATTTTTCCAGCTCCTCTCGGAAGATCCGACAGTTTCTGGTACCAGGAACGTGATTCAGAGACTGAAAATTCCGTTCCTGGCATAGGAAACACCTAGATGGAGCAGTGCAGGTGGACTTTACGTGACCCCTCTCCCCACAGTTGATGCACAAGCCGGCCGCTCTGCGATCAGGTCCAGAACAAGAAGCCTGGTGATGGCCATAACCAAAGCACCTGAAACACCTGACCACCATAGTGCGAAGTCGGACCCGACCGAGCACCCACCCAACCTTTAGCCTCCCACGCCGAAGTAGGTCTGTAGCGCCATGACTCCCCAGCTCAACAATGGCGAGCTTCTGTCCCCGCCCGTTCTCTGCTCCTACGAATACTTTAGCGCCCTGGGCCAAATCCCCTAATGTCGACTTCAAGGCCTCGGTGACCTCTTCCGCAGTGGTGAAGCAGTCCAGATCCCGGACCTCGATGGACATACGGTGCTCCAGGTTCCGCACCACCGCACCCTCACCTACCGCGGATCTGACCGCGACTTCAAAGGCCGTCTTGTCCTTGGTTCCACTACCAAGTTCCAGCAGGATGCCACCAGTTCTTGTCTTCCTGACCGAACGGACAACAGTACTCGTCTCTTCAGGATTTAATTTTTGTCGAATCCCCGAGAGTACCTCGCTGAAAGAGCGTCCCTGAGCTGGCTTAATAAGAACAGCATCAGGTTTCCTCGACGGAGCCTTGGATGGTCTAGGAGTTTTGGGCTTAATCCTGCTTGGAGTCTGACCAGCAGGAGGAACGGCTGGGTAGGCCTGAGAAGGTTCCAGGCGTTTCTCATCCCGCCTCCTTCTGCGTTTCTCTCTCCTGGTGAGGACAGTTTGAAAGCCTGCATCGCCCCGATTCTCCACCCTTGCTTCCTGGATCCCTAGTGGCTGTGGGGACACCTCCAGCGGTACAGGGGGAGGATTGTTGGCCACACCGACACCTGGGGAGGTTTGGGTGGATTTGCCCACACAGATAGGCTCCCTACCAAGCTCGGGGCTACCAGATGGCGAGTTGCGGGCCCTCTTTCTCCCTGGGAGAACGCTTTCTTTAGCAGAAAAAGAGCGGTCAGCCATCACTCGCTCTTGCCTCTTTGCTTTCTCCCTGACCTGCCGGCATTGCATGACCGTGTTCAGGAGATCCATTGCTTCTGGAATGCCATCTTTGATGCGGGTGTTTACATTCCTCTGCACCTTGACCAATTTCTCCATCTCCTTGAGGATCGCATGGATTCTCTTCAATGCCTGTCTCTCCTCTTCCTCGGCGTCGTCCTGTTGCTGGCGCAGGATCGACAGCTCGAAGATTGGACGCATGGGACTTGACTTTGGAGGAATTCCCCCCTGAATTTGGGGCTCTGAAGAGGATTGCCCCGGGAGATCCGCATTAGCCGCACCTTCTGGCTTTTCCTCCTGATTTCGGAAAGGAGCTGGAGGAGGGGTGGTTTTCTCGACCCCGACTGGTTTCCTTTCACACGAAGGTGGATTTCTTTGAATCTTGGAGCTACGACGAAACGAATTTCGCTCCAGGTCCAACTCCATCGTTTCTACGCCCCTCCCAGTCACATTGTCGGACACCGTGGCCTGGTTGCCTACCACACGAGCCCCCGAAGAAAATGTCTGGTTGCCCCCCCCCCAGAATCCTTGGGGCAGCCCGGTTGAACGGGGTGGGATTTAGGAGAAATCTCCAGACCCACCTGGGGTAGTTTGTTTTTTTAACGCAGACATCCCATGTTTTTCCCCTTGTAGCCGGCTTTTACGGCAAGCAGGAAATACTACTGGAACATTCTTATCCGGCTCAGTACGGAAAGGAAGAGGAAACAGGAAAACACCAAAAGATTTTGGGTTGAAGAAAAGAAGAGTTAGTCAAGAAGGACCGACGGAAAAGAAGAAAGATGGTAAGGCCAAGCCAGAAAGGAAGGATACTTGGACCTTAGAAAGATGAGAGCTTGAAGATTAGAAACTCTCATTTGGCTAGGGCACCTCGGGGTTGCCAGCCTCTCCAAAGAGAGACCTCCCGTGTAGTCAAAGACGACTACCCCTTGAGGGACTGGGTCCCGGCATAGTTAATAACAATACTGAAACGATAAAACATATTAATAACATTCCCACAAAACAATTAAATCTTAGTGGATTGATTCACAATTTTTCTAACCCAACCCAAACCAAACAAAACCTAATTGTAATATGGCTTTTATAGGAAAGATATACAACAGCTGATTATTATAACAAACGTAATATGTATAAACACCATAAATATTTTTTATTTGGCCGACACAACAATAAACACGTGACTTTTAATCAGACAGAAAATTAAAATATAAATACAAAATCTCCTAAAATCGTAAACTATTAACGTGGTGAATAAATCTGTTCATTTTGTACAGTACACATTTACTTTATAGTTTTACTATAATGAATGATTCAGATGGTATTGAATAGTAAAGCATATTGCTAATGGAAAGTAAAACAACAGCTGTAGCTAAGAAATCAAATGTTTTTATTGTAGAACATTTGTAAACAATCTTAGTCCCCATAAGGTTAACATTTAGAAATTTAAAACGCCATAAAATGGAAAATAATTTGATTTATGGAAACTGAATATGCCTAAAGCATGACTGGAGCAGAGACGAATCCAAAAAATTAAGATCATTAAAATCGGTCCAGCCGTTCTCGAGTTATATTTCGTGTTAGTTATAACACGACTTTGTTTTATATATTTAGATAATTCTACAAACTATAATGTATCCGTATGCCCAGTAGTTGGCAAAGCTGTGATTTAATTTGTTCAAAAGCATGGATGTGAAGGGGAGATCTCTATCATGTTTAATCTTATTACTTGGTTTGACAGATTTATGAGCCATAAAGCTGTGCGAGCATGAGCCAAATTGCCAAACATAAAAGTACTTTTGTTTATTGGGCTTGCCTATTTGTTCATGGTTTTTGATTAGTATGAATGAAATTACCCCATCATATAAAACTTATTAACATATAATGCCCCTAATACTAATTATTAAAAATAACTGTTCGTTAATTATTTTTAACATTAAAAGTTTTAAATTACTATAAATTTAATTTTGAATAAGTTTAAAATCTAATTTTTTGCACGGACGAAGATAAAAATGATTGTATTTACTTCCCTGTGGGAAATAGGTTAAATCATGGATATGACTAAAGGGAATGTTTACAGTTCATCTAAGCAGTTGTTCTTATGTTTCAAATAATTTTTTTCTTACAAATTGCTAACACCCTCCCCCGGAGCTTGGACATATCCACGTCAAAATACATAGGTTTAGAGGAAAGCTTTATATACACAGTAAAAACATAACACTTATATTTAAAATATATAGAATTATAAATAAATTTAAAGTAGGCTATGGTAATATCTTAGATCGTACCTTTTTTATAGATTGAATTGAAATTAAGAGCCGAATATGTGTTTTTTAGCGAATTTTCCATAGGGAAGAAGCTATTACCGTAGGTCTCATGGCAGGAGTTTAAGCCCGAGACCATGTTATTTTTTCTTCTTTAGGTGCCCAGAGACCAAAAACAATAGTCGTTAAAATTTATATATATATATATATATATATATATACATATATATATATGTATAAATGTATATATGTATATAAGTATATATGTATATATATGTGTCTGTGAACACGATAACTCTCGTAAAAATGGACCAATCAAGACCAAATTTGGTAGAGACGTGTCCTACAAATGCTCGGACGAGTTCGTAAACCAGACATATCGGTCAATGGGAACGGGTAGTTTGGGGGGGTTTTGTACCCCAAAATGTGTTTTCTGCGTTTTTCACATGTAATTTTTAAAAATTTCTAATTTTATATTTCACCATTGGAATCAACTTAAAAAACTACACAATTAAGTTCCTTAAAGTTTTTCTCTATCTTCAACGGTTACCGAGATATAAAAAAATCTAAACACAGTACGTTGTATTTTTAAGGCTCCAATGTTAATCTTATGGAGGATTAAAATAAATTAATTTTTCACTTATTATCTAATATTTTTGGATGAAACTTGATATTTAGCTTCATGTGGTTGTGATCCATACATTTGTGCTAAAAAATTATAGTTTATGTGTTTATCATGGCAGCAAACCTGCATACTCTTTTCCCATGTTAATCATATGGAGATTAGGCAAACTCCTATATTTATGGACAGAAGTTGGTATAAATGTTAAAAATAAAATTTTTGATGGTATTAATGGCTACTTTCAGTGTTCCTCACAGCAGCGAACCTGCACAATCTTTCCCATGTTAATCTTATGGAGAATAGGCAAATAATTCTCACGTTTATCGACAGATTTTGACCAAACTTGTCATATATTATTATTATTATATTATTGATTTGGAAATTCGCTGAGTACGCAGGTCTGCTGCGACGGGGGTATTTTACTTTGTGCCTTATGGGGTATTAGTATTAGGCACAATATAAAGTTAATATTATCAATATTCTCCTCAGATAGCTCATGATTTAAGTGCACTTTTAAGACAGTAAAATTGTCAATTTCGATAGCTCAGTAGCCCGGTAAGATTTTAAAATCGTAGTTTCGTTAGATTTTATGCAATTCATATACGATTGTCTTTGCTGAGACATAATACGGATGCCGAGAGGAGTCGACGCTTTGACTCACGTACAATAATTTAGAACATTCTTTGAACCCTGAGTTATGAAAGTGGTTCGTACCTTTAACTCATTTAATATTTTAGAATCTTTCATATTGGTCAAGAGACCAAATTCGTGCAAAATCTCCCCCTCTCTAAAAAAACAATATATCGATTTTATGGTTGCAGAATTTGCTCCATGTGTGTTATGTTTCTTGTTCAGTATACTATGTCAATCGATACAGCTATTCAGTATTTTATTATTTTTTGTTTATAGATTTCAATTTAAGAATTTCAATGTGAACTCTGCCTAGGTGTTATAATGACTTACTCAAAGTTTGCAGTGAAGTTTGCACAATTGCTGCCTTTAGTAGTTCAGATATTGCTGAATAATTATCAGATAGAGAATTTTTATAATTCGATAGGATTGATATTTTAAGAAAATCACGTTAGTTCAGTAAACATAACAAAATCAATTCATTCTATGATTTTCCTCAACTTTGTACGAACTTTATGGCTGTTTGATGGTTGTAAAAGCATTGTAATGGCGTCATGAGGTGAAGTGTCCTTTTCACTTGGCGAAACTAAACCAGCTTATGTTATTTAGGTGAGTAAAATCCGACAATGAGACGTTGCTTAGGCTAAGGTCGACCTTCATAGGTCGACCTTAGCCAAATCAGAAAATAATAGGCCGCTTTATATATTTGAGATATTTTAAATTGCTGTATCAAGCATTTCATGAACGCATCCATAAATATCACCAAAGGAATCAGAAGTAAAACAGATAAAGAATTAAAATAATAAAATAATATTTATATGCAACAATTTCGTAGTTTTAATTTGCTGAATAATTTGATCAAATCTAAAACACATGATGTTAAAATACTAAAAGTTGAACTGGGTCATTTTAAAAATAGTTGTATCTTATCCTTATATCAAATAGTTTCTAATATAACGTAACAAAGTTTTCAGCCGTTTAAGTGAAATTGGTCTTCCTTATATTCGTTTTTAGTTAGACTTTTTGAAAACTACTAGTGAAAAAGGATTATGTCGAATAAAAAGTACGTATATGTCTATGTTTATGTTAAATATAATATCTAAATATAGTTTTTATTCTAGTCAGTATTAATGTCAACTAAATCAATTACAAGTACCATAGGGTTTATGAAGCGTAAATAAGTCCAAATGTCTTATAGAATGAAGTTATTATATTTATAATAGTGTAATAGATTAAAGGAATGGATGAGTTAAATTTCTATTAACAATTATTTTTAATTAATAATTTAAAACCAATGCATTGTACCGGGAGTCATAAAAATAACTGAGAGCTTTCAATTGGCAACAACTTGAACGTATGTTTACTTTTTTACACCCTTTTTACTAACTATATATGATAAATGATGGGAATTAATTGACAAAGTTAAAAGTAGATACAATATAGGAATTTAAAACCAGAATCGACACGTTTTTCCCATAAGAATAACATGGTGTCCACTTTTTGCACATCTGGTGTCCATTTTTTGCCCATCTGGTTTTGGATAGTTCAAAATGACCTTTATTCATATCCAATCTATTGCCTGAGACTATACAACATCATTATATAGTAGATACAAACCCACAATTAGAAGCCCGAATTGACACGTTTTTTCCATGTTATTCTTACGGGGATTATTTTTGCGCAGATTAAACAATTTATAAAAATCCCACCTTTATTTATTATCAATATACTGTATGATGCTTTAGAACATAATTTTCATTAAAAATAAAAAAATATTTCACAAAGCACGCATCTTACAAGGACCGAAAAACGATGCGGTTCATAACACTGACACACACTGCAAGATTGAAAAATTTTATAAAAATCCCGCCTTTATTCATATCCAATCTATTGTATGATGCTATACAACATTATTTTCATTAAAAATAAACAAATATTTCACAAAGCACAAACCTTACAGGGTCCAAAAATCGATGCGGTACATAACACTGACACACACTCAAGAGCAAACAATTTGTAAAACTCTCGCCCTTATTCATATCCAATCTACTGTCTGATACTATACAACATCATTTTCATTAAAAATAAACCAAAATTTCACAAAGCACATGTCTTACAGAGTTTTAAAATCCCAAGTCCCCGCGCATCACACCGCGCCGCGTACCGGCTCATGTCACTGCCGCAAGACTTATACCTGCATTTAGCATTTTATTAATTTTTGCTATAGTGTCCATCTATCTTACTATTATTTCCATGACCTACTTAGAAATCCTTACCCCTGCCTAATATCATACAACATCATTTTTATGCAAAATAAAACCACATTCACAAGTGCCAAGACCCATTGTTATAAAACGACCACATTTTTTGCACAATAATTTTGATTGACAATTTTTCAGAAAATGCGCCTTGGTGAGATCGAACATAATTAGAAGGTGTTGATATCAAAAAGTTCTTAGTTTCCGAAATATCTAAGATTTTCTAACTTGAAAATTACATGGTATCATTTATGTCTAGTATATCGTTCATAACCTAGACCCGCCATATGCCAAGTCCCATTGTTATGAAACGACCACATTTTTTGCACAATAATTTTGGCTGAATATTTTTTAGAAAAAAGTGTGCCAATCGATGCGCCTTGGTGAGATCGGACATAATTAGAAGGTGTTGATATCAAAAAGTTCTTAGTTTCCGAGATATCGGCAATTTTCTATTCTTACATGTACTGTAGTCTACCACTTAACGCGCAAGACTCACACCAGCATCAATATCTGCACCTAGTATGATTATTATTTTTTTGCTATCTCAATACATCACTAGCATTAATCCATGACCTACTTATAAATCTTTAGCTCTCATTTCTGTTTCTTCCTTATAAAATCCACCTCTGGGTCTTGTATTCTTTACTTCTGCACAACATGTCCAATTGGAAACATGTTTATATCTCCCACTTTGAATTTTTGTTTTTTCAACTTTTATTTTTATACAATTGACTCAACCTCCTATATATAACCTTTGACAGTATTTGGTTTTATACCTATTGTCCAATCGACTTTAGAAGCAGACAATTCCTTGAAATAACCGATGATTCTGCAATTGCAGTTTTACTGAAAGGGTGTGATTGTGATTATTATTTAACTCTTTCATGAGGTTTTGAAAAATACCGAGTTGAACGTTTTTGACACCAGCTAGATTTAGAAAAATGTATCTACGTGTACATGCGACATGCACTCAAGGATAGTCATCTACACTCACTCTAGGTCCTCACTTGTACTTGTATATTTTTTCAGGTGTTTTGACTTAACTTAAACATACAACAAGAAAATGAATAAAATTATGTCACTGAGGAGGGTTGATGTTGTAGTCTTCTTGTTGAAGTTCTTCATTCTGTGTTTGAGACAATGCGCACCAAACATGTTTAACTAGTTGAACGTAGATATCGTATTTACAGTTAATTGAGGCAGTTGTAGGATGAATTATTTACATTTGATATCAGTCTTCTAATAACCCTGGGACTTGATGAGAGTCCACTGTGTTTCAAAGTCAATCTTAACACTAGGCTATTGTAGATGTGAAGAAGATGTGAAAACGTTTGTGTCACGTTTCACATCTTCGAGTGAAACTACATACTTACTCTGAATGTGAAAGTATACCACAAAGTTATATCGGAAGACACTCGACTATCAGTTTTTGATTATATAGATTGTTCAAATATAGTGTCCAGTTAAAATTTTCTTTTTCAATGGATGGACATAGAAATATTACCTGTGTCTACTCCTTCAACTCACATTCGACATGGACACATTAAACAAATGACAACAGTGAATTTAATGTAAATATGATACTTTAACTGACAAAAACTAAAGACACTGGCTAGTTTAACGTAGATATCGTATTTACAGTTAATTGAGGCAGTTGTAGGATGGATTATTTACATTTGATATCAGTCTTCTAATAACCCTGGGACTTGATGAGAGTCCACTGTGTTTCAAAGTCAATCTTAACACTAGGCTATTGTAAGTTTGATAACAAAAACTATAAAGCACACAAAGAAATAAGTTAGTGTACAATCATAATAATGTGTAAAAATCTTTTTAATTAGACCTCACACTTTGTCTTGAAGAATAGTACAGCAGTTCTTCTTTAACTTACATTTGATATGGTTACTGGAGAAGTCACACAATACAGGTACACATTAACCTAATGTCACCAGTGAATATAGTATTTTGCAGTTCTCCTATAATTCACTTACAACATTCAGTAGAGAAGACAGGGGTATAAGTAAACATGAAACAAAAACGCCAGTGAATTAAATGTAATTGAGACAGTTGTAGGATGGATTATTTATGTTTTATTTCAGTCTTCTAATAACCCTGGGACTTGATGAAAGTCCACATCTTAACACTAGGCTATTGTATGTTTGATAACAAAAAACTACAAAAGCACACAAAGAAATACGTTAGTGTACAATCAATTAATAATGTGTAAAAATCTTTTTAATTACACCCCACTTGTCTTGTATAATAGTACAGTATCTTACAGCTTCTTTAACTCACATTCGATATGGTTACTAGAGAAGACACACAGTACAGGTACAGTAAACAAATATGACAACAGTTAATTTAATGTAAATGTGGTACTTGATAGTTCTCCTATAGCTCACGTTCCACATTGGGTATGTCATGATTACTAGAGAAGATATATGGTACATGTAAACATAAAATAAAAGACACTAGTTAATTGAAATGTATATATATTATTTACAGTTCACCTATAAACATTTCACATATTACTCCTGAAACATAGTAATTTAGTGTGTAACATTTCACATCTTAAAACATAAACATAAAGTACTGACACCAGTGAAATAAATGCAAATATAGTATTCTACAGTTCTCCTATAACTAGTGTATTGAATGTATATGATAAAACACTTAAAAATAACTAAAGTTAAACTTTGGACTTGTTGTGGTTACTAGAGAAGACACAGGTACAAGGAAACATGAAACAAAAGACACCAGTGAATTAAATGATGATATTTAATCAATCGTGTTGCAGGATGGATTTCACCGACCTATATAGTGTCTTATAATAACCCTGGGACTTGATAAGAGTCCACTATGTTCAAAGTCAATCTACATTAGGCTAATGCAAGTTTGATAACAAAAAACTAGCACAATCACAAAGCACACAAAATATAAGTTAGTGTACAATCAATTAATAATGTGGAAAAATATGTTTAATTAAGCCCCCAATAACATAAATCCAATTTTGTCTTGTAGTATAGTACAGCATTTTACATAAAAGGCTCAAATTTCATGCATATACGATTTGTCTACTTTATCAACTGAGTGATCGTCAAGTGAGATGTTGGCTTGAAACATTCCTTAAAATCGTATTAGATAATATGACACCAATAACAGATTTTATACCCTACAGCCTAGTCCCCAGCACCCAGCATCCTTACATTACTCACCACCCGACCATAGTCTGAACTACGTTCGTTCGGGTCAGGGCAAATACGCCCGGTCTGGTTCACGACTATGGACAAACAAAGCTAGATATTCGTTTGAGATTGCTTTATTCTGGTCTTTGACTCCATCCCCTTCTACCCAGACCTGCAGAAAATAGATAAATAAATTAATCCATCCTTAACCCTAACCCTTCTAATACAAAAAGCAAGCCAGACACTCGTTCGGTCGGAAACAACCTGCTCTCTGAAACTCTCCATGCACCAACTATAACCCAAAACACACGCATCCAAAACTACACTCAAAACCTATCCTTGACTAAAGAGGACATAGTCCTATAACAACCGCACTAAAACTTCACATCCTGTCTCTGTTCAAATCATAATATGCAACAATGAAAGGCCTAGTGATAAAGCTTTATGAAAGAGTGAATGTTTATTTGCGACTGATGAATAACCATCGGAAAATTTATAAAATTGTGTGGTGTCCCAATTTCAGCAAGACGGTGTCACAGAGTATCATATCATGTTTAATAGGAGATAGCGACAATATTGTTAGTTCATACCTTGATTTCCCATTTATCAAAGATGTTGTGTAGTAGGTAAGCGTTTACAAGAACTGAGTCATAGGATTGTAACTGTAGATGAGGGGATGTTAGGGAGAAGCAAACTGTGGTGATCACTCTTTTGGTTGTATTTATGACATACATTTAAATATAATATGAGATAGTAGTCTGAACACTTTGTATGTAACAAATAACCAATTTTAATTGTTCTCCTGTTTTTATTTGTAAGTTTGACACTATGTTTAGACACACTGAGAAAGGTACATATTATTATACGGTAAGTTAGAAACAAACACCATCAATACACGCACTTGTTAGGATCAAAAAGTTGATACGTTGTTGATATGGTGTCAAAAACGTTCAACTCGGTATTTTTCAAAACCTCATGAAAGAGTTAAATAATAATCACAATCACACCCTTTCAGTAAAACTGCAATTGCAGAATCATCGGTTATTTCAAGGAATTGTCTGCTTCTAAAGTCGATTGGACAATAGGTATAAAACCAAATACTGTCAAAGGTTATATATAGGAGGTTGAGTCAATTGTATAAAAATAAAAGTTGAAAAAACAAAAATTCAAAGTGGGAGATATAAACATGTTTCCAATTGGACATGTTGTGCAGAAGTAAAGAATACAAGACCCAGAGGTGGATTTTATAAGGAAGAAACAGAAATGAGAGCTAAAGATTTATAAGTAGGTCATGGATTAATGCTAGTGATGTATTGAGATAGCAAAAAAATAATAATCATACTAGGTGCAGATATTGATGCTGGTGTGAGTCTTGCGCGTTAAGTGGTAGACTACAGTACATGTAAGAATAGAAAATTGCCGATATCTCGGAAACTAAGAACTTTTTGATATCAACACCTTCTAATTATGTCCGATCTCACCAAGGCGCATCGATTGGCACACTTTTTTCTAAAAAATATTCAGCCAAAATTATTGTGCAAAAAATGTGGTCGTTTCATAACAATGGGACTTGGCATATGGCGGGTCTAGGTTATGAACGATATACTAGACATAAATGATACCATGTAATTTTCAAGTTAGAAAATCTTAGATATTTCGGAAACTAAGAACTTTTTGATATCAACACCTTCTAATTATGTTCGATCTCACCAAGGCGCATTTTCTGAAAAATTGTCAATCAAAATTATTGTGCAAAAAATGTGGTCGTTTTATAACAATGGGTCTTGGCACTTGTGAATGTGGTTTTATTTTGCATAAAAATGATGTTGTATGATATTAGGCAGGGGTAAGGATTTCTAAGTAGGTCATGGAAATAATAGTAAGATAGATGGACACTATAGCAAAAATTAATAAAATGCTAAATGCAGGTATAAGTCTTGCGGCAGTGACATGAGCCGGTACGCGGCGCGGTGTGATGCGCGGGGACTTGGGATTTTAAAACTCTGTAAGACATGTGCTTTGTGAAATAGTTGTTTATTTTTAATGAAAATGATGTTGTATAGTATCAGACAGTAGATTGGATATGAATAAGGGCGAGAGTTTTACAAATTGTTTGCTCTTGAGTGTGTGTCAGTGTTATGTACCGCATCGATTTTTGGACCCTGTAAGGTTTGTGCTTTGTGAAATATTTGTTTATTTTTAATGAAAATAATGTTGTATAGCATCATACAATAGATTGGATATGAATAAAGGCGGGATTTTTATAAAATTGTTCAATCTTGCAGTGTGTGTCAGTGTTATGAACCGCATCGATTTTCGGACCTTGTAAGATGCGTGCTTTGTGAAATATTTGTTTATTTTTAATGAAAATTATGTTCTAAAGCATCATACACTACATTGGTAATAAAATAATGGTGGGATTTTAAAAAATTGTTTAATCTGCGCAAAAATAATCCCCGTAAGAATAACATGGAAAAAACGTGTCGATTCGGGCTTCTAATTGTGGGTTTGTATCTACTATATAATGATGTTGTATAGTCTCAGGCAATAGATTGGATATGAATAAAGGTCATTTTGAACTATCCAAAACCAGATGTGCAA
Organism: Nephotettix cincticeps; assembly: GCA_023375725.1. Lineage (NCBI taxonomy): Eukaryota > Metazoa > Arthropoda > Insecta > Hemiptera > Cicadellidae > Nephotettix > Nephotettix cincticeps. The sequence goes on along the minus strand of CM041791.1, from coordinate 78,048,994 downwards.
AAAATGGACACCAGATGTGCAAAAAGTGGACACCATGTTATTCTTATGGGAAAAACGTGTCGATTCTGGTTTTAAATTCCTATATTGTATCTACTGATAAAGCAAATACTTACCTTTATTAAAAATTGCACACTACACAAATTGGTAGCCTATCGAACCTGGTGATAAACCTGCCAGTTTTCACATGCTCGCAGGTGGCGGATCAGTTGTTCGGGGATTACTGAAATCAAGCATTACATTAACGGCTACTCCATTGAGCCTGACTGTTTTGTGGGGCCGTGAAAAGATTTCATCATTGATCCTTACTTTTTGAAGAAGGTGATTAATTGAATGGCTACTGTTAACCAACACCGTTACCTTGTTGAATGCTGGACACATTCTTCATATCCGAGCTGCAGAAGAAACACGTCTACAAATCAACTCTCAAAACATGTACTGGGGACAGTTGTGTCAGCTGTTGCACTTCTGTACCTTCTGAAACCATATTTCTTTCATGGGTTGAAGTTTCAATGTAGCACGATGATATCACAGTAACTGCAGTTCCTTCCAGTTACAAAATGGGGTCCTGTCAGTCCTTAGCTTTGAAGACGAGCACTTAACGTTAAATCAAAGTTTTTGAGGTGTCTTTGGTGTGATTTATGTAGGTTTGAAACCAGAGTCTCTATGAACAACTCTCGCTTGATCGATCACCTGACGAATTTAATTCATTGGGCAATTGATACAGTGCCGAATATAATGCAGGAGAGAGCCTTACGTAGCTCTTAGGAGGGAATCAAAATTTGTATCTAAAAAGATGACGTCATATCCGAGACATTATGTTTCGAACCTAAATAAAGTAGCCTAAATGATCTCGACATATTCGTTTAAGAGACCTTTTATTGAGGTGCGTATGCTTTGAAAAATCCTCGCTTCAACTGAAGCCGTCTGCTATCAAAGAAGAAGGGCTTCCGGAGCGGTCATCATTCTGAATGATTTCTCGAGCACCATTGATTTTTGTACACAATGTACTAGCTCCCTTTAGAACTATATTTTATTTTGTTTAAATGAATAATTTTTAAATATAATGAATATTAATCGTAATAATAAGTACGCTGGCGTTTTTTCAATAGCAAATTACCAAGAAACATGTGTTATTCGTCGTATGTCATGTACTTGGTGATACAAGTGTTTTCATTATCATGGAAATTCTAAATTATGATTAATGGAATTCGAAAGTTTTTAAAACACTTTTTGTTTATTGGAGAAAAATTTTATGTTGTTTATGAAAAAAAAATCACTAATCAAAAAAAGCTTTTAAAGCATTAAAAAATGTAAAGTGACAGAAAAGGCTTCAAAGAGAACGCTAAACTACAAGGATTTCCCTGCAAATTTTGCACCATAAAGGCGGTATTGGCGCGTAAATTGGATCTTGCCACTGCCAGGTTACACCTTTGTTCTGTAAGTGTCTGATGTAATACTTACAGCCATATTTTGTGTTTTACTTTAAACAGTATTTTCTGGAGGTTTTACGAAATTATAATATGTTTGTAAATTTGGTTCTTATAAGAGTTAATTTCTATTGATTTTCAAGTGACAATTAACTTGTGGAAGTGCAAATTATTCAATAATGATAATTTGTATTTAGACAATTCACAGCAATGTTTTGTGCTTTACATCAAACAGCATATGTGGAGGTTTTACAAAATAGTAATATGTTTGTTAACTTTGTTCCTATAAGTGTTGTTTTATATTAGTGTTTTGGGATTTTAAGTGATAATTACCATGTGGAAGTGTATTTTGTTAATTATTAATATTTTGTATTTACAATAAATGTAAACCAAATATTCAAACAGTTATCACGATTTCAATTTTTATACTTATGAAGGTAGTAGTTAAATTACATTTTTTAACGTAGAAAATAATAACACTTAAATAATTGCCCTATTAAAATTTCATTAAATAAATTTTAAAGTGTAATTTCCAATCCACAGAATTCTGAGTAAAAGAGAACAACGACAATGCTCTAGAGAGTTCCCCTAATATTACGGCATAAAAGTGGCAACGACCAGCGAATTCTTCGCAAATTGACTTTTGTAGACAGAAAGTATTTTGCTTTTATTTCTATCTGAACAATGTCTTTAAAAATGTGTACGGATCTTATCAAAATGATGTAATTATTTTTATATTCTTGAACGTACAAACTAAATACTGTGAAGTAAAATAATAATTAATTAATAATTAGAGAAAGAAATAACGAAAACAGAGAACTCTTCGTAAAACATTAGAACAGTGTAAGTTTTTCGTAAAATATTTTAAAAATAAACAGTTATAAACAGAATTGAAGAACTGTGATACCAGTTACGTGAAGCGAAGAAATCAAAATAATATTTCTTCGAAATAGCTAAACGGAGTGATTTTATGCGTATTGAATTTGAATGTACCTGTATATACTACTTGCTTATTAATATATAACGCATACAGTATAGAGGCATTCATATGTTTTAACAAATCTCGTACTCAGCTGTAAAAACATAGATAGGTAGTTAAAAAAATAGAACAATTAATTATTAGTACTTGAATTATATTATGAACTATGTTATAATAAAGTGTAACTTTGAGGTAGAACAGACATGCACGTACATCATATTAATATCAGTAAGAGTATATGAACAAAGAGAGTGGTAATTAAACAGTTATTGTTGTGGTGCTTGAGTCAGCAAAGCCACGAGCTTAATCCCATCATTGCTCACCGGGGATTAGGACCATTGCTCCATCTCCAAGAAAAGGCAACGTCCGAGCTCAAGCCTCACCATCTTCACTCAAACTGTAGTTGTGATTTATTCAGCTGTAATATACTCAGCTGTTCACTGCAGACCTAACTTCTTATTACTGTTATATATATATATATATATATATATATATATATACTTATTACTAATACCTTACGAAATTGCGATGTATCAATGCGGTATGTTAAGCCAAGTATAAAAATAAAATGGTATATAAATGACCTACAGCTGAACTTAGGATACAAACCATAATTTTGTCTCTAAAATACGAACTAGTATATAATTACGAGGATGGTCTTTGCGAATGAACGTAGTATGTAGTATTTAATAGTGTGGACGTTAAAAACAATTCACATAAACCATCACTCATCGCAAATTCACAATTCGTGATCTCCAAGTAACTGGATTACAGGTCACGCTACTGTCCCTGCCAAACTACCCTAACCTTGCCACTGATGGATGCAAATAAAAATAGTAAGGAATAACAATGACTTTATCAACTAGTCACTAGCCAGCCACGGTATTCAAACCTGGTCCTTAGCCAAAATGGTACCTCTGGGCTAATATATACAAATTATATTAAAAATAAAAGGAATTCTAAAATTAAATATTTTAATGTTGTGGTGCCCACTGCTTGTCGGCGTCATGGCAACAAGCACGGCGTGTACAGGACGCATCACAAGCGATTGCTGCAAGCTAATAACACATGGAGTTCTGAAATCCATGACTAAATAATTAATTTTTAGTTACTATGAAACTTGATTTGGAATGTAAAACACTGTCCCAGAGGAGACACGTGTCAAATCGAGGAACCAATTTGCAATCGATGCTGATCTGGTTAACGAATGGATGCACACAGAGCACCATACAAATTACTTTTGCCGGTCTATTGCATTAAAAATCAATACCGATTAGAGTAAATATAATATTTACAATATAAATAGGTTCAAGGACGGATTAAGTTAGAAGAGTACTATATATATTTACAAGGTTACTTTGTTTGGTCTATATATATATATAATATATGTTAAGAATACACTCAGCATGTAAATCAAACATAATACTAGTTAAAAACATTTACACTGGTAAGTAAACATACATTTTTATTTAGCATAATAATTTGTTCATATCAACCTCATATGAGTCTTTAAAATGAAAAAACTCCAATCACACTCATTCTTTACTCATATTTTGTTTTAAATTCTTGGAGCTTTCGGAGTCCAGAATGGACATTTTTGGAATCCCGGGCTTATTTTTTTTATTTATAAAAACATTCTGTAAGTTCTACTTTACCCGTATGCACTATTTTAAAGAACTTTCTATTGGAAGTAGTAAAACGGTTTTTATATTTTATGTCAACGAACAGAAGTCTTGCATGTTAATAAATGCACGAAATAGATCTTAGCTATTTTATTTTATTAAAGATATAGAGCTTAAGAAGCTGCCAATGGAAAGGAATTCAATAAAAGGACCAATCCTTAGCACAGACCCTATTTATGTCTCAATAACCCAAGGGTGTTCGACATCGACAGCGTTGCTCTAATGTTACGTCTCGTTCCGTTTTATTAGTTCTACTTTTGAAAGAACAAAACTAATTCTTGTCATAGGTTAACTCAAGCTATTTTTAGTTGATAAAATATATTGTGACGTGAGATTAAACCGATAGTATGATCAGTTAGAGTAATGTGTTGTACGAATATTTCTACGATCACTAAAGTACAGACTCATTTACAATATAAAATGGGTTCTTAACTTTATAGAATCGTTATTATAGATTCTAATAATTAGTTACATCCACATAATTGTTAAATATTGTCGGATATAACAATAATATATGTGGCAACTAGGGCCGAAAATGATGTTTTGCAGACCCGAGATCTTTTTAAGTTCGAAACTACAGTACTACTCTAGCTTATAATCATTACAAAGTTACTACATTTTAAAAATTGATTCGAAAAAATAAGAAAAACTAAGTTTATAAACGAAATGACCCATAAACTGTCATTCAAACGGAATGGCCCATCAGCTGTCATTATTGTTATTAATGTAAATGTTAAATGTAGAGCTGTCTTTCCCGTGTCAAAAATTTTCGGCCCCAGGGCCGAAAAATACCCCGTCAAATCTCTACTTTCGGCATTGGAAAGACGTATCGAAAACAGGTGATTACATCGTTGTAAGGTGAAATATTTTTATTAGGGGTGGTAACAATGAAATTATGAAAGAGAAAGTTACGTCTTCGATGAGTTCATTGAAAGAACGGGTTGATTGTAACGGTCTTTTCAACACTAACAAAACAAAATTTCAAATTAACATTTCATATTATTAAACAAAGCCAATCATGAATTAATCGTGTATTTCGCAACTAGGGGTGAAAATGATGTTTTGCAGACCCGAGCTCTTTTTAAGTTCTCGCTACGTCTTGAACTTAAAAATATCTCGGGTCTGCAAAACATTTTCGGCTCAAGGTGCGAACAATACTTTTCACCATAGGCTGATGATCGCCGAAGGACGTGTGACCTGTGTAGACTGAGAGGGTTTAGAGTCCAAGGAACTCAGCTCCCCTCTTTGGCACTTTTTCAAGTCTATTTTTGCCTACATTCCGGGTAGTGCATTTTCCTTGCCTGTAACCGATAAATAACCGCTTTGTTGGTGTGTTTGATAGGCAGAGGGATAGGTACTGTCGTATGAAATGGCAGGGATTAAAATACCCAACAGATTTTGTTTGTTATGGTAAAAGATATTTTCCCTTTTTTAGAAAAACTGTTATAAAGCTCACATTATCTTTAATTTCATCGAATTTAAGAAACAATAGATCATCTCTTCGACATGCTCCCAAAACTCCAAAAATCTTAATAATCTTATTACAGTCATGGACCAGTCATTTACTCTGAGATAGATGAGACAAGTAAACCAACAAAAGTCATCATTTACATGTAAAGGTGTCACGTTCTCCTTGCCGAACCATTCAAGAAATTTGTGATATTCATCATTGTACCTGATTTTAAATTTTGGTGGTAAGAGATTCGGCGTGATCAACTCACTCTTAGCCACTCTTAGCCATTAAAAATTTACTCCAAAGAGTAGCTTTGTTACTCTGAGATAGATGAGACAAGTAAACCAACAAAAGTCATCATTTACATGTAAAGGTGTCACGTTCTCCTTGCCGAACCATTCAAGAAATTTGTGATATTCATCATTGTACCTGATTTTAAATTTTGGTGGTAAGAGATTCGGCGTGATTTCATCCACCCTTCTTTTTAATGATGAGGACACGTGTTCATGTTTTATGGTCGTTGTTAAATACTATGTAGTAAACCAACAACTATACCTTTAACAATATTCGTTAGGATGTTTCTTGTTATAAAGCAACGACAGAATTTCTGATATAAAAAATATGACGTAGATTCCTTAGAGACCGTAGTTTGTTTATGTTTTGAGATGATGAAAGACCGGGTCTCGACATTCCCGGGCCGAAAATGTTCCACCTGGGCCGGTAAATCACTACTTTCAACATTATAAAGACGTATCAAAAACAGATGATTACATCTTAGATTGGTGAAAATTTTGTTCCAAATCTGCCTCAATTATCTTTTCCATTCCTGGGTTTAACCTTTGATCAAACTATGAAGTGGCCAAGTCACATTCACGGTATTGCAAATAGTTAAGTTCAGCTATGTTTGCCATCTGGATTCTAAAACCGACTTGTGAAAAAATGTGTTGATGGATGTGTACAGAGGTTACCAAAAGAGTATTATTCGTTATGGAATCACTGTTTTTGGATAAAGATAAAATATTCAAACTTCAAAAAATCCTGAGAGTTAATTTTGGTCTGTACCCTCGTCATCCATGTAAAAATATATTCATTGAATCTGGTGCTCTCACAGTGTACGCTTTTATATTCAAGAGGCTCTTGTTTTAGCTTTCAAAAATATGGATTTATTTACAGAAGTATTTATTTACTTCCATGCTCACAATACGAGACATAGAACAAACCTGGCATATGCTTTGTACAGAACCTCCAGTTATGAAAAGAGTCCAGCTTATAGGGGGATTATTTGCCTGCTACAATACAAACAATCACCTCTCTGATTAATGGATGAAATGAAAGAAATAAACATGGTGCATTATTACATGAAAATAAAATTTGTTGACACTTTTTGGCAATAATTGTATAGCTACAAAGTCATAATAACCTCAAACAATAACTCTCTACAGCACTTTGTAACACTTGACACACATGATAACACTGTGAAATATGAATAATTAGTTACATAGCTATTTTTAATTATTGATAAACTAATTAAATATTTTCAAATCAATAGATTACAAGAACTATATTGAAATTATCCATTTAAGTTAAAAAAAATTGGAAATATGGCAATTTTTTTCGTAACTACTTTCAATACACATTAATAATATAATTTAGATTAAAATTTGGATGGGAAAAGTTGTACTCATAACTATTAGACTAGCAACATTCAATAATTAAATTCCCTAATAAAACAATGTCAATATATCTAAGCCTCTTTCATTAAATTCCCGAAGCTTCGCCAAATAATTCTTCATCCCGTTTAAACATTCATAAAATTCAGTTTTTCTGCCATTGACAGAGGGCTTTTTCCAAATACAGTACCCTTTTTTTAAATTTAGATCGACCAATCCTGCTTTTGCTTTTATTTCCAAAGAAATTGTACCTAAATTATGATTTATTTATTACGTTCATTTATTTATTTTCAAAAAGAATATATAATTGGAGTTACATAATAATAAAAACATGGAAAATGTTCCTCTGCATAGACTATTGATCTGTGCACAGAGGAAGAGTCCATGGCGGCAGTCCACACTTAAGTTCACTCCCACTTTAAATTAATAATTTTAAACAAAAATAAAAATGAATATAAACTAAACAGTAATGGCTGCATAAAAATAAATTATATATTATGTACTAGTAGAGTAAAATAACGTGTACAGATCAGTTACATATTATCAGAAACATCCGAAGCTTTTCTAATTAGAGATAGTGATAAGGAAAGAAATGAAATAATGCATTTATTTGTATACGGTGACCTTATCAGTGTCTCTGCTTCAGCTCGCCCAACACGTTGTAGCCACTCACAAACCCTCACAAACACTGAGACACCTAAGAAAAAAATATTTCGGGGGTTAAATTTCTATATAAAATGTGTGCAATGTAGAAGGATGAGTACCGGATCGAGCTGAACGATAAACGGGAAATGTCGTAGCCAAAGTGTAACCTGTTTCTAGTAGAGTACTCATGTCGTATGGTGGTAAATATTTCAGTTTTTTTGCTTTTAATGAACAGAAGAAGAAATTTTATATACAACTGTATGATATCCAACACATTAAACTCAGTGAAAAGCTGAGCTGTTGGATATCTCAACGGCTTCCTCAAGATGATCTTTACCTCTGTGTGACACTCAGCGGTTCCAGAACAGTGGACGAGACCCCGCCCCACGCCAGGATACCATATTGTAATCGACTGCACGTAAGCGAAGTAAACAGTCCTGCAGTGATCCACCGTCAAAACCCTATCAAGCTGTGAAAAAGCATAAATTAACCTTCTTAGTCTTAATTTTACGTATTGGATGTTAGGAATCCATAAAAGTCGTTTATCTAGTATTACTCCCAAATATTTGTATTCGTCTACTTGGTGAATGACTTCGCAAGAGCAGGACTGCAACCGCGGATCACCACAGGAATGCATGTAAAGACATCTCTGTCCTGGGCCCTAGTCGTTAACGGCAACAATAGGCAAGCATTTATTTAAATATATTCAATGTCAGTGAAATATTATCAAACCAGTTTTTAACTTTAATAAGATCCAGTGCAGCAGATTAAAAACCTCATCCCACGTACAGCCGGTGGACACAATGTCCGTATCATCAGCAAAGAGAAATAATTTACTATTTAAACTAACAAGAGAGATGTTGTTTATGTAAATCAAAAACAATACTGCCTCCAGGAACCTCTGGTAGTTCGTTTATGAATAATGAAAACATGAGAGGTGAAAGAGGACAGCCCTGCCTCAAGCCTTGACGGTATCAAAAGATTCGGTCACCCCTTCCTTACACCAAACCGCTGACGTAGTAACGCTATGTACAAATTTTTGTATATATATATTCAAACAACGTGTTGGTATTCCCATACAAGACAATTTGAAAATTAGGGCCTGTCTATTGACAGTGTCAAAAGCCACACTAAAATCTACGGAAAAACAATAAAATCTACCTTTTTAATAGCTAATCTTAGATTTACAATACTAGACAAATTAAATACGCTATCCAATGTAGAATATGCCCTCTTAAAACGTGCCTGAAGCTCAGATGTTATATTCTTACTCTCAGTCGAGTGAACTAATCTATCATTTAATAGACTTCTGAATATCTTACTTATACTGTCTATGAATGGCAAGCCCCTATAATTGTTAACCAAATTGATAACACCTTTCTCATGGACGGGTAATACAACAGAATTTTGAAAGGATTGCGGAACTATACCACTCTGAAATAATTGTTAGAGCGTCTATTGGGGCATTTTTATAAAACTCGTAAGGGGTTTTGTCCAAGCCTGGGCTTTATTATTTTTCTAAATTTTTCATCATCATTTTTAATTCTGTTAGTGAAAAATCTCTATCGTGAAAGACGTCTTTAACTAATGGTTCAGCGTAAGCCATACAATGAGATAACAGTGGCTGGTTTAGTAATCCTGAAAAACGTGTCACCCACTTGAGTGGGTAATTGTCCCGACTGACCGTGATGACTTTTCTACAAAACATTTTATTGCACCCTAGAGCTCTCTTGAATCCCTACCGCTATTTATTTTGTTTAGTACCCGATCGATACAAGTTTCCTTTTTATTTTTGCACAGTAGTTTAAACAATTTTTGGGCATCAATATAATTGAGCTTAATTTGTGCTGAATTATTTTTCCGAAATAAGTTTAAATGTTGGAACATCTTTTTCATAAGTGCCAAACATTCATAATTGAACCATTATTCTTTTTACTGAACGGTAAGTATTCCGTTTTCCTTGCTGCACCTTTAACCGCTTCTACAATGACGTCTACGTCCCTCTGACTATCATCCGAACATTCCATTCCTGATAACGCGGCACTTACCCGTGACTTGATTCCAATTAAGTTCTTATCAGAATATTTCAGTTTTTGTGGCAAAGGGATTATTTTATCCTGTTTGACACTTTCCCTTTCACATGATATATTACTACTTTCTTTACACAATTTAATGGGGAGATGATATGAGCTAGGGTGGCTAACAGCTTTAAAACTTTTTACATATTTAAAACTAGATAAATTAACATTTAATAAATATATTACAGAACACCTAATCGGGCCAAAAAAAGTGTATTCACCATCAAGATCCCCTTCACATCTACCATTCATTATAATCAGACTTAGATTATCTAACAGATCAATTATTTTTCAATTTATTATTAATCTGTATAAGAAAAGTATCGTTCAGTTTTCGTTCTTCCCCAATAAGCCCGTTTGGATTCGTCATTAATATTATATTTTCATAATGATGATACTTAAAAATGTACTTAACTTCTGAAAGTCATTTTTCCAATTATTGTAGTTCAAATAAATTGGCGTAATGTATATAGTCTCATTACTTTTCTTAACGTTTACAGAAATAAACATCGGACCTCGCCTCATCACTCAAACCCTCCCCAGTACTTGTGGTCGAACATCTAACAGCGCAGAATAAACAGCTCAGAGACGTGCGCCAGGGAGGGTCTCCTAGTTTTTTCCTGGTCAAGAGATGGCAAGATCCTCGTACGCAAGACTCCGAGCTCTGCAGCTAAGCGCGTTCGCAGCATCAGTGATGTGGATGAGGTGGCACAACCAACCAACCAGGACCGACGAGGACGTGGTGACAGCGGCGACGGCGAGGGTACTCAGGACACCCAGAGGACACCTAAGAAACAGTGAGGGGCCAGCACCGAGACACCGATGGGACCTTGTTCATTAGTTACTGATCTATGTAAGCTATAAGCTATATGCTAATTAAGTATATGAATATATCGTCATTTTTAGTACTTTTTAGTTATTTTTGTTTATGTAGTCATTTTAAGTTTTTAAGAGTAAAAATTTCAGGTTTCTTCAATCATCTTTTCCGTTTTTAAAATTCAGAATTCAATAAATAAATAGTTATTATGCATTCCATATCTTTTTTAAACACATTATACTTAAATTTACACGTTTCAGGTGGAAATAAATAGATAGGCCTATTGCAGGAACTATGAAATTTGATAACGCTTTGTCAAGATTTATTATTTTTTTAGGATAATATGTTTCTCAGTTGATCTAGAGGTTAATGTGGTTGTTTATTTAAAAAATTCAATATATATTTTCTAAAATCTGTGTTTAGTGTATTCTACTTTATTTTTAACAAAAACATTAAGCAAACATATAGGTATTATTATTATTTCATCTGCTAATCTGCAGTGCTTAAGTATTGTGGGGCGGTTAGATGCATTTTTGTTTATATTTTTTTCATATCTCCTCAATTTAATGTTATCGCCCACTTGGTTTTGTAATTAAGTATATAATTTGTTAATTATTACAGATTACATTACTGCAACTAATTTCTTTTGACTTTCGTTATAGAGTTATAAAAGGGAAACTGATTTTCTTATTCTACTAATTTCCCGTCAATTGAACATTTGTAAATAAAATAAATTTGTATGAAATTGTATTAATTTTGTTCATGAAGTATTTTTAATATATTTGAGTTCTTTTATTTATAGTTGATCAAATATTATTTTTTACAGATATATTGTGACAAAGTAATTTTTACTGTCAAAAAATTAATCCCAACTCTCATTTCTTTTTTCACTTTCGTTATTATTTGAAGTACAGCTTGTAAGAAACCACACTTTTTAATTATTATAGAGTACATTACTGCAACTGATTTCATTTGAATTCTGTTATAGAATTGTAAAAAGGAAACTGAATTTCTTTATTTTACTAATTTTCCGTCTACTGAACATATAGAAAATAAAATTAATTTGTATTAACTTCTATTAATTTTGTTCAAGTAATATTTTAATATAATTGAGCTCTATAATTTATCATCTGAAGTACACTTTGTAAGAAACGCACACTTAAAATAGTAGCCCTTTTATAATCAGTACTTGATTTAAAGTTTTAAGTCACGATACATTTTTTTTAATACCTTAAAATCGGGTGGGGCGGGTACGAGCGGGTGCATTGTTGTAGGTGGACAATGGATGATGTTATTGGTGAAATTGTAAATAGTAGGATTGTAAATGCAAGCGTGTATGAGGAGATCGGCGACTTCAGTTTTTTTTCTGAGCATGATTCAGATATTCAACACTCTGTGTCAATTCTAAGTTTAAATATCCGTAGTTGTAATAAGCACTTCGATGAACTTTTAGTAATATTAAACAGTTACAACAGAAGGTTTGATATAGTTATTTTAACAGAAACATGGATGAATGAAAGTAGCGCGAATGTGAGAATGGATGGGTATGAAATGTATGTCAATAAAATAAGCAAAAATCAGAATGATGGAGTGATTGTGTTTGTTAGTAGCTAGTAGCTTAGTAGCTATCAACTAACTGGTAACTATTAGTTAGTAACAATTGGCGGTGTACAGAAGTCCGTCAAGTGACCTCGGACTGTTTATCAGCAAGCTGGAATCTTATCTGCAGGACAGGTGCAGGGTTAAGGCGGCCTGGCTGGTTGGTGATTTTAACTGTTGTATATTGCCGGAAACAAGAGATGTATTGACGCAAAAATATTTGGACATTTTGTATGGGGCGGGGTTTACAAGCTGTATCAATATTCCAACACGTGTTACAGGTTTTACAAAAAGTTGCATAGATCATTTTTTTACTAATGTCACTGACATTAGTTCAATTAAATCCGCTGTAATTAAAACAGAAATGACTGACCATTATTTTACTGTTGTTCAATTTCAATCAGGCAAAAACCATAATCAAAATATATTCAATAGTTCCAATGTCAGTCGGTCATTTTTTGACCCTAGGGTGGCTTCCCATCTCCTCTCTGGTCTGGGTTGGGCTGAGGTGATTGATACGGAGGATGTTGATCTTGGATGTTCCATTTTCATTGAGAAATTACAAAACATTGTTTCATTGTCAACCAAATCAAATCCTTGTTCAGCGAAAACCTCTCGGGTCAAACCGTGGATGACAGCGGGATTACTTCGCTCTATACGGACCAGGGACGGGATGGGGAGGCGCCTCAAAAATCAACCATTCAATTTGGCCTTAAAAACACGTTACAAAAATTACCGAAATATTTTAACGTATACAATAAGGACAGCTAAGGAAGTTTACTACAGGAACAAAATTAATGAGTCAAGGAATAACAAAAGGCAATTGTGGAAAAATATTTCAGAAGTCATTGGATTTAAAAAATGTAAAGATAGTTTTCCAACTGAACATTTTTTGCACAAGGTCGATGTAGAACCTGAGGACATTAAACAAGTGGCAAACACTCTTAACGATTATTATGTGAGTGTGGGGGCCAACCTGGCTGCGGCCGTCCCCCCTGTGGCTGAGTTCGTGGTTGACGACGAGGATTACAGGGTGGACTCGACCTTCCGGTTGGAACCTGTAACAGAAACTCAGCTGGCTCGTGTTGTCAGTGGCCTTAGAGGTGGATCCGCTCCTGGCATAGATGATATTCCTGCGTCACTATTCAAGAGTTGTTTTGAATCCATTAAAGTTCCTCTTCTCCATATCTTGAATGGTAGTGTCCAAAACGGGATTTTTCCAAATTCTCTCAAAGTAGGGAAAGTTATTCCAATTTACAAAGGGGGGCCCAAAGATCAATGTGTTAGTTTTAGACCTATCACTCTGGCAAGCGTTATATCTAAACTACTCGAAAAAATTGTTAGAATACAACTTGAAAATTTTTTGGTCAAAAACAAAATATTATTCAGTAACCAGTTTGGATTTCGGAATGTTAGAATCTGAATGATGACCTTTTTTGTTGACAAAAAATATCCACTTATCAATTGAACGCAATAAGAAACCTCTTCTGATTTTTATCGATTTAGCCAAAGCATTTGACACTGTAGATAGAGAGCTATTATTAAAAAAGCTTGAACACATTGGGTTAAGAGGTATGTCACTAAATTGGTTCAAGTCTTATCTAAGCAATCGGTTTCAAATTGTTTCAATTAACGGACACGTCAGTTCTACTAATAAGATTGGCTACGGAGTTTTGTAAGGAAGTTCGCTAGGTCCCTTACTCTTTCTGTTATACATTAATAATATTGGAAGATTAAGACTAACAAATGGGCGGATCTTCCTTTATGCGGACGACACTGCATTGTTGTTCGAAGGGGACAGCTGGGAGGGGGTATTCCGTCTAGCGGAGCGGGGCCTGCTCACGGTCAAGCGTCGGTTTGATCAAAGTCGGCTCACTATAAATTTGTCAAAGACAAAATGTTTGCCAATCTCTTTACGAGCCGACCACGATCCTCCCAACATCGAGTTGCGCTTGCACTCATGTGATGGCCAGCGAGTGTGTACGTCTTGTGAGCGAGTCGAGGTTGTGTCCCATTTTAAATATTTGGGGGTTATATTTGATAATCGCTTGAAGTGGACCTACCATATTGAATATCTAAACAATAAATTAAGAAAATTCATCTTCATTTTTTCATCACTTAATAACATTCTTGCTCCTGACCTCTTACGGACAGTCTACCATGCATATATACAGTCCTTGTTGCAATATGGAATCATAGCCTGGAGTGGCTGCTACCAGAGTACGGTATCCTTTCCCCGCTAGAAATTACACAAAAATCTATAATTAAAGCAGCCCTGCAAAAAAATCGTTTTTATCCCACGGATTTAATTTTTGATGAATTTAAAGTTTTTAATATTCCCCAACTTTACATCAGAACCTTAATCTCTTACATATTAAAAACAGAAACAGCCTATTTGAGGAAATTACTCACCCATATCTAACTCGGACATCTGCAAATATTGGAATAACCCACCTAAACTGATTAAAACCATCACCGCAACATCGTCACATTACATTATCTTCCCCTGTAGTATACTTTATTTTACTGGTGCCTTGTATAAGTCGGTAATCTAAATACTCTTATTACTCCTGACTGTAGAACTCGTCCCGCACACACAGGCTTCTGCCCATGTAGGGGACTATCTTTCATGTATTTTTTCTAAGACCAGTTTGAACATATTTTTCTTTCTGAAATAAACAGTTTTTCATTTCATTTATAAAAAAACGAGAAACATTCCGGCTCAAAGAAAGTCAAATTTGATACCTAAGGCGAGTTAGGTTCATCACACAAAAACAATACCATCCACGTAGTGCCATCCTAGTAGCACAAACAAAATTTAACTTTAACTGACTTATTAAAACCTATTAGACAACTTATTAAAAATAAAATCTTAAACTTTTTTGGCTTGCAAGACACGGCGGAGCGTGCTCTACTACAGTGCACGTGCAACGGGGAGGAACGGCAGAACCTCATCAGTGACCTTTGGGAAGCTGGCCTAACCCTCCGTCCTCTGGACTTCTTCAGGGACCCTAACGGCAACCGCTTGTTTCTCCGACACGCACCGCGCTTGGGGCTAGTCAGGGATCATTGTTCCATCACTGCTCCCCGAGCTGGGGGGACGACGTGGACAGGGCGGCCCGACTAGACCCTGTTGCCTAGGCCCCGCGAGGGGCCGATGATGGCCTGTGCCGAAGTATCCCCGACCGGAAGGATGGACGAAGGGAAACATAGCACAAAGAGGTGCAAAACAGTGATATGCAAAAAGGGTTGTTTCATCACTTTACAGGCGTCAACCTCAATTTTTTCCATAAACAGTTTTGAAGGGGTGATACCCTTTTCAGTAATCCTATACATTAATCATTTGGCATAGAGCAAAGATTTAAATTACTACACTGATTGTTGTTCAACTGAATTAAATGTTGGTAAATAAAATAATATATTTTTTAAATAAAATGCATAGAAATAAATTTTGGAATAAAAATCGCTCATTGTATGGAGCATTGGACCTGGTAATCAGAATCTCATTTATTTTGAACTATTCTACAGAGAATATAGGTAAAACAAAGTGTCAGTTAATTAACGGTTGGTGAGGAACATGAAATATGCTAAATTTCGAGTAGCTTCATTATAAGACTAAAATAACCTCTTTAATTTAATTTTTACCATACTAAATACAGCATTTTATATGTTTTTTATATTTCAATTCAATGTGAAATTCAACTCACATTGCATTGCATTTCAAAATATTAATTATTGTTCTATGCTTTATCATAATATGCGAGTTTATGGTCCGATTACGTTAATATCTGCCACGTATTTAAGATTGACAAAGGATTGAAAAAGATTCTTAATTTAAGGAGGTATGCTTAGTACAATAGAAATCTATTGGAGAAAAAACTTCTAAGCGTGTCCAAAGGGTAAACAGAAACCCATCAGCAAGTTTTAGGTGAACAAACCCGAATATATATTGCCTCATTGCAGAGAGCAGTGTAACTGCTGTCACTATGGCCATAGTTGACTCTTACGCTTACAGCAAGCTTATTTACCAAATGAATTCTGACTCTATTTTTAAAGCTATGAAATATTTTACTCATTATAATTATATTTTATATTTATCATTAGCTGTATTTTAATTATATTTATCATTATATTTTTCCCTCAAGGGGTAGTCGTCTTTGACTATACGGGAGGTCTCTCTTTGGAGAGACTGGCAACCCCGAGGTGCCCTAGCCAAATGAGAGGTCCTAATCTTCAAGCTCTCATCTTTCTAAGGTCCCAAGTTTCCTTCCTTTCTGGCTTGGCCTTACCATCTTTCTTATTTTCTGTCGGTCCTTCTTGACCAACTATTCTTTTCTTCGACTCAAAATCTTTTGGTGTTTTCCTGTTTCTTCTTCCTTTCCGTAATGGGCCGGATAATAATGTTCCAGTAGTATTTCCTGCTTGTCATAAAAGCCGGCTACAAGGGGAAAAACATGGGATGTCTGCGTCAAAAAACAAACTACCCCAGGTGAGTCTGGAGATTTCTCCTAAATTCCACCCCGTTCAATCGGGCTGTCCCAAGGATTCTGGGGGGGGGGCAACCAGACATTTTCTTCGGGGGCTCGTGTCCAGGCTCGCAACCAGGCCACGGTGTCCGACAATGCGACTGGAAGGGGCGTAGAAACGATGGAGTTGGACCTGGAGCGAAATTCGTTTCGTCGTAGCTCCAAGATTTAAAGACCTCCACCTTCGGGTGAAAGGAAACCAGTCGGGGTCGTGAAGACCACCCCTCCTCCAGCTCCTTCCCGAAACCAGGAGGAAAAGTCAGAAGGTGCGGCTAATGCGGATCTCCCGGGGCAATTCGCTCCAGGCTCATGGGGGAATTCCTCCAAAGTCAAGTCCCATGCGTCCAATCTTCGAGCTGTCGATCCTGCGCCAGCAACAGGACGACGCCGAGGAAGAGGAGAGTCAAGCATTGAAGAGAATCTATGCGATCCTCAAGGAGAGGGAGAAATCGGTCAAGGTGCAGAGGAATGTAAACACCCGCATCAAAGATGGCATTCCAGAAGGGATGGACCTCCTGAACACGGCCATGCAACGCCGGCAGGTCAGGGAGAAGGCAAAGAGGCAAGAGCAAGCGATGGCGGACCGCTCTTTTTCTGCTGAAGACAGCGTTCTTCTAGGGAGAAAGAGGGCCCAGAACTTGCCATCTGATAGCCCCGAGCTTGGTAGGGAGCCTGTCTGTGTGGGGACATCCACCCTAACCTCCCCAGCTGTCGGTGTGGCCAACAATCCTCCTCCTGTACCCCTGGAGGTGTCCCCACAACCACTAGGGATCCAGGAAGCAAGGGTGGAAAATCGGGGCGATTCAGGCTTTCGAACTGTCCTCACCTGGAGAGAGAAACGCAGAAGGAGGTGAGATGAGAAACGCCTGGAACGTTCTCAGGCCTACCCAGCCGTTCATTCTACTGGTCAGACTCAAGTAGGACTAAGCCCAAAACTCCTAGACCGTCCAAGGCTCCGTTGAGGAAACCTGACGCTGTTCTTATTAAGCCAGCTTAGGGACGCTCTTTCAGCGAGGTACTCACGGGGATTTGACAAAAAGTAAATCCTTACCAGACGGGTACTGTTGTCCGTTCCGTCAGGAAGACAAGAACTGGTGGCATCCTGCTGGAACTTTGTAGAGGAACCAAGGACAAGACGGCCTTTGAAGACGCGGTCAGATCCGCGGTAGGCGAGGGTGCGGTGGTGCGGAACCAGGAGCACCGTATGTCCATCGAGGTTCGAGATCTGGACTGCTTCACCACTACGGAAGAGGTCACCGAGGCCTTGAAGTCGAAATTAGGGGATTTGGCCCAGGGCGCTAAAGTGTTCGTTGGAGCAGAGAACGGGCGTGGACAGAAGCTCGCCGTTGTTGAGCTGGGGTGTCATGGCGCTACAGACCTGCTTCGGCGTGGGAGGCTAAAGGTTAGGTGGGTGCTCAGGGGTCCGACTTCGCACTATGGTGGTCAGGTGTTTCAGGTGCTTCGTATATGGCCATCACCAGGCTTCTTGTTCTGGACCTGATCGCAGGGCGGCCGGCTTGTGCATCAACTGTGGGGAGAGTGGTCACGTTAAGTCCACCTGCACTGCTCCATCTAGATGTTTCCTCTGCCAGGAACGGAATTTTCAGTCTCTGAATCACGTTCCTGGTACCAGAAACTGTCAGGTCTTCCGAGAGGAGCTGAAAAAATCCCGTAAGAGGCCATATAAAAAAATGAAGATTTTACAAGGGAACCTCCATAGAAGCATCCTGGCAATCGACCTGCTATCCCAACACTCGAGAGAGTGGAAAGTGGACTTGCTCATTATTTCTGAGCAGTACTGCAAGAGAGATGGTTCGGGTTGGTTTCGGGACGCCCTAGGTACGGTGGCCATCTGGATTCCAGACCCCCGGAACTTCCAGTTCTTGACAGCGGGGCCGGTCGAGGTTTTGTTTGGGTGAAGAGTGGGGGCTTTACTGTTGTGAGCGTCTACCTGACTCCGAACGACCCTATGCTGGCATTTCAGGTAAAGCTGGATGCCCTGGAAGACCTTCTGGTGAGCGCTGGTGGCAAGTTCATTGTTGCTGGTGATTTCAACGCCAGGGCCGTTGAGTGGGGTATGCCAGAAACCGACACCAGAGGCAGAAAAGTCCTTGAGCTCGCCTGAAGAACCGGACTTCACGTTGCCAATGTTTGTTCCACTTCCACTTTCAGGAGGCATGGGTACAGAGAAACAATCCCTGATATTACCTTCGTTTCGGAGGCTCTTCTCGCGTCGATATCTGGCTGGAGAGTCGTCGAAGATTTCACAGGCAGCGATCATCAGCATATCCTCTTTGGTGTGAACTCAGGCCGTCATACCGCCATTCCCGAGCGAACCAGCCGTCCAGTGAGATGGAATGTCACCAAACTCAATGCTGCTGCTGCAGCTGCCAGAATCAATGAGGGGAAAGATGACGTGCTGATGCTCGATTTTCAGGCTGAGGAATTGGCCGAGGCAACCATGCGCCTCATTCACCGTTCCTGTGACTCTTTCTTGCCAAGGAAGAACACCTCTCGTTCGGCCCGAAAGCCAGTGTATTGGTGGAACGAGATCGCGACGTTGAGAAGAGCGTGTCTCCGCTGCAGACGGAGGTTGGTCAGAGCCAGGAGGAGAGGCTTCGATGCTGCTGCTCCAGCTGCTCTGGAATTCCAGGAGGCAAGAATTACCCTGAAGAGAGCTATCCGCCGCAGGAAGAGGGAGAAGTGGGAAGAATTGAGGAGGGACGTTAACCTTGATCCCTGGGGCCTCGGGTACAGACTCGTTTTGCGTAAGCTTTGTACCAAAACAGCGTGCCCTGTCTTCGACCCACCAACGACGGAAATCATCGTTAATTCCCTCTTTCCCGAT
The DNA here is from genome assembly GCA_023375725.1 of Nephotettix cincticeps. NCBI lineage: Eukaryota > Metazoa > Arthropoda > Insecta > Hemiptera > Cicadellidae > Nephotettix > Nephotettix cincticeps. The sequence continues at coordinate 78,029,270 of CM041791.1, read as the reverse complement.
CACCCCTGCAGAGCGGTTGAGCAGTATGCGGAGGCGATTCCGGAAGTTCCTTTGTTCACGGAAACGGAGTTGTGCGTGGCGGTCAAGTCAATGCGTGTTGGCAGTGCTCCTGGTCCGGATGGTGTTCCGACTGAGGTGCTCAGGGTTGTTGCTGGTACCTGCCCTTCTCTTCTTTTGAACATGTACAATCGTTGTCTTCGCGAGGGAGTTTTCTCCTCCAACGCCTGACATTGATTAGCAAGGGCAAGGAGCTATCACCAAGCACTCCCTCGGCATTTCGACCCTTGTGTTGTTGGACACAGCCGGAAAACTTCTTGAAAGACTGATAAAGCCCCGTCTGTTGTCTGCGGTCGATGCTGCCGGTGGGCTGTCAGACAGGCAGCACGGATTCAGGAAAGGTCGTTCTACCATCGAAGCAATTCAGGAGGTTGTAGGTGCTGCCAGAAACGCTCAACGAGGAAATCATTACTCCCGCTGTATCACGTTGCTCGTTAACTTAGACGTCAGAAACGCGTCCAACAGTGCAAGCTGGTCCGTCATTTTGAGTTCTTTGGAGGAAATGTTCCACGTTCCTGAATATCTGCTCGGATCATCCGAAGCTATTTGAGGGACAGGGAATTAATCTTTGATACGTCGGAGGGTCCTAGTCGGAAGACTATCACCGCTGGTGCCGCTCAGGGTTCCATCCTTGGTCCAGATCTTTGGAACATTGCATACAATGGTATATTTAGACTGGACTTACCTGAAGAATGTTTTCTGGTGGGTTATGCAGACGACATCACGGCGGTTATTGTCGCAAGAAACGTCCGGCGTGCCCAGTGGAGACTTAATGAAACGATGAGATATGTCTCTTCTTGGATGGAGGATCACCACCTGAGCTTGGCAACCGAGAAAACGGAGATTGTCATGATGACAGGGCGTCAGATTCCGACTTTGGTAGACTTTCGTGTCAACACGGAATATATTCGTTCCAAGCCAGCCGTGAAGTACCTGGGGGTTAGAGTTGACACCAAGCTTTCCTTCAGAGAACAAATCAAGTATGTGTCAGAGAAGGCGGCAAGGATTACGACCGTTCTCATTCGTCTTATGGCGAATGTTGGCGGCCCATCAGCGGAGAAGCGGAAACTTATTCTGTCCGTCATAAACTCAATCCTTCTTTACGGAAGTGAGATTTGGGCGGACGCTCTCAAGAGGGAGTGCTACCGCAAACAGGTGGGAGCGGTGCAAAGGAGAGCCGCGTTGAGGATCTCCTCAGCTTACCGGACGGTGTAGGAGCCGGCTGCACTGGTGGTAGCTGGTGTTGTCCCGATCGACCTGTTGGCCCAGGAAAGGAGAAGTGTGTATATCACCAAGTCCGAACTTGGCGCCAGGGAAGCGACACGGTTGGCCAGGGAGGCCTCCATGCACCAGTGGCAAGAGAGATGGCGAAATGAGTCTAGAGCGGCTTGGACGCGGAGACTCATTCCGGACCTGTCTGTGTTGGTTGATCGTGGGTTTGGGGAAATAAATTTCCTCATCACGCAGTTCCTCATCGGACATGGGTTGTTCCGAGCCTATCTTCACAAGATGGCCAAAGTGGACAGTCCGGCTTGTATTTACGGGGACGGTGTTCACGATGACGCTTTTCATACGTTCTTCCAGTGTGACCGGTGGGCAGTTCTAAGTAGGCAGCTTCTTCTGGAGATCGGTGAATTTAGGCCGGAGACCGCAGTAGAAAAAAAGGTGACATCTCTTGAGAACTGGTCTCTCATCACGTCCTTCGTGGAGAAAGTTCTCAAGAGAAAGAAACTTGAAGATCCGTAACATCCTGGATCTTCCCTCAGAAGGCTAAATCGGAGTTGAAGTTCATTGAGCTTTAAATACGAGGCTCCACTTTGAGGTTCATGCCTTAATAGGTGATTCCGAAGTGGTCAACAGCCTGAGGCGGGGGGTTTTAGTAGGGTGCGAATCCCACACACCGGAGAGTGCACCGTTCTCCTCCCTGATGGTGCATGAGAGCATTTCCCCTCGAAAAAAAGAAAAAAATCATTATATTTTACTCATCATAATATGGCTCCAGAATTGTTATTGAATAGTAAAATAAACTAATAATACATATAATTCAGTCAATATTCTTAAAAAATGCAGGTATAATAAGAAATGAGAATGTTTTATTACTGTATCTTAAGGAAATAAATATCCAAACTTGTTAAAATAAAACCTATTACACAAATATTAAAATAACATGAAACGTGTAGACAAACTTTTTACACTTTACACAAAGTTTTGCTTACCAATAAGAGACACCGACTCTGAGTCCAGACTCTTTCTTATGTGTAAGAGTGTGTGTGAATACATATTTTGAATTTTAATATTTCCAATGATTGTGCAATTGATTTTATGTTGCAGTTTTTTTTTAATTTTTATTCCTTAATGACGGAGAAACAAACCCCAAATAGGTTAAAAAACTCCTAAAATAGTTTCATAACTGAGACTAAATGTTATTTAACTTTATTTATTTATAGGGTGTATAAAATATATCTTATATTCATGAAACTTTATTTTTATGTAAATGTTTCAATATGTATAGGTCTAGCCTATGCATGAAATAACTGGTTGAAATAGTGTTACTTATAGTGTCATTAGGTGTCATTAATGAATTATTACTCTATGTTAGGGTCAGTTCGTCTTGTAGAGGATGTTATTCGTTCTTCTCAAAATTGGCCTCTGTCTTAACGATTATCAATTTAGTACTGGTGCTTAATTCTAAGTATTGATTATTAAACTCTATATTTTTGGCCACCGAAATGTGTTTTTTACTAAACACCAGTCAACATGGTGTCAGGTAAATGTTCAAATCAAATTTAGAGTGTGAAAATTATGCAAATTACAAAATGTTAAGACAAGCCACGTTTTAAGCGTTTGTAGCGTAAGTACTACAATTCAGTTCGTATGTAGAAGAATTTAAATGTTTATGTTCTGTAAACAATAAAAAATTCTCTGTTGTGACTTCGAAAGTTTGAAGGCTATTTCTCACCAAAGAAACCCCTAACTGTGGAAAAACATAAGTGCCTGATATAGAGAAAAACTCCTTTGATGCATTTTATACATACCTAGTCAATAAAAGTCTGGACTGCGAGTTCAGAAATATTCGTGAGGATGTAGTCCGTGACCTAATTAGTTGTGTCTTAAATTCAAGTAACCAACATCGTAAGACTACTTAGAGAAACTGACTTAACCTGAATTAAGGCAGTGGATATCTGCAAAACGGCATAATTATCATTGGTCTAAGCTAGGGACTTGGACCTAGAAATCGGAAAAGTGGGTGTCCGAGAAAATCCTATTTTCAACATTAAAGGACAGGTTAAATGAAGTCAGCATAAAATTATAAATGACTGTACATGTTGTGGTAAAAGTCATCGTATTAAACAAGGTTCCACTTATAGTGTAGTGTGTTTTACATGTAAGCAAAAATCACCTGTCTTATTACTGTAAATCTAGTAGGTCTACTTCTCATGTAAAGTCTAAGTCCTTTAAAGTTGATTAACAAGCATAAAAAAGTAAATGAAGTAAAGGTTGTATCAGAAATGTTAAGCAGCATTGTACAGAACTTAGGCCTAGCCATAGATAAATTTTCAATTGATCTAGTTACACACATAGAAAATCTAAATAATGGATGCAAAAAGTAGTAAGTACCGAAATTTTTGTTCAGTTTAATTTGGATAGTGAGGCTCAAAAAAATTTTGTCCATCAGTACATTTTATGAATTTGGTCTGCCTTATTCAGTGATTGAGAAAACTTATGTTTTTGTCACTACCACTTTCGGACAGAAGGCACCTGTTGTGGGTTGTTGTATTTTTAATTGTTTGGTTATAGTGTGTCAAATTCAATTTGTAATAACTGATGCACCATCTCCTTGTCTTTTGGGTCTAAACACGTGTTGAACGCTAAGTTTGATTTCACGTAGCCTACGTTGTAAATTAATTAACTGTAGAAAATTCTAATGTTGTTTTATATATAAAGAGCATATATGTTTTATATATGTTTGATGGTAATTTGGGAACCATACCTGGTGAAGTAAATTTAAATTTAGTTGAGGGTTACCAGCCTAAGCTGGAACATCCAAGACGAGTCCCATTTGCTTTATTGGAACTTTTAAAATTTGAATTAAACCAAATGGTAGAACAAGGTATCATAAATGAAGTAAATGAACCTACTGAATGGGTAAATAGTATGATCCTCCTAAACAAAAGGGGTCTGGGTTAAGAGTATAAATTTCAAGAAATTATATAAACGTTAAAGTTTATAAAACGGTCTCAGTGTCAAATTCCTACATCTGAAGAAATAGTTAATAAGCTGACAGGTTCTAAATTGTATTCTGTCATAGATGCTAGTTCAGCCTTTTGGATGTTGGAAGTTAAATGAAAAAAGTAGTGAACTGTGTACGTTGAACACACCATATGGTAGGTATAGGTTCCTAAGGATGCCTTATGGCATAAGTTGTGAACCTGATATTTTTCAGTCCAAAATGGCCCAGTTGTTTGAAGGGAGTATTGTAAATACTTCCTCACAATGTCTAAATGTAACATGTCTAAATGTAAATTCCGAGTGTCAAAAGTTAATTTTATTGGCCATGAGTATTCACAACATGGCATGTCCCCAGATTCTTCTAAAATCGTAGCGAATCAGCAAATGAAATCTCCTGTTGATAGTAAATTCCTGGAGAGATTTCTTGGTGAAACAGATTATTTGTCAAAGTTCATTCCGAATTATTCTGATGTGACAGCTCCGTAGCGAGAACCGTACACAAAGGTGTTACTTTGTCAGTTGATAGCAGTTCAACTGGTCATGGGGCAGTTTTACCGTGTGATAATAAGCCTGTGGCATATGCCTCTAGAGCTCTTACTAACAGTCAAAAGAATTATAGTCAAATTGAGCGAGAAATGTGTGCTATTCATTTTAGTTGTATAAGATTCCACCAGTATATTTATGGTAGAAATATGTCTGTAGAAACCGACCATAAACTATTGCCAGACTGTTTAGTAAATCATTAGTTAGTGCCCCTTTGAGATTACAAAACATGTTACTTAAAGTTCAACTGGATCTTAATGTATTATATAAACCTGGGAAATTCTTATTATTGCTGATACCTTATCTAGATCATCTCTACCTATTACATCTTCACAGGAAATAGTTTATGAAATTAATCTTTTTCATTGTCTATATCTAAGCAGAAATTAGCTTTCAAATCAGAAACTAATAAAGATTGTAAAAATTACTTGTTAAAATTAAAAGTTTGGTTATAAGCGGATGGCCAAAACATAAGAATGATTTAGATGACAGTGTCAAACCTTACTAGAATATGAGAGAACAGTTACATGTCATTGATGAACTGTTGTTTAAAAATGACTGTTTAGTAGTACCTCATAGTTTGCAAAAGCAAATGCTTGTTAAACTTCATGATGGTAATTTTGGCGCTAGTACATATGAAGTTGGAGCTAAGAATCTGTTATATTGTCCTTGTATAAAACAAAAAATAAAGCAATTGATAAATAACTGTAGGACTTGTGCTAGGCACTTACCTAGTAATCAAAAAGAGGCTATTTTGTTACATGAAATGCCTCCTAAACCATGGGAAAAAGTGTCTGCCGACTTGTTTGAGTTTAAATCTCTGGATTATTTAATTGTAATGGACTATTACTGGAAGTATATTGAATTAGTTTCACTGTCAGAATCTACTTCCAAAGCTGTAGTAAGTAAGCTTAAGTCCATACTCTCAAGGCATGGTACTCCTGATGCTATTGTTACTGATTCTGGTATTCATTTTAACTGTAGGGAGTTCAAAGAATTTATATCTAGCTATGAATTTGCTCATGTTATGACTTCAACTAAACACAGCCAATAAAATTGTCGGGTTGAATCAGGTGAAAATATTGCTAAAGGTATACTGAAATAATATGCATTTTCAAACACTGATCCCTACGTTGATTTGTTAAACTATAGGAACACCCCCAAAGATCATTTACCTTCACCTGCTCAGTTGTTATTTTCTCGAAATCTGAGATCTTTGTTACCTTTTACTAGTAAAAGGCTTGAGCCTAAAGTAACTAAACTCAACCCTAGACTAGTAAATAATAGAAAAGGTGTTGTAAAGAAGTATTACAACAAAAATGAAAAACCTCTGACTGAATTAAATGTAAATGATAATGTTCCAATTGTGTCTCATTGGTCAGCAGGAAAATTAGTCTCTAGGGATGAGGAGCCTCGGTCATATATTATAGAGGATAAAAGTGGAAGGTTGTATTGGCGTAACCGTTAGTATTTTATTCTCTCTCCAACCCCTGTTGATCCTACCAAGTCTCCACAACCTTTAAGTCCCGGCACTTATTAATAGCTCAAACCCAGCTTCTCCTAGCCTATTACCAAATGTAAGCCAACCTAGCAGCTCTTTGACTAATTTAATGGAACCTATAAGTGAGAGAAAATTTGTTAACAATATGGATGGTTACATAATTAATAGAGACAGGTTGATTAAAATTTCAAGGAGATTGACCAACGACAAATGATAATTGATTGTGTCAATACTAGCCTTAGGCCAGTAGGTAAATAAAAGTCTTTATTTCTTTATAATTTTTGGGAACAAATTGTTTATTTTTAGAAATTAGATTTGTTAAGTTGAATTGTTTTTTTAAGTTGATAAAACTCTCGGTCTTAAAATAATTTATTTTAAAACATTGTCATGTTCATTATTTGTTGGGTTGGTAAAACTTGCTGACTTAAAATTGTTTATTTGAGGAAATTGTTAATTCACTAATTAATAGATTATTTTGAGAACTACCTTATGTTCATTATTTAATTTTTTATTAATTGTTAATTAGGTTGATGAAATTTACTGTCTTAAAACTGTTATTTTTTAAATACTTATGTTTATCAGAAATTGTCAGTGTCCATTATTGATGTGTTGTATCAAATGATTTATTTTAATAATAAATTAAGGCTCATATAATTTTGTTCTTTAGAAAGAGGGAGATGCTGCTTATAGTATCATTTAGTTGTCATGAATGACGACTAAATGTTGGGGTCATTTCCTCTTGTAGAGGGAAGCTATTCGTTTTTGTCAAACATGTCCTCTGTCTAAACGGTTATCAATTTTGTACTGGTGCGTAGTTCTAGGTCTAAATTATAATTAGTAATTCTAAAACCCGTTGAACAGAAAACAAGAAAGTCTGTATGTTGAAACATTTTAATGATATTGTTCTTCATTGCGGTAAACCCACTTACTTTTACCCATGTTTTTTAACGAAGAATTAAGTAAAATGACATATCAAGAAACCCGCGATAATGCTATTATTGAATCATAAAAATCAATTCCCAAATTAATAAAAAAACGCTCAGCAAGCCAGCCAACTACATCGGGGTTTAAATTAAAATTATATACATTTGTAATTCTTAATACAGTAAAAAATGCCAAAATTTGTGATATTGAATTTAAAATTATATTAGATTAGATCACTGAAAAGGCGACCATACCACAAGGTGGGTATTTGAAGACAAGTATGGACGAGGATTGAGTGCAATATGGTATATTTCAATATTTAATAACTCGTTTACTTATATTTATCATAATAGAGAAACCATTTGGAATTTAGCTAATTCCACCTATAAAATGTGAACAGAATTTTGTATTATTGTTATTAAGGATTGCGAGATTACTGATTTTTACTCGTTTATTTCTATCTAAGTAATTTACATCTACATTTATGTTAAAGTAATTTTAAACTACCTTTATCGTTGAACAATATTCCATAGTCCACAATGGTCAAATATTCAAGGCTTTGAAAGTCGATTCGAATAGTGGTGTAGCCTTTAACATGAATTAAACAAAGGAATTTGTTCAACGCTCCGCTCCGATAACATCGGAGAGTTTTATAAACGAATTTGCAAAGGTGTAACGTTCACTTTAGTTTCCAGCCTATGTTTTAGCTTTCAAATAAAATGTATAGAATGTAACAAAATTACAAAAGTTACGAATATGTACAATTATACTTTAACTAAAGATTTTCTTTAAACGGCTCTAAAAATAAACAATTTTAAACATGAAAATAATAACCATTATATAATAATATATATATATATATATATATATATATATATATGTATATATATATATGTTATATTATTGTATATATATATACAATAATATAACATATAACAAACTATAAGTCAAATATACTCAAAATAAATGTGTCACTTCAGGTTCCTTACACATTGTTGAAGTTAACGATTACCTATATGATTATATGTACCAAGTTATTATTTATATTAATTTAACGTAACACAAAGTCTGTATACTCAATAAATTTATATTGTTTCAATAATTTCGCCATGATATACAGTTTCTGTCTTCTCATACAAATAAAATAAGGAATTGACATGGTAGTATGGTAGTATATCTCACTGCTACGAGGATTGGGTCAAGTATTATAGACGACAACTTAGTAAAAGCACTTAACAAATAGATAGGCAACAAAATTTGAGAGATGCTTTAAAACAATTTTTGTATTTAATTTTATGTGGGAAATAGGTTGGACCATGGATATGTTTAAAAGGAATGTTTTCAGCTCACCTAAAAAGCTGTACTTATAACCAAACTATGACGTCACTAACCATATAACGCCACTGACCAAATGACGTCACTTTTTCGATTTATAGCACAGGGACTACCTGTAATCTAAAATATATGAAAACATATTTTGTACGTCAAAGCAAAACGTCTGATTCAACTACCGTTTGTATTAACAAAAAGGAACTAATACTATTAAATAAAAAAGGTTAAAAAACCTTCTGACACAATTAGATTTGTGTTGATTGGATGAATTCTTAGTACTATAGTTTAAGGTAGACCAGACACATTGAGACTATTAAATTGTATTGTTGAGTTGATGGTAGTAAATGTAGTCCTTTGCACAGACTGTTGCATCTTGCATTGATGAGAACGACAGTACCGTAACTAATATGATTGAGGAACAAAACAAGGACTCAACTGTGGCGGAGTTCCTAAAAAGCCATCATAAAAGAATGGCCAACAAAAAAACTTCACGTGAGTTTGAAGCTATGCTTTATTGTGTTAAAGATGAACTAAGTACGAAGAGCTTGTATGAATGGAATTGGTATTCGTGGGACACAAAAACGATCCTAGCACCAAGTTCAGAGCCTTAGTATCTTCAAAGGATTCATGAAGGTCATTTTTGGATCCCCAAATGCAGACTACGAGACAAAGAGTGTGGTTGAGGGGAATATCATCAAACATCGAGAATATAGTAAAATCTTACTAAAAAAATCAACAATTAATTAGTCTTGAGCCGTTGATAACTTTATGGCTTACACCATGTTATTTTATAAATAGAATATAGGTTTACCAATTAGGTCACCTGGTCACCTTTAAATTTTGGTCGTTCAAATTACTAACACAACTCACCCCAGAGCTAAGACATATCCATGGCAAAAAAAACTAAATTCACCTAAAACTACACTTAAAATAACTGTATTATAACTTAAATATACTAAAACGTAACTAAACTGTAAATTTAACTTTATATAGCTTTTAGTACTACAATTACAAATCGTCCTAAGATTTAATAGCATTAAATACCTGATACGCATACAAATCTGAAACTTCCTTGAATAATGTATTTTAATTTTAAAAACATACATTTTGACTTTAATATTTTCAAAGATATAATTTAAAAAATCCATTTCATGAGACCCTACAGCCTTCATGGTTCATAGCCTTAAAGCCTACAGAGAATTGGAGTGAATGCAATGAGATATTTTCTCAAAGCTTCGCTTATAAGAGGATTTTGGTTTTTCACCTGACGAAACTGAACCAGCTTAAGTCCTAACAACACTGATACCAGTTCGAAATTCATTGGTTATCTTGCTGGTAAATTGACTGATATATTGTGTAAACCATTACATTTTCAAATACAGTAGCTAGAAGGCAAAAAACGTAAACGTTTAACTGCTACTCGTTTCATTTTTACTAATCACATACAATTACGCAGTAACAATAATTAGTAAATAAATGTTCATCCTACAGATCAATAAAAGACTATTAACGGTGCTTCATGGTTGGCTGATTGATGAAAATTCTATAAGAGGCATTAGCCCGAGAACTATGAATTGTCAATAAATATTATTGGTATGTTCTAAATTTGTACAGAGAATGTATTCAACAATTAGATTCTTTCAAATATCTCTAATAAGACAGTGTGATATCAAATAAAAATGAATTGTGCAGTAAGTAATATAAACAGCCGTCTCCAACCAGCCAATCAAGAGCCTTTGTTACCGTTAACTTTTTGAATTCAAAAGCTGAGGATATTCCAAACTGGGTACTGTAATTTATAAAGTAATTTAAACATTCAATATGGAAATAAAACTTGAAAAACATATTACGAATAAACTAATAACACCATTGTATTACTTAAAAGTACGTGGATCGGTTGAATGGTGTCGCCTTAAAAATACATGTATTGGGGTATCTCCGTTGAAGATACCGCCCACCAATTTTATAACATAATGATCTCTACGACACTAACAAGAGGAATATATTTTAAAATTTCTACAAAAAATAATTCTAAAAACTAAGCGATTCTGCCGACATCTATAAGGGGTCTGGGGGCGAAGTCAGTCTTCGTATATATAATGGTTCCAATCTAACGTATTTTCCGTGGTATGTAGAAATATGTTTTTGATAAAATCTATTTCCAGTACACGCTTTTTTATTTGAAATAATTTAATAATTAAATTCGTAATTTCATGGAACAAAATAAATGAGTATTTATTGCTTTAAAATACTTTAATATTATGGTGATGCAGGATAAGGTTTATTAATTTGAATGTCTTTATTTCTTCATGTTAATTCAATGTCTTAACATAGGTCCTATATTTAAAAATGAACTGTTAACTACATACTCACAATAATTAGTATCCTACCTGTTTTGAAACAGCAGTTATCCTTAATAGGTTAGGGGCAACTAATAGTGAGGGCAACTATTGAGGACACTAAACGATAAACGCACTGATATTCACGAAATAAAACCCTATAAATACAAGAAATAACCTATTAAATAATAAATTAATATAGACAAATTCGAAAATTATTAAAGACTTTAAAGATGTTTATTTAATAAAAACATAAAAAACAGTGTTAATGATTACACTACCTTATAATACATACCAGGGTTCGTCAGTGCTTTAATAAGTGTGAATATAAACTTTATAGAACAGTGAAAATGTTTCTATCAAAATCAAGTAATTGGTGAAACATGGTTATCATCAGAAATGTTTAGTAACGAGGCAACGCAAATTCAGTTGTCAAATTAATATCACTATTAACAGCCGATATTTAAATAATACTTACTTATTGCTATATGATAAAGCTTTTTCAGCATTGGCGTTACCGGCGAAATGTACAGAAGTGGAGGTTCTCGGTATTGACAAAACAATTCAATCAGTGCCCCTATATTTGCTTTGCTGCCATTCTCAATGTTGGCTGTAATACTGTTTAAATGTAAGTAACTATGTCGATGCCCTGTTGGTAACACAGTTTTATTCTTTATTTTGCAGGTAGATCGGTACCAAAATTTTCCTTGAAAAAGTTCAATAATTTTAAATATGTAAATGGATTTAAAATATTTGGAAGGGAATATTTTTATTGAAATAATATACACATAAAACGCCAAATCTCATAAAAATCAGTAAACAATATTATTACATTCTTGTGTTATCAAAGATAAGTTATGTTCTATCTTCACATTACGTAATATGAACAAGTGGACCATATTACGCTAAGATGCTTGAAGTTGCCTACACAAATTAAGGATTCAACTAAGAAAGTCATGAATTTCAAAATCACATTCTTCTGCGATTTTAGTATCACCCGTGGAAACCTTCTACTGCTGAGAAGGTTCAATAATAAATTACAAACAGTACAAAACCCCAAACTCAGATGCCGTGCTGCGGATTTGTAATTTACCTGGTGAAAAGAGTTCGTATTTAAAAACATAGTCAGAGATTGAGGGACTCGTTACTCTTGCCAAACTGAAACTGGAGGATCGCATGACGACTGAAACAGGTCGCTTTATTACTTAATTGTAGTGTTGTATACAATAATCTTACAGCACGAAATAATTATTGCATTTCTCATCTAAAAGCTTTTAGCGATATTAGGAGTCGGTCGGGGGAGTTCGGCCGTGTTCGGGTCGTGTCGGGCGGGTCGCGGTCTGCATCAGGAACTGTATATCGCAGACGCTACGCCAGTCACTCGCCGGTCGTCACAGAGGGCATGTCGTCCGTCGACATATTACAGTCACCTCAGTGATAGTGATAGTGATAGTGAGAGTGATCGCGATGTTGGACCTGTCACTGTATCACTTGCTTACGTGACAATTCTCAGTGCGTCCACGTTCCTAACTATCAACATGTTAGTGCGTGTTTTATTACTATTAATTTTAATTTGTGGTGTCGGAAAGTGTGAAAAGGATACCTTAATGGAAGACAAAGGTAATTAATTATATTCTGTATTAGGCATACTTTAACAATTTCGTAATACCCTATTGTATAGAAATTAAACTTTCAACATATAAAACATTTTATTTGAGTTTAACTAAGAAAAGTAATTTTCGCCATATATGAACATTCAGTACCAACGACATGAAATTTATGATTTTTTAGGCAGGCACTTAAAAATTATAGACAACGAAACTATTTATCACTAACTTAATTTACTTATCAACTAACCACTAATCAACTAATCAATAGCTATCTATTCACTGATGTATCTATTCAGCAATAAAATATATTAAAGTTGAACTACGGTTTTTATTGTATTTGTTTGTGTTTAATTTATAAGTACTGAAAAATAATTAATTAGTTCTGTATTTTCACATTCCCTTTTAGGCACTAAAAATATCTACCATGTAGCGTTTTATGTAAAGATAACATTGAATTTTAATTTCTAAAATTAGGTTTAATATTTTAAATTTCACTATGATTTTATTAATTTAATCAAAAATTGTTGGGCCATTGTGACCAAACATTAAAATGACTTATATTCAAGTTATTCAAAACAGTTACTTATAGTGCTAGGGTGTTTAATATTAACGTAATTGAAACATTTAATTTTTAATATTTTTAATTATTTTTTTGACAATCATGATAAAATATATGAACTGAACGATTGTATAAAACAGTTTTTTTAAATCAAATGAAAATATATAAAACCGAATTCCTCAACACTTTTTAAATTACAAAAATTTTTGTTCTAGTTTGAGATAGACACTTCTAGTTTTCAAGGTTTGTCTTATTTTATAAGAAAATGTTTCGAAAATGCTTAAATTTGTAGTTTTTTTAAAAACTATAATTTTTACCGCATAGTTTTGGGATGTGTTTAAGTGTAGGGCCTTACTAATAAACCTCATTACCAAAAACCCCATAAATAATGCAACAATTTTTCTGCGTTAGAGGCAGAGAGACATCTGGTTCTGTCATTCATTTTTACTAAACCTTTTAAGCTAGACAATTGTAATCGAAACGTTTCGTCAAAGGTTTTAAACACTCAAACTGAAATACATTTTTTCATCTAATGGCAATGGTTTTGTATACATTTTTGTTGTATGAAAACCCCTACTCCGTAGTCTTATATAATCTAGTTTCATAAACATTTCAGAATATTACAAACTTCTTAGAAAAAAATTCTACTTGTATTTAAGATAATACAATCGAGAATTAAGGTAAAAAATCCCTTTAGAAAATATCTTTTTTTGTTGAAGTAGGAGTTATATATAATGCAGTTATATTTAAAATAAAAGGCGATAAAGGTATATAAAAACTCAAAATGGATTTAATGTTTCAGAACTTACGATAAAACAAATTTAAGATAATATATAAATTAAGTTATTTGTAAGTTTGATCTAATATAGGCCTATATTGTCGAATGTAATTATAATTTTGACTAAAATGTTATTACAAATTTTTCATGTGATTAGATTAGATTACTGAAATGACAACCGTATTTGAAGCCAAGTATGAAATTGATATTATGTTATTAACACGTTTGTATACAAAATGTATTATTTTCTTGTCCAATAAAGTATATGAAAAGTGTTAATACTGACATATATAATATAATATAATATATAAAAGTGACATATATAATATGTCCAACCAGCGTAACCCGGCGTGAGTTGCTGCACCCAAACTGAGCTATTTTCATAAATAAAGTTATTTTAATAGTTTTTTTTTATAATACAACAATAAAATTCAATGAAATAGAAATTACATTTAATTTAAGGTCAAAGCATATAACCAAAATTTTTGTCTTTTGATGAGGGGTATTTATGTACCAGCTCGTTCGAACGCCACGTGGACGTGCAAAAACAGACATTCTCTAAATTAAAACCCGCAATAGTAAAAATCCTTGTGCTTTGTTCACTTTAATCGCAAATTCAAAACGTAGAGGACATTGTAGTTGCTTGAAGTTGAAGGGCAATTCTGATGACATAATCGGCATTCGTGGGATCAAGACTTCTCCTTGAGCGTTTAAAATGGTCACTTTTATTAAATTTGGTTTCAATTTCTTTACCGTCGGTCATATTCCATTAAAAAACTTTGGTGCATTCAATTTTCTTATAAACATTATTTGTGATCCTACTTTCAATGTAAGTAAGCGGGTAGCACTCCTGCCGGTTCTGTTGGATTAAAAAGTTAAACTGGATGGTTGACCATTTGTTCTTCATCCATTACTGAGTCAATTGATTTGTATTTCCTCATTTCTCCCGGCAATTTAAATGAGTTTGATTATTTAGTTTGTTGACGTCATCATTTTTGAGAGCTAAAATTGTCCGCTCACAAAGCAAATCCGGATTTTTGAAGTTGGCTCTTAAATTTAGGAACATATTTGACTGAATTTTGTAAAACTTTGGTGGGAACGAAATCTCACTAGTTAATGAGTTAAATTTTGCCATTCCCCATGCCCAAAAGTTGCCTTGAAAATATTTCTCCACAAGCCTCTTTCAATAAATGCTCACGCATGTTTGTTGAGAGAGTGATTTTTCAACGTCGTACGACAAACAACATACTTTTAGTCTTGCATTCAGTTTATCATCAGGTGTGGATCGTGGTATAACAGATAAGATAGCTTAAAATCGCCAGAAATAAATATCACATCCACTTCCCATCGGGTTGGGGTCTCCTCGGAATACGCTCAATGGCGTCAATCGATTTTTTGAGAGCCGTCATACATTTGTCACATAAAATAACTATACTTATATTTAAGACTAAAGACATCCAAGAATTTTTGCTGATTTTTCAGGTTGTTGAATGTGTCAGGTTCAAATTCAATGGAGGCTTGAGTGTCGAATGCGTCGTTCGTTCAACTTCTGAAGCGAATCCCGATGGCACTACTGCAAGTACTATTCCATTGAGAAATCTGATTCATACCATAATTAAATTTATGACGAAAGTTTCTCCTGTGCTTCCTGGGGCATCAAGAAAATAAAGTCCACCACTTCCATTGCCTACACGTTGAAACTATTTTGTCGTAGGCACCTCATCGATAAGGAAGCAAAAGCCTTTTTGTGTTCTACGACATGTCGCAATCGATTTATGTTGAATTTTGTTGTTCTAGTACCAGATATTTATCTTTTAACTCTGTCTGATAATGGTGCTTGCTGTTGATCATTATGAAAAACATCTTCAACAAGTATTAGCTCCTCACTGAAAATTCCATTAGCATAGTCTACATTTGGACCAGTTTAAATTTTTGCCGAAGAATGTCCTCACTGAGGCTTTCGCGATGAATTCCCAAAAATCTTTATGATTTAAACTAAAAGATTGTCCAAATGATAGCAAACAAATTCGCTTGATTAGAATCACGCGGTGTTGCTTCTGTAAGCGTTGTATTCCAGTATTCCAATGATTATCGTTTTCAAGTAAGCCTAGCTCAAAACATACCTTTGTACCGGTATATGTTTAATTTTTTACGCCATTAACAGTTTTCAAGGTAGAAAATGATGTTGATAGTAATAGTATGCAATAGTAACCGCAAGTAATAACGTCCTGCTTTATTATGATGCACTGTGAACACGCGTTCTAAAACATTGCACCATGCTTTCTTCTCATAAATTGTTTTGTCATCGGGCTCCAAGCGTAATATTTTGTCACTTAGTGTACCAACAAGGTTTTTAACAAAGTCATCGAATGAACACAGTTGAAAAAGCCAACAGTTGTAGTGTTGGGCGGCTGTTCAGCTCTGTTTTGCGAATTTTTATCGGTAAAATATACTCGATAGGCATTTCTATGTGGACAGGGGGATGTTTACCAAGTGAATAGCGTTTGTGAATCTCGAATCCGAATTTTACATGCAAGCCGCATGACATCACCTTGATTCGATAGTCCATAGACTTCTATATCACTACTACCCTTGCTGACATACTTACAAAAATGTATTTCATGGCCTTAATATAATTGCAGTACAGTACTCTACATTAATGTGGGCATCGAACACTTCAGACAGCAATGTTAAGTACGGCACAACTAATTTGTGATCAATGTCAATAATTACGTCTCCCAACGTATTCTCGTATTCTTCAACACCTACCTTTTGTTGATCTAACTGGATGAAATAAGACGGTCACTTTCAATTCTTAAGTACATAACTCGAGCCTCAAGCCTCGAGCAATAAACTAATAGAATATCTCAAGGCCTGCCAGTACACTTAATTTATAAACCTGATACCGCAACCTTTTTTCCCCCTGAGTAGATGCCCTTTGGTATATTCAATTAACACGTATCTATAATTTGACTGGGACCATGTTGTGTCCTGTAATCCAGCTACTTGGAGGTCACGAATTGTGCATAGTTGTAAGCGATGGTCGATGGGTATAGTGTTCTATTCTGTTTTAACATCCACACAATTGAATAATACGTTAATCAGCAATGACCGTCCTCATAATAAGACCAGTTCGTAATTCAGAGGCAGTGGTTTGGACTCCAGTGGTTTAACCGTAATTCCTTTAGATGTGTTGACTGTAAGACTTATTAAGTTGTTAATAGTTCTGTCTAAGGAACATCGGTAACAAGACGAGGAGATGATTACAATGATCTTACACTCATAATAGGTAGTCTTAAAATACCTAACTGGGTAGATCACCATTTGACTAACAACTAACTAACTAAATTCATTTCAATTCAAATTAGTAGCCTAAATCAATTACAGTATAATAAATTTGTTTGTTTACTTTTGAATGAAAAACAGTTTAAAGAAACTTTCAATATTATGTAATCACAGCTGTTAATTTTGTTAATACTTTATATAAGTATAAATATATACATATATTATATAAGTATATATAAATACTTAATATATTTATTTAAGATACAGATATAGCTCAGTATATAAACTGTGCATATAAACTGGGGTTTGAGAGGTTATTATTTTATTTTCATTTTGCAATGGTTTTGAGTAAACAAAAACCTTCAGAAAAAAGTATAGGCCTAGAATAAGGAAAATAAGTTTCGTAACTATGTGTGCTCTCGTTTTCATGGAAAAGATGAAGAAAAATATCTTGTTTAGCAAAAAAAGAAATTATCTTGTTTATCTCGTTACAGAAAGACAGACAATAATTGAGATAAACTATATTTCAGCTTTTCTGGGCTATATAATATATAACAATAAACAATATGTAATTTCAAGAAGTGTACAGACAACACTCAATTCTTTTTTACTAGTAGATGAAAGACAGTTCCAAGCAATAATTGTTATTAATATATAAATCTGCACAAAAATCTCTAAAAAAGGTTCTGAGGGATTTCTTTAAAGTTCTGGAAAGAAATAATTTATAATTAATTAAAAATAAACACCAAATAGGCTCGGAAAGAATAAGTTAAATTTTGATATTAAAAAAGTCCACATAGGTCTTCATAAATACAAATACAAACAAAAATGTTCTAAAAAGCAGCTAAAGAACAAAGATTCTTGAAAACAGCTTAAAGTGGCATATAATGTGTTAACTGAAAGAAGTGAAAGAAAGTTTGGAATAAATGGATGTAGCAAGCAAATTAGTAATAAATATAGATACCGAAGTTAAAATAACTCATCAAAGCCGAAGCCTAGTAATAACATTCCAATGCGTATGTTATTATAGAGCTACTATAGTTTTGCCTATTACAGTTCCCATATCTTTGTTAAAACTAGTGTTGTTCTGTAAGGGCTACAAAATCTAAAATCAGCCCAGAAATCAGAGGTCAGTTAAAATTAATCCTAGTCGAGTTCAAATATAATGAACTGTGGGTGTTATAGTTTTCAAGGTAAAGATGAACACAAATGTGTTGTTAGAAAGACAGAAAGATAGGCAGAAAGTGAGACCAGGCCTATTTCAGCTTCTCTGGGTTATGAAACAAAAAGCTAACCAAAAATATAATAATAATTAAAAATACTATATAATAATTCATTAAGCTAGGAAATTTTAAGTTAAAGATTTCCTAGCTAAATTAATTATGAATGACTAATGGTCTCTAAAGTATTGGGCCCGTAATAAGAAATCGCCCTTCCATTACCACCAAGATTAAAATTTGCATATTATACTAGATTGTAGGCAAAAGTAAATTATAAAATGGTTGTAGAATACTGTATGAATCATACGATGTATACAAAAATTTTAAAATGATTGTCCAACAGTTGCCGTAGTTAATAATTCAAAACTATGAAACATTAAGATATTAGTAAGGAATACTATTCAAATATAGTCATTAGTATATAAATTCAATCTATAAAAACCTTTATTGCGGGAAACGTTGAGTAATATTACTCAAATTTTCTAGAAAAATATTTAGGTTATTATATTTGATTTCGCGTTCCTGAGACGGAGAAATCAAGTAATAAAAATTTAGATAAGATTAGATCATTGAAATGGCAACCATACTACAATGTAGGTATTTTAAGCCAAGTATGAATGAGGTTTGAGTGTAGTATGATTTTGACGCGATCTTGTATTCTTGTTACTGACTAAGGCTGACATGTACCTTAGACAGGACTGTTAATTAATAGCCCAACAGCCTGGCAACTAATGGACCTACAGTTTTACTTGGTATCCAAATTTATAAACTATATAAATACAGTATGTATTTTCACAAATAGGTGCGGTGTAGGTAAAACATTTTATGAAACATATTTAGCTATATACTTTTTTAGGTTCTAAATTGTTTTTTTTTAATAGGTCCGTACTAGCTTTTAAATGAGAAAATTAATGAATGGAATTTTTTGCAATGTTTAAAAATCACTCACGTTACTGGAATGAAACTATAATAATAATATTAAAGGTTACCTAAAGCACTACGAACATGAACTTAACTCAACATAAACAGAACATGCTATGCATAGGTCGTTTTTGAGTTTCAAACAATGAAATTAGTTTTTTACTAAAACTGTGGATTATAAAAGCTACAAGGTCATTCCCTATTAAATTGTGAACTGCTAGTTTTGTAAAAAACTTCATTGTTCAAGCCATTACCAGTTTAAATAAGATGAGTAATTAAAAATAAACTTCTATATATTAGTTTTATACTGTGAGAACATTATTTGAAATAAGTAAATTAAACAATCAAAAATAAATGGACCGTTATTTGCATTAGTTTACTCAATAAATAGACTGTTTGTGTCTTGCCAACCTAGAAAGGCGTTCAAATTCCGAAATACCCATTTTGGTTTGGACCTCTTTCCCAAAAAATATTGTGTATAAGCCTACTTTCTCACTCTGTAAAACTGTCTCTGTACTAGATCATAACAATATTTACCTTTATTTGTAATAGAAAATAAGTTAATTTAAAGTATGTTGTATTTTATAGTTTTCTGATTGACATTTTAAGTCAGGTATTCACAAAATATGACACAATATAAAAATGATTGAAAACTATATCTCACACATAGGCATAGTTTCGCCTAAATTGTACTTCTGTGTAAATGCTCCCCTAAGATAATAAGAAAATAACATTTTCAAGAGCTGTAACAAACTAGAAGGTGTGTAATCAGTTTGGATTGTACCCATTCGGAATAATTGATCCACTAGATCCAATCAGTTTCTAGATTTTAGATTTCTGTGGATGAAATGATCAGGACAAATTAAAATCCGTTGACTTTAAGAAAAACTACCGTAAACTCCTTTGATAAGTTATCAAACTAACCAAACTACTAATTCGTAGATAATACATAATTTATTTTTGACCTTTTCTACTATGATATTGTTTAAGTGACAATGTGAGTTAAATAACTGAACGTAAGTTATGTGTTCTCTTAATAGGAGTTATCGTTTGAAAAAGTAACAGATTTACCTCCCAGGAAGGAATGATACTCTTTTTTCACATATAGAAGATGCTAAAAATACGTAAGTGGTTGCCATGAAATACGTTTTTAAGACTATGTAGTTTTAAAAGCATAGTCAATATACCTTAATTGATTAATTAAAAAATGTCATAGAATTGGGGAATTGATGTAAAAACATAAAATTTTGCAGAATTCCGAATACACCGAGTACAACTGAAATTCTCTTTAGAACAAAATGCACAGAAGTTAAAATACCGCAAACGCAAGTCAAAGAGATTTAATTAAATCATGACCTCGATGTTGTTGGTTAGTTGGGTTAAAAGTGAGTGGTTGAAAAGTAAATTTGTTAGCCCCGATGTAGCGGTCAGGAAAATCCTTTACACTGCAGTAAACACAGCACTTAAATAAACCTCCAGTCGTATCAAGCGCGAGCTCTACACCTTTACTTCCGTCATTTATTCTTCCAGATAAAGGACATTCAAAGCCTTTTTTATTATTATGTTCTCCCTTTCTTTCTCCGTTTACATAATATGTTGGTGAAATATATTGCATCATCTTGAACAATAAGCATATCGTACATCTCTTCAAAAATTGTTTGTGCGAAAATAGTACTTATACTTTACTTTATACTTTATACTTTTAACTGAAATGGTGACCTACCCAGGTAGGCATTTTAAGGCAAGTATGAATGAGGAATGAATGTAGGATGATTGTGGCGCGATCTTGTAGTCTTGTTACTGACTAAGGCTGACATGTACCTTAGACAGGACTGTTAATTAATAGCCCAACAGCTGATGGCAACTAATGGACCTACAGTTTAACGTGGAATCCGAACCACGGCCTCTGAACTACGAATTGGATTAATGCAGTATTCATTAGTGCGGACGTTAATCCACACAAGAGAACGCTCTCACAACTATCCACAATTCTTGGTCTCCAAGTAGCTGGATTACAGGACGTCGCAACCGTCCCAGTCATAATATTTTGCCCATTTTGAATGGAGATACCCAGTTTTGAGATTGAGTGGATTTCACTTTAGTTTACATTTTGTTGATTAGATATCACTAATGGTAAGAAGTTTCGCTCTGGTTAGCTAAATATTTTATAATTATTAGATATTTTGGTGATTATTTATCTAAAAACTGTCCATGAGGCTTTTATACATAGTAAAACTTTACTACACATTTCATTTATTGACGTTATAATTAATCGTTACCACTCCAACTAGTATGCAAAGTTATGTTTGTGCAATTTTTGGCTTTCTATTACATTCATAGGATCTTATAATAAATACTACGCACATCTATTATATATATTAGTGTATAAGCATATCTATTAGTGTAAAATTTAACAGTTTTAATTTGTTATAACAATTAAACTTAGTACTATGTTTCTATGCTTAATTTTGTTGTTAATCTTTAGGTTAACCACAATTATGTTGTTCTTGGAGGGAATTTAAACTTTAAAATTTCAACCTCTATACTTTTAGGACTAAAATAAAAGATAATAAATACGTATATTCGTAGCCCATTTTGAATGGAGATGCCCAGTTTTGAGATCGAGTGGATTTCACATTGGTTTACATTTTGTTGATTAGGTGCCATTAATAGCAAACCTTTGAAGCTAAGTAGCTTAAGTTTTAATTACTTACGTTTATAGATATTTTCTAAAAGTGGTATTATTAGCAGCATACAAAATGGTACCTATTTTGTAAGATCACATTTTTAGTTAAGAGTATGCCCTTGAAAAACTTAAGTCAAAATCTTAACAAAAAAAATGGAAATATATCTTTATGCTGACGATGTATCAGTGTTACTACTCATCAAAATAAAGCTTTACTTATATTCAATAATATTTGTTAGTTGCCAGAGCTACTTCAGACTATTGTGAGCCAAAAAGGGTGAGTAGTAATATTTTTATTATTTTAACATGGATATGTCTCAGCTCTATGGGGATATTGGCAATCCGTCAGACAAAAATTTGTAACAAAAGTGCCGTCATATGGCTATAAGAACAGCTTTTTAGAGGAACTGAAAACATAATAATATTTTCAGTCTTGCAGACAAAAAATATTTTGTCATACTCATGATCTATTCTATTTCCCACAAGGAAGTAAATACAAAGATTTATGACCGTTTTTAGTTTGTAAATATATTGAAAGTATCCATTTTCTTAATCAGGAGCATAAGAGACAAACTTTAGTGAAATGAACAAATGATTGCTTACAGAAAATCAGGAATCTCTCCAGTAAAGTATTTTAGTATACATTATATCCAAGATCTCCCAGTAACCTAAAGAAACATGCAGGAACTTCATACGACCAATCTAATATATATACGATGCCTTGTCTATATATACGATCGCATGTGTAACTCACTAGGGATACAAATTCTAACCCACTTCTTCAAGTGGTAGGTACTTTAAATTTGGCACGGACCTTCATTTTGGTCCACAACCAACAGGAAAACTACCAAATATAACGATTTTACATTACAACACCCCCATAAACACGTTAAAAGTTTTACCATATAAAATATATAGTGTTCCTTTCGTGAAATGCAAGCGTTTAAAAAAGGCTCAAATATCCGACTTCCTAAGGATCTAGAAACTTGAAATTTTTTAAGAACGGTCTTTAGAAGTAACCCTGATTAATTGTGTAATTGGATTTAGTAACTTTTAATTTTTACTACCCCCAAATAATCTTAAAACTTTTATTTTTTTTGTTTTTTTTTCGGCTATATCACTTTAAGGAAAGGTCTTATCGGAAAACGGAGGACACTTTGCCACGTTAACTTTTTAATCCCTACAACTTTGGTGTCTGGACGTGTTTTCATATTTTGCCCCCTTAACCCATAAATAGCGTTTCTTTTCTGAAAATTTACTTTTTCTTGCTCATTTCGCTACTATGCTACATTATATTTTTATATAATGGTTTGAAATTTCACATTTCACATGACACCACCAATATTAATTAACAAACTAAAAAGTTTTTATTTACTTCCCCGAGGGGCATCGGTTAGATTATGGATACATCTAAATAGAATATTTTAAGTTCTTCTATACAACTGTTCTTATGTTTAAAATTTTCATCTTAGCATTTGCTAATACCAACTAATAGCTTTCTCATACCCATCTCAAAATCTATTATTTAACGGAAAAGGTATAATATCAGTCTATTTCTAATAACATAGTTTTGGCAGTATGTTTTTAGTTTGAATTTTAAAAATAATGGTCATGTTAAAAGTTTTACTAATTATCAGTTTACAGTTTGGCTGTTTTAAATTTTCCGTTGTGGTCGGTGATTACGACAACTAAAACGGAGGCCTGGGGAGCCCCCAGCGACCGAAGCGAGTATTCTTCTACAATAATTACACATCATATGTGAGAAAACAAGATTTTCTAATGCAAAATATAGTTATAGTTTATTCGCAATTATATCCAAACAAATGAATTTATATATATAAATATATAACGGTTATATATATATATATTATATATATATATTTTATATATATATATATATATATATATATATATATATATCATTCATATTTAGACACCAAGGGTCTGCACCAAGGGTTACGTAAATTGGAATAACTAGGTCGTTTCTCGTAAAACAAATGTGCAAAATCCTTTTATCTATGACCATTGCGAATAGCAGGAATAAAGATACTGAAATTAACATCATTAAGATGCTCATTATCAAACGGAAATTGAAAACCTTTGCATTATGAGTTCTTAACGATACATATTTTTCATAACGATACAGGCTCTAGACCAGCATTTGACGAAAGTAGGGTAATTATGGATATAATGAAATATAAAATCACCTGATTTATCCATAAAGATAGTGCGTTTTAGTGGCTAACCTCTAATGTGACTTTTGAAGCATTCACAGAATAAGGAAATATACAACTCTTGTTTTTAAACTTTGAATTTTGTTGGTCGTAGATTAAATCGTGTATGCAACGATTGTATTATGCCTTAAAGCCACTCGTGAGATAACTAGAACTTACATATCACTCGTGGCTTTAAGGTATTCATGATACAATCTTGCATAAAGTACTACAATAAATGGTATATTATTTTTAAAGCATGTGGAGATACATTTAGCTTTATTTTATAAGCAGTTGTATTTTAGTAGCTAACTACACAAATAATAAAAAAAGAGAGGTATTTTTGATCGTTCATTTGATTACGTCTAGTTTTGGAATTTTTAAATATCGAAATCAAGGTACTTCCTTTTACTAGACCTCTTTGCCTGGTTTTTGAGTGTTAACCTACAAATTTGGCCTTTTCCAAATGTGTGGTGCGGGTTGGACTCGAAACCCGAAGCATCGAAGTTTTTGGTTCAAACCCTGGTTTTTCCAATCAGTAACGTCCACTTTGCACTATGACGACTCGCCCATAGGTTTATAGTCTTTGAGCGTTGGCAAAGTAAAGGCAAATGAAACTATCACCCTATTAATAACAAATTGACAGAAAAACCATACGTATCTTGAGTTGGACGAATACTTGTGATTCTACACCTCGTTGTTCAGTTTAGTGTAAGTACTTTTTCTCAAAATATACTTGAGATTCACTATTCTAAAAACTGTTTTCATTCAAATAGTGTTGGACATAAAACTGACCTCCCCTCCTTTAAGCGAGTACAACTTGAAAGTCGTCATCAGTCGCGGAATTTTTTATTTCGGCCAGAACAATGTTTATTTTATAACAGCAATAAAGGCCACACGATAGCCAAGTCGCAAAAAGAGTTAAAGTTTAAAACGAAAAACAAGTATTTAGAGAATTGAATTGAAAGGATTGATTAATTATTTCGGAAAAAGGAAAATAAAACTAAATACTTACTCACCGAGTAACTATTATTTTAATATCAAAACTCTATGAGTTTTATCACGATAAAAACCAATAATGCTATAGAAAATAACGTTTCTCTGATGAAGCAAAAATCCTAGACGGTAACTTGAAGACACAATCTGAAAAAAGACATTTTCCACATCTTGAATTGCCAATTTAACAGCTGGAGCAATGAATCTTTCATTCTATGAAATGGTTTGTTAGATTTTATTGAAAGTAAAAGTTTTTTTAAGGGTTATTAATAAAATCTAATAATCTAATTAATAGGTGGTTAACGATAATTATTAGTCCTATTCTTTACAAAAATTCCTATTATATAAACCTTGAGCTTTCTGAGGATAACATCTCTGTTCATATCAGATTTGATGAATTATTTGTCATTCATGACCATTGACTCCATGACCATGACCATTGACTCATGACTCATGACCATTGTCATTTGACCATTGTTTTGTGGTAATGACAGTGAATTTACAAACAACAAACAGTTACATTTGTAAACGGGTATATTTTCAACTTAATAATAATAATAATAATAATAAATAATAATAATAATAATAATAATATTGTTTAAGCAATTTTCTCTTAATACAGCTTTTCAAAATAACTTTCGTCAACACAAATAAAAAGAGAAAAGAATACAAGTTTGGTCTTAATATAGTAATTCACAATACATTTTATTTTATTTTTAAAAGTCGAAACACAAAGGTCTTGATGCTCACCGGGAGTCCATTATACAACGCCGGACCGAAATAGGCAAAGCCCTTCCTGCCAACCTCACGACTTATCCTCGGAAAATGGAGGAGTCTGTCCTGCCGGGTGCCACGCAAAGTGACATTACGCCGAAGAGAGGGTTTCTCACAGAGGTACTGAGGCTCTCCAACAATGTGAGACCAAACATGCCAGCACTCTGCATGACATGTTGACATTCATGGGGAGACAGGTGCAAGGCCTCCCTGAAAGGTGACACACGGTACCATCGGCTAAGGCAGAACACAAACCTGATTGCGCTGTTCTGAACCTTCTGTATCCTCCCTATATTCTCCTTCGAGATACTATTGCCATATGCAGGATAGCAGTATTGGAATACAGATAGAATCAGTGACTGCACAAGTTGAATTTTTGCTGCCTCTGGCAACAACCTTCTAAATCGGTACATACCCCTTAATCTACCAACTGAACTTTTGATAGTCTACTAATATGGTCAGAAAAGGAGAGATCACGATCCAATGTAACACCAAGAGTTTTGACCTGGTCACTTGTCATCAGTACCTCAACATTTAATATAATGGCTAAGACTCTCTCATTTAGGGACTGTCAAGTTGGGGGGGGGCTATGTGGACTGCAGTGCATTTCTTAACCTTTAGTTTGAGACCATTTATCGCTGACCAACAGTATATACTATGCAGGTTTTAATTAATGCAGCCGATTGCAAAGTCCACCGTCTTAGAGCAGTAAGATAACTGCAGCTCGATTGTCAGATGCAGTTATCTTAGCGTACATGTGGACCGAGCAATGCTGCACACATCTTGGAAAATCAGATTTGTTCAGGTTAAATAATATAGGTCCCAGACAGCTACCCTGATGCACACCACGATCTTTTACAAGCGGCCCCGATGTCTCACTCCCCACCCTGGTGACCTGCGCTCTGTGACTTAGGTATGACACAAACCAATCTACTGCATCTCTGCCAAACCCGTAGTAGTGCATCTTTGCAAGTAAGAGTTTATGATTCGGAGAGTCAAATGCTTGTTAATAATCAAGCATAACTACAGTGCTGTATTTACCCTCATCTCTGGCTTTGAATAACTCATCAAACATATTCCACAATGCAGTGCATGTACTATGGTTTTTTTCTAAATCCAGACTGTAATTTGGGCAAAATATTTTCTGAATTTAAGAAAGTTATAATTTAACGAATGGCAGCATTCTCCAATATCTTTGAAATAAACTGGGTTTGCATCATAACTAGCCAATATGAGCTTACTAGATGCATAAATGGATCAATAAAAAAATATATTTTTTTAATAGCAAAGACAATTTTTATAAATTGTCTTTGATGTCTGCTGCGGCAGTCTGTCTTTCTCTACAGAGCTTAAGTGTCTTATTGTTTAAACCTATCTCGAAAAACTTTACAACAAATACCCCCGTCGCAACAGACCTGCGTACTCAGCGAATTTCTAAATCAATAATATAACTATAATAGTATATGACTAGTTTTATCAATATATGTCGATAAATATGAGAGTTATTTGCCTATTCTCCATAAGAATAATATGGGAAAGAGTATGCAGGTTGCTCCTGGAAGGAACATTAAATTAGGCATTTCTAGCATAACAAATTTTTATTTTGACTATTTATACAAAGATTCATAAACATCTGTCTATAAATAAAGGAGTTTGCCAAATTAAACGCTCTTTTACCAAAATATTTAAAAATTTTTTAGTTAACTTTAATAATTATTTATTCTGGCAAGATGGCTCACCACCCAAGCCCCCCCCCCGGGTTCGATGCCCGGTTATGTCACTTATAAAATGTATTTTCTCAGACTGCCGCCATGCTTCGGAAGGCTCGTTAAATCGTTGGTCCCAGATACAAACAGAGTCGTTAGTTTCGTAAGGAAGCTCTAGTGCGACCCGAAGCTTTCACACTAGGCCTTGTCCCGAATGTTACATTAATCTTAATTACTTGTTAAGTATATTATTATTACTTATGTCTTATTTTAGCTTGTGTGATTATATGCTTACTGTTCATAATATTTAAAAATGTATGTAAGGAAAGGTATTTACAAAAAGGGACATGCAATGGATGAGGTTATTGGATGAAAATAGTTATACTGAATTAAACAAATACTTTTTAAATATTATTTTATTAGAATTTTCCTGAGTTTTCAAACTACACCTCGATTTCTTTCTGGAGGTGGGGAAAATCCTCCGTTTCCAAGTGATTAAAAAATAATATATTTTAATTGAAAGTTTTAGCTCTAAAAATTGTGTTATTATTTCCAAGGAAAAATATGCAAAATTACAGTAATAAAACTACAATACTCCACCTCAAAGCTAGCTATGCGGCAACAATGCAGGGAGCACATGGAACAGGAGTTTGGGCAGTACTACTAAAGGCCTACTTCAATTCTTCAATCGCTTTGATTATTTAAAATACCAGTCAATAATACTTAACAATAATATTACAGTTTTAACTTTAAAATTTGCAAAACTTAAAAGTAAAACAATATTTTATCTAAAATAAGCTATATTCCACAGATTATACTTACCATATAGAAGATCATTTCTTACAATAGCTCAACTAGAAAGAGCTATAGTGGATCAAAGTACGATTGATGGAGATTGTATCCAGTAGAGGAAGATGAAAGGTAGAGGTGAATTTGGTGGCCACTATGTAGTGGTCAGGTAAAGGCTTTGGCAGTAAATAGAAGAGCTTAAATAAACCTTCTGCCGCATCAAGCTTGATAAACCTTTATGGCCCGTACAGTAAAAGAAACCTTTCAAACTCTTTAGATCTGACTTCGTATTTTATTATAAATCTTTAGCTTCGGTTTTTGAAATGTTAAAACCTTTTTAATTAGAACTTAGTAGTTTGGATTAGGATTTTTACAATTTATTTCTATAAATTTTTATAATTAATTATTATTTTCATAAAATAATACATCATATTTTAGTTTGTTTAGTGGAATTATAAAAATTAAATATTTTGTTACAAGTGTTACAAAACGTATCATAACGTTTACAACATGAAACTAATAGAATTTCATTATTTTAAAATAGTTTTACACTCTACAAAAATCAAATTACAACCAGGAAATAAACATACCCTGTTTTGCTCATGAGCT
This sequence comes from Nephotettix cincticeps, assembly GCA_023375725.1. Lineage (NCBI taxonomy): Eukaryota > Metazoa > Arthropoda > Insecta > Hemiptera > Cicadellidae > Nephotettix > Nephotettix cincticeps. Next base: position 78,000,198 of record CM041791.1, on the reverse strand, counting down.
TTAATAGAAAGCTCATGACATACATATTAAATACAAAATAACTAGTTTCAATTTATTTTTTATAAAACTCTAACTAAACTTAAAGACCTATTTAAGTTTGTAATGAGTTAACTGAACTGTCATTACAAAAACAAAACAATAAAATCGTAAGTTTTATTCTGTTTTGTGATATCTTTCAATAAAAAACAGGTAACCATGATATTTTAGAGTAATGTTCTCATAAAATGTTATAAAAAATTTTAAAATGGATCCAAAAAATTTGACAGCATACCAAATATAAATTGCTTAAAACTCTTTTTGCAAATGATTGTTAAATGGGTATAGCTAATCAAGATTATTAAAAAAATGATGTAGTGCGTGAGTATGAAGCAAATGAGAATTTGCTTCTTCCGTGAATTTATTGCAAGTGCTTTAAAGTTCAATTAACCAATATATCACAACTTGATCTTCAAGTGCATCAGCTTCAAAAAATTTATTAACAAAAGCCACGCTACTCGTGTTTTCAGCACAAGTCTTAGTTTTCAGTTTCAGCACAATCTATTTAATCCTAACGTTAAGCCCTGGAAGCTTTTTTGAAATAAATACAGAGCGACTCAGCAAGAATGTACTTGGATCGGGCCCAAGAGATAAAGTGGAGTATTGCAAGCAATTCTTTACCAGCAACCATACATTAGAAAGCGGAACTTGGTTTAAACTTGGGTTTCAGAAACCGCAACCACTTCTGAAGATTTAAGATCGTGATTATCATTATTAATTTTATTAATAATTATTGCATCTTGTTTGATAGCATATACCTTTAATTAGAGTCAACGTAATGGCTTTTATTAAAAATAAATGCACTTATAGACCTATTATTATTATTTATTTATCGTATGGTTATGTCAGTAAATCATACACACAAAGATATAGAGTACTATTCACTCACGTCAATAAATATATAAATAAGAACAAATAAATAAGATAAAAAATTGAAATAAAATGCCTATCACGTTTTGAATTATTACAGAGCTAGGTCCAACCCTTTGAGCCATTCCACAGACACATCACTGACATCGTGTACACCTTCAACCCCATTAGAGTAAAATCGCAAGGGGCACTCCTCGGCAATATGCCTCATGGTTTGTACTGCCACTCCACAATCACATGTTTGATCGTCTGTCAGGCCCCATTTTGACCGCCAATAATTGCATCTACCTACTCCTGTGCGGAAACGATTGATAAGAGACCATTGTTTCCGAGGAAGGGTCATACCATTTACCTGTACTGTTGGGTCTCTTATTAGAGAGGGGTTCTGCCCAATAAAGCTATTCCAAGATGCATTCCACTCTTTATCAGCTGTATAATCTTCAACCATTAACCGAGAAGCTGTCTGCATTGGTGGGTGCCTAGACTTGAGGCGGTTGGGGTGGGGTATAAGGTCCTGCATAATTGGGAGTTTGGGCTCTCTGATAATCTTCTCGTATTCTTTCTTCAGGTATGGCTTGCATCTTACATTGGGTGGGGCTATGTTACACAGCACTGGGAGCCAAGGAGTAGGTGTAGCCATTAGAGTACCACTGATGGTCCTCATAACCCTATTCAGTTCGACATCCAAGCACTTAACATGCACACTGTTAAGCCACACAGGGGCACAATACTCAGCTGCAGAGTAAACCAGGGATAATGCAGAGGTCCGTAGAACTCAAGCATTGGCCCCCAAGATGTTCCTGCGAGATACTGCACTATGTTCGACCTGGTTCTTACTTTTGCAGCAGTCTTGATCAAGTGACTTTTAAATGTCAAGATGCGGTCCAGTGTGACTCCCAGATACTGAGGTCGTTTGTTGTGATTGAGAGGTACATTGTTGAAGGAGACATTCAATTCAGTGTCGGCAAGTCGGTTATTCAGGTGGAAACAAGCGACTTCGGTTTTGGATGGGTTGGGCTTTAGCTTCCAAGTCCTAAAGTAATTATTGAGAATTGAGATCACTGGTGAGTGAGAGTTCAGTTTGTTTTAAGTCATCATTTTGTGAAGCCAGGGCAATGTCATCAGCATAGATGAATTTCCGAGACTGTGTTGCTGGAATATCGCTTGTGTAGACATTGAATAATAGGGGTGCCAGGACTGAACCCTGTGGCAGGCCATTCCTCAGTGTGCTGAATTATTGTTATTACTTATTATTGTTAAGTTAAGCTTGTTATTGTTATTGTTTTAGGTTAAAAGTTATAAGATATTGTTTCTGCATAAAAGAGAGTGGAGTTGTTCGCGTACTTGTTCCTTATAGGATTTACGTGCTCCATAAAACGAGCAACAATTTTTGGAGCTGAACCATCACTTGACGTGATCTCCAAGCTACTAGGTCAGCTAACAATAGACCTATTCATCTACTTATATACCTGTATATGACATGTTATATTTGCTAGCAATAAATGTGTGCCATATAAAGATATATTAAACAATATTTATGTATAAAATTACTACTGTAATAGTGTTAAATTCAATTTGAAACTAGGCGAAGTTACAAAGTAATTTATAACTTTTAACTGCAGACAAAGTCATCCTACTGTCATATCGTGACTGACGCCGTGAGCAATGCAGTGTTCTGCTACGTCGTGTCATAATAATGTAATAGTGAATGGCGTGTAACTACAGGCACTATCATTGTATGTTGATATCGTGACTGAAGCCGCGAGCAATGCAGTTTTCTGCTACCGTCGTGTCATAATAATATAATAGTGAAAGGCAAGTAACTGAAGGCACTATCGTTGTATGTTGATATCGTGACTGAAGCCGCGAGCAATGCAGTTTTCTGCTACCGTCGTGTCATAATAATGTGATAGTGAATGGCGAGTGAATGCAGGCATTGTCATTGTATGTTTATATCGTGAATGAAGCCAGGAGCAATGCAGTGTTCTGCTACCGTCGTGTCATAATAATGTGATAGTGAATGGCGAGTGAATGCAGGCATTGTCATTGTATGTTTATATCGTGATTGATGCCGTGAGCAATGCAGTGTTCTGCTACGTCGTATCATGATAATGTAATAGTGAATGGCCAGTATCTACAGGCACTATCATTGTATGTTGATATCGTGATATCAAACGTAATTACAGTTTGTTTCCAGCTTGATGGACCCAGCTTGAAAGATTACAGTTTATTTCAAGCTGAATTACAGTTGGAAATATCAAGCTTGAATTCTCAACTCAAAATACAGTCAAGCTACAGCTGGAATTAAGCTTACGTGCTATATGGGATTGCAGGCAATGCCATTGTATGATTATATCGTGAATGAAGCCAGGAGCAATGCAGTGTTCTGCTACCGTTGTGTTATAATACTGTAATAGTGAATGGCGAGTGACTGCAGGCATTGTCATTGTATGATGATATCGTGACTGAAGTCACGAGCAATGCAGTGTTCTACTACAGTCGTGTCATAATAATGTGATAGTGAATGATGAGTGACTGCAGGCAATGTCATTGTATGATGATATCGTGACTGAAGTCGCGAGCAATGCTGTGTTATACTACAGTCGTGTCATAATAATGTGATAGTGAATGACGAGTGATTGCAGGCAATGTCACTGTATGATGATATCGTGACAGAAGCCGGGAGCAATGCAGTGTTCTGCTATAGTCGTGTCATAATACTGTAATAGTGAATGACGAGTGACTGCAGGCAATGTCATTGTATGATTATATCGTGAATGAAGCCAGGAGTAATGCAGTGTTCTGCTACAGTTGCGTTATAATACTGTAATAGTGAATGGCGAGTGACTGCAGGCATTGTCATTGTATGATGATATCGTGACTGAAGTCACGAGCAATGCAGTGTTCTACTACAGTCGTGTCATAATAATGTGATAGTGAATGATGAGTGACTGCAGGCAATGTCATTGTATGATTATATCGTGACTGCAGTCAAGAGCAATGCAGTGTTCTACTACAGTCGTGTCATAATAATGTGATAGTGAATGACGAGTGATTGCAGGCAATGTCACTGTATGATGATATCGTGACAGAAGCCGGGAGCAATGCAGTGTTCTGCTACAGTCGTGTCATAATACTGTAATAGTGAATGACGAGTGACTGCAGGCAATGTCATTGTATGATTATATCGTGAATGAAGCCGGGAGCAATGCAGTGTTCTGCTACAGTCGTGTCATAATACTGTAATAGTGAATGACGAGTGATTGCAGGCAATGTTATTGTATGATAATATCGTGACAGAAGCCGGAAGCAATGCAGTGTTCTGCTACCGTTGTGTTATAATACTGTAATAGTGAATGGCGAGTGATTGCAGGCAATGTCATTGTATGATTATATCGTGAATGAAGCCAGGAGCAATGCAGTGTTCTACTACAGTCGTGTCATAATAATTTGATAGTGAATGACGAGTGACTGCAGGCAATGTCATTGTATGTTGATATCGTGATATCAAACGTAATTGCTCGTAATTGCAGTCGTGTCATAATACTGTAATAGTGAATGACGAGTGATTGCAGGCAATGTTATTGTATGATAATATCGTGACAGAAGCCGGAAGCAATGCAGTGTTCTGCTACCGTTGTGTTATAATACTGTAATAGTGAATGGCGAGTGACTGCAGGCATTGTCATTGTATGATGATATCGTGACTGAAGTCACGAGCAATGCAGTGTTCCACTACAGTCGTGTCATAATAATGTGATAGTGAATGACGAGTGATTGCAGGCAATGTCATTGTATGATGATATCGTGACATAAGCCGGGAGAAATGCAGTGTTCTGCTACCGTTGTGTAATAATACTGTAATAGTGAATGGCGAGTGACTGCAGGCACTGTCATTGTCCGTTGATATCATGAATGAAGCCACAAGCAATGCAGTGTTCTTCTACTGTCGTGTTATAAAACTGTGATAGTGAATTGCGAGTGACTGCTGGCATTGTATGTTGATATCGTGACTGAAGCCGGGAGAAATGCAGTGTTCTGCTACCGTTGTGTAATAATACTGTAATAGTGAATGGCGAGTGACTGCAGGCATTGTCATTGTCCGTTGATATCATGAATGAAGCCACAAGCAATGCAGTGTTCTTCTACTGTCGTGTTATAAAACTGTGATAGTGAATTGCGAGTGACTGCTGGCATTGTATGTTGATATCGTGACTGAAGCCGGGAGAAATGCAGTGTTCTGCTACCGTTGTGTAATAATACTGTAATAGTGAATGGCGAGTGACTGCAGGCATTGTCATTGTCCGTTGATATCATGAATGAAGCCACAAGCAATGCAGTGTTCTTCTACTGTCGTGTTATAAAACTGTGATAGTGAATTGCGAGTGACTGCTGGCATTGTATGTTGATATCGTGACTGAAGCCGCGAGCAATGTAGCGTTCCGCACCAGTTAGTACAAATCGTTTTTGTGTCACGTAAATGATCTATTGGTTGCCTGCTAAAGCTTTAGGTACATTGTTCATAATTGTGTACATGTACTTTCTACCACAAATAAATGGCTCTCACTACCTTGTTTCTAAAATCTTTTTAGATTTTCTTTAAAATTAAAATATTAATAAAAGAACTCTGAGAAATATTCTTTTAAACAGTAATTAGATGCCATGGATTACTATTTTATGCTTGGCTATTTGTCTACAGCATCTGTTCAAATAAAAACATAGAAGCTGTTTATACTTTGTTGCAATCCAAAACAAAATATCTCTCCATAAGATTACCATGGGAACTTTGAAGGCGTATAAGGTTTATGGGAAAATCGTCAAGAACACAGTTGGACTTTCCTTTTTTAGGCCTAAAGAGCCAGTATACGAATTTCAGTCTCCTAAGTTATTGAGAAGTTGGATAATTGGTTATCAGTGAGTGAGTGAGGGGTTTGAAGTTTTTATAACCATATAGATTTTCTCACAAATACCTAGTAGTTTAAATGACCAATTGAATGTTAATATGAGAATTAAAAGTTTAAGGAAGCTGTATGAGCTATGTAAATATTTCAAATTCAAATTTTGTCTGTATATTGCTTAGAACGATGATATTTAAAAAATGTCAAATCGATTTTCAAATCATACTATATTTTAATATTAGTTTAATATATACTAAGTCAATTAATGATGACATAGGCCTATTATTTGGAAGATAAATAAAATCCATCCAATTTAAATTTATTGCTGAATTATTAATCTAAGAATTTGTTTTAAAAAATGTTTTTTTATATTTTACTTAAAATATTTAAAATTAATATTTAGCCATAATTATATGTACAGCCTTGACTCTAAACACTGAGTCATACAACCCTTGTAAACGACGGACTAAGGCGACTAGTTAAGGGATAAAATATGTTTAGCTTTCTTTGGAAAATTGAACAGTTTGAAGTTGATAGTAACAACTCAAGGTTTCCTTTTAGGTCGTTAGTAGGTGTAAGATTACATGTATAAAGATATAAACTAAACTATGCAGTGGTAAGGTTTAATTGTATTGAACACATGGCCACTAACACATGTCCTATGTCTCCAACTCATCAAAGGACAGGTGTCTGGTGTTGTGTAAAATTCTTTTTCCCACATTGTCACAAAGCCGTTCGGCAAAGTACCGTTTGGTCAAAGACCTTCAGAAAAGTTAAACATGTAGACAGTAACACACTGCTTGAAAAATTCAATACGTTCCATGGCTTCTTTGCCATGCTGATGAGTTCCGAAAGCAGTAAAAACTGGAAAGTTTCGCAAACTGGGTCTAAAATTTACCCCATTTTGTGCGTCATCTTGACAAACGGCCTCGTTGCTCAAACTCCTCTGAGCCAAGTGAGGTCGGTTACCCAAAGCCATAATTCGGCAGGGATCCATCACCCACAAGGTTCTTTGGAAAAGAGCGCTTACTAAAAGTCAGTTTGACAAAGGACAAACAAAACTACTCGTAAGACTCGACATTTTTGCGTTTAATTCCTGTTTCGGCTTCAACAACTTGCCTCTTCAGCTAGGAAGGTTTGTTAGACGATACTAGTTTCTAAGTTTCTCCAACTTATCCTGTGCGGGGTGATGTGTAAAATGCATCGTTTGCCATGCCTTATGTTTGAATCTTTAACTATGGATTTAATATAAATTTGGTTTTACTTTTTAAATAGGCCCTAAGAAGCTTTAAACAGGCCTAAAACTGTTTTAAATTAAAAAGTTATTATTTGAAATAACTAGAATCTAAATTAAATAATTAATTTTCCACATAGTTGTAAAACAACATAAATATAAAAGTACGTTAAACATAAAATAAATAAGCTTTCGGATATTCTGACATAAAAAAACGTGCTTTTAATCAAACATGTTTGCCATCTCAACAATACACCAAAAATATATTGAAGAAAATTAAACCATCAATTCTTCCACAGTCTATAACCCAGAACATTTGCTAATTCTTCTTGTTATCCATGAACAAGAGCAAAAAATACTAATAAATCATTATTGATAAATCAGTAGCTTCCAAATACTGAGTATTCATATACTCAGTTCTTACAGCTCTTGTTCACACAAGAGCAAAGAAACAACTAAACAACTAAACTAATGAACGATTTAACAATGTTGTAGGACTTGTGTTTTAGTAACAATATGAAAGTAAATGCTAGTAAAACCAAGTTAATAAATTTTTAATACAGATATTTTGATTTTAAACCCCTATTTTATATTATACTGAAGATTAAATTCCTACCCATTGTTTATGTGTCTAATTCAGCAAGTAAAATCGTTTAAATATGTTGGACTAATGTTTGATTAAAGACTGATATGGGAAAAACATTGAACTTAGACACTAGTATAAGATCAATGAGAATTGTCTATATTGTTTAATACTTGCGAAGAATCTTTGTTGAAAAACTCTATCATTCTTTGATACACTTACGATTACAGTAAGGTTGAATGTTGGGGAGGGACTTTCAAAACAAGTATTTGTAGACTAAGAACAGCTCAAAGTCACTATATAGGAATTATCCATGGGAAAATGTGAGAGACAGCTCTTTTCCATTACATTTTAATTTACATATTATGCCAATCCAAAATGTTTTTGTTTTTAATGTATTAAGGCTATTTTAACTTAAACGTGGAAAATCAATGGTAAAGAAAGCCTGTCCTACAAGACAAGAAGCTTAAACTATTTGTTGGTTAGGACTCCTTAGGTCAACTAAGGACTTTTTAAAAATCATTTTTATTTCAGAGCCCTTTCATGTACACCGATCTGCCAATTTATATTTATAAATGTGACCCATATTATGACACTTAGTTGCTAAGGGATTCGTTAAAACAGTAACAAAGAAAAATTATGTAAAAACCTTTTATATAGTCCCTGTGTCAAGTAAAAATGAGTTTAGTTATATTTTTAAGATATGGATAAGATTGAATATTTTTTCCTCCATATGTAAAGCCAGACTTTACTCTTTGGAGTAGAGTACTAAAGTAATACTTTTAGTCACGAGGGAGTAAAATAAATCCCCCAAGAACTATATGATGAAATCTCATAATCCTAGATGAAATCTGGCACACCTTTAATGGACCATTAGAAATAATAGCAGCTGACAATATTGATTAATAATTATTGAACAGCCAACTGATAGTTTGTATTGATTTCTTTAAGGTTATGTTAGCCAACTTGGAAAATTATAGTGATTCAGGCTAGCTAATAGGAGGTAAATTGTAACTTGAGTTACCTACTTGTATGTGTGGGTGCAGGAAAAATGTTGCGTGCATCGTGGGATTAAAGTCTTTTTTGTCCCTCAGGAAATTGTCGCCCTCGGCTACGCCTCGGGTGATAACAGTTTCCTTCGTGGATTCGTGGATAAAGGTTTTCCTTTATTTCCTTGTTGCACAGATAACTATTGTTTTATGGCTATTGTTTTGCTCTATTTTATTTTGGATGTTCATTTTCCACGTTTTTAATGTAAATAAATAAATTTTAACGCTGTAGTTAGCGGCAAAGGTAGAAATTATGTTTTAAGACTAGACTCATAACTGTTTATTATCTGACTAATAAGAGACTTTTTCACTGATCACACTTCTTTAATATATAGTGGTCAGTTAATTTCAAAGACGTTAATATGTTTTATATAGTATTTACAATTGTAGAAACAAATTAATTAATCATTATCCAAGTAAATTTTTAAGTTTCAGTATATAGTTTTTATACCGTTTACTTTACCCATATCAGTTACCAGTTATTTTCTTTTTGATTCATTCAGCTGCCACAACACGCACAATTCTCTTTCAATTCACAAAATGTGGGTAAACACCTATCATGCGCTTACTCATATCACGACACACGGTGGACTGCCAGACCGAAGAACAACAACCATGGAATTATTACTAGGTTAAATTACTGTTTCTATTTTTGAAACACTATTTATTGCTGACTAAAATCTGTTGAAAATCGCTCTATCCAGTGTGAACTAAGTGAACCAAGTAGCTGTTTATGTTTAGTGAAGTACAAAATAGGGATGAAACTAAATACTCTGATTTAGGGAACATGTTAGGCCACAGTTTTTGATAAGCAATACAACCATACAGTTTTTATAATATTAATGGTTACAAAAGTAAAGAAAATCATTATATGGTTTGTGAGATTATTAATACTATTTCTTCTATACGGTACCATCAATGAAAATACGAAAAAAAATATTTTTGGACAAAAGCATAGTATTAGGTAATTAAGTAATAATTTTTATGAACAGAAACATATTTTGTTTTAAATTATTGATAAAACCCTATTTCACGTTTTTGAATCAAGAATGTTGAATATATTTCATAAAAACCGAAAAAATACATTGTTACTTGAAGAGTTTTCCTTTAGAGCTTACTATTTACGTAAAACCCATGAAACCGGGAGAGAACGAGTAGGATTTGTCAAGAGCACCTTTTAATTAGTGTAAGTGGCGCAGTCTACTTTGTTTCTTGTAATGCAATTACCGCCGCTCGCCTTTCTCATTGGTTATAATAAGGCATTATTAAAACATCTTCTCTTTATGAAAAATAGTTTATTTGCAATCTAGATAAATGTATATAAAATATTTATCGATGGTATAATTATGGATGTGAACATTTTTCCGTTTAAGAAGGGAGAAAAGTATTTAAACTTATAATAATGATATCGAAACACTATGCCTAACACTATATTGCATTATTTAAGTAGACTATCTACCCAATACTACCTGAAATTACGTCAGTAACACTTCCGATGATAATCCAAATATCGATTTAACAGCGCAATAATGTTTTTTGAGCGCACTCAGATCTCAGCCACACGTCAACGGCCACACATCAACAGCTACACGTCAACAGCCACACGTCAACAGCCACACGTCAACAGCCACACGTAAACAGCCACACGTCAACAGCCACACGTCAACATCCACACGTCAACAGCCACACGTCAACAGCCACACGTCAACGGCCACACGTCAACAGCCACACGTCAACAGCCACACGTCAACGGCCACACGTCAACAGCCACACGTAAACAGCCACACGTAAACAGCCACACGTCAACAGCCACACGTCAACAGGCACACGTCAACAGCCACACGTCAACAGCCACATGTCAAAAGCCACACGTCAACGGCCACACGTCAACGGCCACACGTTAACGGCCACACGTCAACAGCCACACGTCAACGACCACACGTCAACGGCCACACGTCAACAGCCACACGTCAACGCAGGAGCAGGATCACATGAATATGATTTGTTTGATTAAAACTTAAGAGAGAGATTGTTCTACGACGAAAGTTTGCAGAGAAAATTGAAATTTACTGTCCACAGTGAAGACATTACCGGCGCTGTAAGTTATTCAATAAAGGCGTCCAGTGTTATTTTTATGGGGAGCACAACGAAATCAGTTTATTCATTATTCATTACCCGTTTGGTTTGAAAATTGGTATACTTCAACTGCTGTATAATATTCTAACACGTAATGACACTTTTAACAAAAATTTCAGAAAGAATGGTACTAAAGTAGTTACTGGAACCTATTGTGTGTTACCTATCACATTAGAGTAACCATAATATTGCTGAAAAAAAATTAAAATATTTTTATGTGTAGTCGTTGTTATTACCCATAAATTATTCAGGATTGGGGTGTAATTAGTCTGTATCCAAACAGACAGTGTACAAAAGTTATTTTAATTTTGAATAGCACTGGTAAAATTTAACGAAGTAATTCCAAACAAAACTGAGACAGAAACACTTAGACCTACATGAGTTTCCTAATGGTTCAATAAATAACGTTTTACTTAATATCAAAAGGAATTAATTAAGTTTATTCCTTAAGTGCACCTCCTTTTCACTTCAGTTTCTAACGTATTAAGATTATTTTTATACATATCGCATGCATAAGATCGTGACCACAGTTCAAAGTATCTAAGCTACTATCTTAAATATATTTCTTCCTGACAGACTCAATATGATCAATCATCAGTTAATGGGTTCTAGCTGTTAATTTTTATATTAAAATATGTCTTCTGTTTATATGACACTTCTTCACTTTACTTGCTATCCTACACGTCAGTAATCGTGTAGTATGAGAATGTGGCGACAAAGGTCACATCATTAGCAAAGGGCACATTATTGGCTGGAGTGAGAGCAGGTAATGGGTATTCACAAACCTTTTTAAAATTTGAGATGAAATATTTATTTTTAAATCATTTAATAATACGCATATTGATGTTGTTGAGAATATATAAGAATACACTGTACAGTGGTTATGTGAGCAAAGTGGGCTTGTGTTGCAGTGACCATCATGGAGGCTGAAGCGGTCCTGGAGGGAGTCGCCAAGATGCCATGTGATCTGTCCGTGCCGGAGCCGAGGGATGTGGTGACCTTAGTTATTTGGTACAAGGGAGGGACAAGAACTCCGATTTACAGGTGAACATACAAAGTATTTTCAGAAGTTTTAACGTTGAATGTCCACCACTACGGCAAATAACATTTTAAAACGGTGCCATATCCCCGTTGATTGTATCCCAGGATCCATTATATTTTCACATAATATTTTGCTTTTTGCATATTCTTACCCATCGCAAAAGTGGCTATGAATGGATTCATTACTTTTCATTACTGCCCTAGTCTCGACATCCGAGATCGACAGTTGGCTGACGGGTCTCACTGGTCGGAGAAGCGAATCCTTGGAGGCCGAGCATACTACACCACAGAGCCTCCGTACTCCTTCCTCATCTTGGAGAGCGTCAAGGAGTCGGACGCGGGCGTCTACCGCTGCAGGGTTGACTTCAAGATCTCTCCAACGAGGAACTCCCTTGTCAATCTCACTGTCATAGGTGAACTGACAATAATTACTTATATTTCAGGCGAAGTTGTCGAATGTTGCAAAACAACCTTCAGTTCAACTCTCATCATTCATGGAAGAGATTATTGTAGAGTAACTTGTTTTACTAAGGGTATCTCCTTATCACCATATTATTAATTGCTGGATCCTGTTAACAGAGTAATTGATTTTTCAATAATTAACTACGTCACTATTGTTGAGAAAATAATAATTATTTATTTAGATAGGTTATTTGTAACCTCATTGAGGCTAGGTAGTAACAAGAGCAGTGTTTTTCGTATTAAAACTTGAAATGGTCACAGGCATTGTAAGTTCAAAAAATGAAAATACACCCTATCAACTACAACTATCCAATGAATGTATATAACATAATACTACAATCAGTGTATTGAATCTTTAGACCTATAAAATAGTAAAGTTAGTAGTGGCCATGGTCAATATTAAACTTAGGTTGTGGAATAAGATCATAATAACTAAAAAGGAACTTAATATCATGAAGAGCTAAAAGGTTTATATATTAGGTAGAAAACGAGTTTTTCCTCTGATCAAAAAATTAGAAATATACGTGTACATATTTTACTATCTTATAACTTGAAGTTATAAACTCCAACTGTATTAATTTCATACAAGTAGAAGTATTTTTAGGTTTATTTTTTTAGGTATTGGGTGAATCAATTGTGCCTTAAAATTAGTAGTAAGATTTAGCAGTTCTTTATGAAATGCAGTTAAGGTATTCAGTTTTCATCTAACCATTGTATTTCAAATTTTTTTATGTCCCTTTGCAATATATATATTGATATATGCGACTCATTAATGTTTTACTAAAAATATATTTCAGTCTCATTGTTTTACTTTAAGATTGGAATTGTTCGAATTTTAATTAAATAATTCTTAAATTTTTCTTTTTTCCAGTTCCACCAAGAAAAATAACCCTAATGGACTCGATGGGTAATGCAATTCACACGTCCAATATTGGGCCTCTGCATGAAGGCGAAGTCCTGAAGCTGACTTGCGTGGCCTCTGGCGGTGAGTTTGATTACTAGGCACTAATTAACTACTATTGTAATAATTACATAACCATAGGTTAACTCAATAGTATAATAATATAGCACATATTTAAGTGTTGTAAATAAGTAAAAATGTAAAATAATGATAAATATAACTTAAGTGATTGATTAAGTCTAAAAATAACGAGGTTGATGCATTTTACGAAATAGTTAGTAATATTGTAATATTGATACCTACCTGTCCTTTCATATATGTCTCAGGTTTCACAGTATATAGATATAAACATCTGTGTAAACAATATGGAACATACAAATAAATATTAAAACTGAATAAACTGAGAAATTAGCACCATGATTATAGTGGTCAGCTTCTGTTTAGTGCTTCAAGGTTGCTTTGACTACAGCATTAATACTGCTTCGTGATTAGAAGCTTTCAATTCTCGGAATCCGTTCCAGATATTATAGGGTATATTATGCTATTTATAATAATTTTTATATTTCATGGACACATTTACTTTAGATACACTGATCGGTTAGTTTAATAGATATAATAAATTAATATGGCCTATTTGTACTATATTACCAAGGAAATAAACGGTGTTATTGAATGGGTTTTGTTGGGTGATTAGGACCTTCAACGCCATAACAAGTTTCATGGAAATGGTTGATTATATGGAAGAAATAGATGTTTTAAATCTTCCGTAAAAAAGGCTAAGGCTCAATGGCTAAGACGTACAACTTTTACAACGGACAGTAAATTTAACTTTTATCTAAAATATTTAGTCGTAGACAAATGATTCAAAATACTAGTTTGATCAGCTTTTTGAGCTAATTTTATTGAAGAACGTCAAAATATTTTCAAAATTTACTATTTTGTCCAAAATTTGATCGTTGAATTTTTACATTCAAGAGCTTGTTCATAACTTTTGAATAATTTCTTCACCGTATATATAGGTTGATTCATATTATTTGGAACGTTAATAGTGATAACAATTAAAGTTTTAATCCAAATAATTAGAGCGGATATTGAATAGTGGTAAACTTCCAATAAATACGTAACATACTCATTCCACTTTTTAATAACATACTCATTTTAATCACTTAAATCATTTTTGGACGAATAAATATATTTGAGACTATCTTAACATATTTTGGTCAAAGGAAAATCACACTGTTACTTCTAAATATGAGTGTTGTAGTAAAAAAAGAGATGATTTGTGATATTTTTCAGGTATTCTTGTAATCTATCCTATGAATTAATCTTATGATAAAGCATCGCTTTAGAATAACTTTTGAAAAAATTAAAGTATAATTCAAAATTAAATCTCGTTTCATAAGTGTATTGAACACTGTAAAACCTTTTGTGTTTTGTGTTTTTTACCTGGTGATAGACAATCTGCATCGTAAGGACTTCAGCAGCCAGCTGTCCTGATGGGCCTCCAGAGCATGTTATTGACGAGCATTGCTGTCACCAGGTCAGCCGGAGCCGAAGGTAACGTGGTGGCGGGACGGCGTGTTGGTGGATGACTCCAGTGAGGTCCTGTCTGGTCACCGGGTCCGTAACGTCCTGGTAGTAGAAAGTCTGCAGCGTGAGGACCTCACCAGCCAGCTGTCCTGCTGGGCCTGCAGAGCACGTTATTGACGAGCATTGCTGTCACCAGGTCAGCCGGAGCCGGAGCTAACGTGGTGGTGGGACGGCGTGTTGGTGGACGACTTCAGTGAGGACCTGTCTGCTCACCGGGTCCGTAACGTCCTGGTGGTAGAAAGTCTGCAGCGTGAGGACCTCACCAGCCAGCTGTCCTGCTGGGCCTGCAGAGCATGTTATTGACGAGCATTGCTGTCACCAGGTCAGCCGGAGCCGGAGCTAACGTGGTGGTGGGACGGCGTGTTGGTGGACGACTTCAGTGAGGTCCTGTCTGCTCACCGGGTCCGTAACGTCCTGGTGGTAGAAAGTCTGCAGCGTGAGGACCTCACCAGCCAGCTGTCCTGCTGTGCCTCCAGAGCATGTTATTGACGAGCATTGCTGTCACCAGGTCAGCCTTAGCCGGAGGTAAGGTGGTAGCGGGCTGGCGTGTTGGTGGATGACTCTATTGAGGTCCTGTCTGGTCACCGGGTCCGTAACGTCCTGGTAGTAGAAAGTCTGCAGCGTGAGGACCTCACCAGCCAGCTGTCCTGCTGGGCCTGCAGAGCACGTTATTGACGAGCATTGCTGTCACCAGGTCAGCCGGAGCCGGAGCTAACGTGGTGGTGGGACGGCGTGTTGGTGGACGACTTCAGTGAGGACCTGTCTGCTCACCGGGTCCGTAACGTCCTGGTGGTAGAAAGTCTGCAGCGTGAGGACCTCACCAGCCAGCTGTCCTGATGGGCCTCCAGAGCATGTTATTGACGAGCATTGCTGTCACCAGGTCAGCCGGAGCCGGAGGTAACGTGTTGGCGGGACGGCGTATTGGTGGATGACTTCAGTGAGGACCTGTCTGCTCACCGGGTCCGTAACGTCCTGGTGGTAGAAAGTCTGCAGCGTGAGGACCTCACCAGCCAGCTGTCCTGCTGGGCCTGCAGAGCATGTTATTGACGAGCATTGCTGTCACCAGGTCAGCCGGAGCCGGAGCTAACGTGGTGGTGGGACGGCGTGTTGGTGGACGACTTCAGTGAGGTCCTGTCTGCTCACCGGGTCCGTAACGTCCTGGTGGTAGAAAGTCTGCAGCGTGAGGACCTCACCAGCCAGCTGTCCTGCTGGGCCTCCAGAGCATGTTATTGACGAGCATTGCTGTCACCAGGTCAGCCTTAGCCGGAGGTAAGGTGGTGGCGGGCTGGCGTGTTGGTGGATGACTCTATTGAGGTCCTGTCTGCTCACCGGGTCCGTAACGTCCTGGTGGTAGAAAGTCTGCAGCGTGAGGACCTCACCAGCCAGCTGTCCTGATGGGCCTGCAGCGTGAGGGCCTCACCAGCCAGTTGTACTGATTGGTCTCCAGAGCATGTTATACGAGCATTGCTGTCACCAGTTCAGCCGGAGCCGGAGGTAACGTGGTGGCGGGACGGCGTGTTGGTGGATGACTCCAATGAGGTCCTGTCTGGTCACCGGGTCCGTAACGTCCTGGTGGTAGAAAGTCTGCAGCGTGAGGGCCTCACCAGCCAGCTGTCCTGCTGGGTCTCCACAGCTGTTATTGACGAGCATTGCTGTCATCAGGTCAGCCGGAGCCGGAGGTAACGTGGTGGTGGGACAGCGTATTGGTGAACGACTCCAGTGAGGTCCTGTCTGGTCACCTGGTCCGTAACGTCCTAGTGGTAGAAAGTCTGCAGCGTGAGGGCCTCTTCAGCCAGCTTTCCTGCTGGGTCTCCAGAGCATGTTATTGACGAGCATTGCTGTCACCAGGTCAGCCGGAGCCGGAGGTAACGTGGTGGCGGGACGGCGTGTTGGTGGACGACTCCAGTGAGGTCCTGTCTGGTCGCCGGGTCAGTAACGTCCTGGTAGTAGAAAGTCTGCAGCGTGAGGACCTCACCAGCCAGTTGTCCTGGTGGGCCTGCGGATCATGTTATTGACGAGTATTGCTGTCACCAGGTCAGCCGGAGCCGGAGCTAACGTGGTGGTGGGACGACGTGTTGGTGGATGACTTTAGTGAGGTCCTGTCTGGTCACCGGGTCCGTAACGTCATGGTGGTAGAAAGTCTGCAGCGTGAGGACCTCTCCAGCCAGCTGTCCTGATGGGCCTGCAGCGTGAGGACCTCACCAGCCAGCTGTCCTGATGGGCCTGCAGCGTGAGGGCCTCACCAGCCAGCTGTCCTGCTGGGTCTCCAGAGCATGTTATTGACGAGCATTGCTGTCACCAGGTCAGCCGGAGCCGGAGGTAACGTGGTGGCGGGACGGCGTGTTGGTGGATGACTCCAGTGAGGTCCTGTCTGGTCACCGGGTCCGTAACGTCCTGGTGGTAGAAAGTCTGCAGCGTGACGACCTAAGTAGTCGACTTTCCTGTCAGGCTTCTAACAGTCCTCAGCTTGCACCGCTCACCGCCACTGTCAATATAGATCTTTACCGTGAGTTGTGCGTGATATATATTTAATATCTATATTTATTGTCCAGTATTTTTATTTCTAAATGATTGAATTATTTTGTTTTTAATACACGTGTTTTGTTTTGAGCTTTCTTAAACCTAAACTGGACATAGTGCTTACGTAAGGCAATGTAAAGGTGTTACTAGTAGACATATTATCTCGAAAGAGACTCCTGATCTGACAAGAGCCGCCTACCACTGGTTTAATTTACAATTGAGTATAAATAAATTTTAGTCTAGGACCCATGTATTGATTTTTTAATATATCTATTTTTTCATCAATTTGAGTAGAGTTTCAATAGATTTTTTTCATTGACAGAGTTGAACTATAAACGTATGTAGAATTAAAAAAACGTGTCATAGTTTATTTGTATAAACGACCGACAGGAAGAAATTACAATCTTTGTCAGTAGTCGGTAAGAAAACTATAAATAAAAAAATCTTTTTATCATTTTGCTGACTACTTTTACCACATTGGCCAACAAAACACATTTTCAATAGGAGTTTTAAAGATAAAAATTCGTGGAAACCTAGAAAATAGAAAGTATTTCTTTTGAACTAATAGACCAGACGGAACGGCAATTTTTATACAGATTCCATTCTTTACCTCTAATCCTATAAGTCAATAAGAAGATATATTATTTATCGTCTGTCATGTTAGGGTATAAAGCAGGGCTACGCAATGAGTGAAACTTTTTCGATGTTCTTTGATGAAACGTGCCGGAGACGACCCCATTGGCGGGCAACCTCAGAGGGGACTAGAAGACAGCTAGAGCTATGTGACTATGACGGTATCTAGCTAACGTTAGTGACTATTAAGAACACGGCATAGCGGTGAAGTCTTAAACAGTCGAGGATCTACTGTTTATTTTTCTTTAATATACCTTGCTTGTAATCGTTTGAATACCGTCATAAATCAATGAGAAATAAAATTTAAGCTAATGAGGAAAATATTTTAATATGATTAGATTGTTTTTATATCTACTCGTATACATGTATCCGCATGTTTGAAAGAATATGAAATGTCAGTTTATTAATTGATATTTAAAATGATTTAAAAAAATACAGCTCTGAAAGTCATGATATGTTATCCATAAGGGTGCAGAGGAGAATAAGTTAAGAAAATCTTTTGCAAGTTTGTCATTTCTGATCCCTGTTAAATAAGTAATGTTATTCATAACAAATTCAGAAAGATAAACAGAGCCCAAGCCTAGTGACAGTAAAGAAATAAAGTGGTCGAGAGTTTCCAGAGGCTATTTGTTATAACTCCTCGTTGTTGAAAGACAAATGGCCCACTTAGCGACTGATGTTAGTTGGAAACAAAAGTGGGTGGAGAGGTCTCCGATGGACAAGTTGTCTCTTTTTGGTGCTTACTATCATTTTTTCTTCTTTACCATTTTCATTGTTCTAACATAAGAATAACAGTACTTACGATTAGGTATTTAGCCATTCAAAACTGTGAATAGTGTTCTTCGTTAAAATATAAAGACACTATTTTTATACAATAGCAACTAACGTATCGTGATTGCGTAGCTAAGTTTTAACTTTAAATTTTCAATATTCATAAGGCCTTTTTAAAACTCTTGATTACTCTGTCTTTCCAAAACTGTTTAAATCTTTATATACGATAGTAGAAATTTAATTAATCATAAAAATTACATATTTTATTAAATTTATTTTATTTATTATTTCAGTTTAATATTTTTAGTTATTACTTAAACTATCAATGAAATAAACGTAAGTTTTAGGTTAATTACTCTAGCCAGGTATCTTTTAATAAGTGGTCTTTGAGAATCAATAGAATATTAAAGAAACAAATAACAAGTTTTGTTCATGCGAAACCCACTGTCTGTGCGGTTCCGGTCCTTAAAATGAACCATAGTACCTCCTACATGTCTTAAGACAACTAAGAGGGAGAAGCGCATTTCTTGTCCTTTCTCTTCAAATATTAGCTTCCATCTTAACCCTGCAGTAGGGGCGCGGGCCACAGTTGTAGTTACGTATTGTTTGCACACAGCTAGTTGCCGTTTGTCATCCCTTCTACATACTCACTGTATTGTTAGCCTTGACAGACTGAGCATGTCTGTGTTGTTTGCTGTTGAAGTTGTTTGGGCTACAACTGTAGCCCGCGCGACCTAAAGTGTAATGAGTGGCCAAGAACGTTGTTTGTTGTCTGACGCCAATAGTTTGGATGAACTTTATTCAATAAAGTTAATTGAATTAAAGTAATAATTCTTAGCTTAGTTAAGCTAAGCATGATCACGATAATGATGAAACAACAGGGAATTTTATAACACCTAAGATCGTCACCTTCTAAAATCAAACAAAAGTAAGAGTTAACATCTTCAAGATGTGTGTAAAATACAATCCATCAAGAAACACTAGGTAATGGAAAATGGAAATGTTCAATGTTCATCAATGGTCTAAATGTGTACAATGGTAGCCTAATCAACGTGAAGGATAACCTCCTTTGCCTCCTTGAAGTGAGTTCACCACAAACGGCACCTGGAAAATTACTATTCTGAAATAAGAGGAACGATCAACATTTCTTGTTTGCCAGTTGATCTGAAACGAAGGGGATAGAACTTTTTGGAATTAAAGACCCCCAGATATAATGCACTTCTATTGAAATTGCACGGTCGCTGCTACCAGTGAGGAAGAGAGAGACAGGTCAATGAGGAAATGCTCTCACAATTGTGACACAAGATTTACTCTAACTATTCTCGACTAGTGAGTGACTTGTGTATAAAGAAACCCATTTAAAAGAAGTGCAAACTGTATAGTAATACATTTATGTACGTGAAACAATGATTTTTAATTTTGCAAAAATTACACTTTTTCTTAAACACATTTATTGTGTACGGCCTGATGTATGAAAATCAGGAATTTTTGGATTCAGTTGTAGGTTTAACATGTGTATTATCAAAAGTAAAACTTTTTTATTTATCTGTTTTTTTTTGTTTTGAGCTATAAAGGTTCGTAGTTTTTAGTGAATAAAACATAGAAGCACAATAATGTTTTTTATTAAAAATCTCCTGTAATATCTAGTTTTTCATTCTCATACGGATAATCACCTACACAAGTTTATACTAAAATTAGGATCTGAAAAATTAAAATATATCATTTATAAAATATAATGTGCATGGGATACAACAGTAGCCCGCGCGCCCTAACAGTAGCCGCGCGTAATACTTGATGGCGAGCCTACTGCAGGGTTAAATTTATAATAGTCTTGTTTTTTGTTCCTAACTCAGTTCAGTCCAGCCTCAAGATAGGCTTTGTGCTGTGTGGCTGGCGTTGCAGCAAATGTCTGAAACGAATTGGGGGTCACACATCCCTGGTTGGTAGCAAGGCCAGTTGGTCTGACTATTCCCTGAGGGAGACAAATGGGATAAATTCATGCCTAACCTAGGGAGCCAAACCAATTGCAAACAATGGCAAGTTCAAGAAAAAGGTTCAAATGGTGACTGAACCGCAAAACCCCTTAACCCCGACCTTTTCAAGAGAGGAATTCCTAACTATTCCTCCTCTAAATTAAGTAATGAACAACAAAAGGACTGTAAATCCCTTCGAAAGACGTAAGCAATATCAGAACCAACGCTCCCCACAGTGTTTCTCCACAGTGGCTTTGTCTGGGACTCCAGAAATCTTGATCTTGGAAAGGTACCTGTCCTGGCAAAAGGCTCGGGGTTTCGTTTAGATGAGGAGTAGAAATTTCACATTCTTTTCCTGGTACCTCAAACAACCAAATAAATGCATGTGATGCCTAGAGTTTTCCGTCTTCAAGGGAAAATGCCAGGTTACTGGTGGACTTCTGATATTTCAACATTGCGGGCTAGATCCCTTGATGAGCGAATATGGGCACGGAGAGCCAGAAGCTAATCCGATTCGAATGTGCAGTACTGCGAGGCGAGAACGTCTTGCAGTCATCAACCAAAGCATGGTTAGGTGTTGAGCAAACTGTGTCGAGCCATGGGTATCCTCCCTGAGAGAGGGTGTAAAAAATTGTAACTGAGAAACTAGGCGTTTACTCTCCATTTCCTATCACGGGGACAAAAGTCATCTCCGCTGCGATATGGGGTCTTTTCCTAACTTTTGGGGAAGAGGAACCTACCACCGCTGCCCAATCCTTCTCAACCAAACCTTCTCTTGGTCATGTTTAATGTATGTTCATTTCTCGAAGTCTTACATCCATTCTGGTCAACATGGAAAATGGCTTACCCAAAGTCTTGTTCTACTAGGCTAAGGCTGCGCCGAACCTGTGTAAGCTAAACACCACGGGGAAACTCTTCCAAGGCAACGGAGAAACTATTCACGTGAGACCAAGGCAATCATCTCTGCTGGCTATTTTTCTCACCATAACAGCATGAATTCCGATCCGGTTATTCTATCATCAACACCAGTCGTACCACTTGTTCATTCTCACTATTCATGCACTCACTATTCAATGGGAATGCTTTTAACTCTATCAGGAGGAGCGTTAAACTATGGACACTTACCACTTCCTTCCTCCTGATAATCATTGAATCATCTGATGGATCACGCCCTCCTGTACAAAACCACTGAATCCCTCCTTCCCACAAAAAATCAGAAATAACTAAGAAAAAGTGTGGTTTAATGTAAGGATATACAAATAAAAATAAATGTGTGTGTGTGTGTGTGTGTTCCTCCAGTAACATTATAGTATTGGTAAAATTGAACTAGATCGCCAAATAGTGCTGACAAATAGTCACAGTTTTGAGGAAACTTAACTAAAAATGCTATGAAAAATTATTTTTGACATGGATATGTCTTAGCTCTGGGGGGGGCGTTGGTGATTTTTAAGATGCAAAACATGTAACAGGTTTCCATAGAAACTAATAGACATTTTTCATTCTTTAAGTGGCTTGAAGCCCATCAAAGACGTATTCCTTTGCTTGATTTAGTGGCACCTTTGGAGGTGAAGCTAGTCGGGCCGAACGCCCCGCTGAGCGCCGACCAGGAACACGAAGTGACGTGTCGCAGCGCGGGGTCTCGCCCACCCGCCACCATCACTTGGTGGAAGGGAGGAAAACTGCTCAACTACCCCTCCAAAGTCACAGTGAGTATGCCTCACAACTCACAACTCAAACAGGGATAAATATAATCTTTTTATAAAGTATTTAAGAGTTATATTTTATGAATTCCAGTTTTTTAGACTTTTAAATATAGTACCTGGTGACCGAGCTCTGCTCAGTTGCTGAGCTCGTGTCAATAAAGTAAATGTCCACCAAGTCACCTTAGTAAACGTTAAATGCAATGGAACATCGATGGCACTCAGATGGCACAATCGAATCTAGTGATGATCCGTGGGACCTTGGGTTTGTTATGTTATAGGTCTCGAATTGTGGATAGCTATGAGCGATGGCCGATGGATGTGATATTTTCTTGTATGTCTGCACTTTTATCAACCACCTTTATCCAAGACCATTCTCATTAGACGGGTTCTTAATTTATAGGCAAAATTGTGGTTCTGATCCTACGTTAAATTGTACACTGCACATGGTTTGTGTTAATTGTACCTTAAGATTGATCAGTGTTTAAAATAATACTCCGCAGAATAAGTCAACAAAAACAGCAGTTCGTAAAAATTGAAATTTTGATATTTAAATTAAAAGTACGTCATAGCAAACCTAGTGATATGTAATATCTATTTTTGACATGGATATGTCTTAGCTCTGGGCGAGAGGGTTGTTGGCAATTTTCAGACCAAAATTTTAACAGTGGCGTCAGTTGGTTAGTGACGTTATATGTTTAGTGACGTCATAGTTGGTTATAAGAATAGCTGTTTAGATGAACTGGAAACATTCCCTTTAGACATATTCATGATCTAACCTATTTCCCACATGAATGTAAATACAAACATAGCCTATTATTTTTGTTTATTTTACTCTTGTCTAATTAACGCATGATGTTAAAAATCCAAATCAGACAGTGAAATTTATAAATTGTTTAATTAAACTCCTTACTGTCAACGTGATCCTTATTTTGCTATGCTTTTCCCTCACAACTGCAGTTTTGAACCAGCACGGGGTCTTCATCAAGTGTAAACTTCAGGGCATCAAGTTCGTTTAACGGATTTCGTCAATATACAAAAACACTGTGAGAACGCAAATACAAATAAATATACAGAGTTAATATTGACGTGCGATGCGTACTAGGAGCTAGGGTAGACTACCTTCTAGTGCAAATCGCACACGCAAATCTTATCATTATGTGCTTATTTGATTGACAATAGCTATTTGTGTAAAAAGAGTGCAAACTATGTAATATCGCAAGAAAGGTTCATATAGCAGCACGAATCATCAGCTCAGTGGTGCCAGATCTTCGAGGGTGGCCATGACAGTATGCACTCATTAGGCTATACACAATATTTTTCCTAGAATGAAAAGTAATTTCGGTTATGTTTATTTTTCCGTTGGGATCGATGTAAACGTAACCTTTAGATAGTGAGATATTGATTGTAATGTTTCTAATAACCTCAGTTTTATTGCGCAAACCCGGAAGTTAGTATTGTAGTGTTCGTCTATCAACTGACTTAGCGCTTAGCGCATACTGTTGTTTTTTCATATCGATTTGGAGCGTTCCGTGCATGTGATTAGCCGGTTACATATCCGTCCTAGGATATATATGTACCGCTTATATGTTCTGGCAACAGTAAGAAAAAGGTATCGCGTGGTTGTTGGGAAAAGATATATTCAAGCTATTTACTGTAAAATTATATTTCCATCTTTTTTCTGCACTGGTTTATATATTTTTCATGTGTTTTAATGTTGTTAACTATCACATAGGGCTATGATTGCATTAATTTCTATCCACTCATGAGAATAACTTGGCATATTCTAATGTATAATGGCCTTGAAACTAATGAGGGAGGTCAACACGGATGTTACGTTATCCTCTATAACATTGACGTTCAATTTGGTATAGGAACCAACGGTTGTTCCCTATTGCTATTGGCCCATGGAGGCTATTCTTGTTCATAAAAACTCCGTGATATCACCAGCTCATTTGAGATGCTTAGGTATATCACTGATTTCTTTGTAGTGGAAAACATTGATTTTCACTACAATCCCAATCCCATTAGTGGAACAACAATAATTTCAGAGACAGAACTAGAACTAACCCCATATATATTGATAAACCTGTGTCCGTCAACGTTAAGGACTCGTTAAATTGTTATGTAAACACAGAGTTTTAGTTAATATCAACCAATTCTGTTCGTAAAATATAACGCTTGACAACGGTGTACAGAAAATCTTCAGCTTAAAATGTTATATATTAAAATAAATAAAAATTTATCATGGTTAATTTGATTTCGATTGAAATTTTGAAAATTAACTAGTGTGTTGGTTTTGTCTCAATTTTGAACTTATTATTCCTCAGTTTATTTTCAACAGAATCTTCTTCCTAACCATGGTTATTACTTCTTCTGCACAAATAATAACGGTTACAGACGAGTGGGGAGGGAAACATCACGACCAGTGTGCTAGACCTGAGGGTGACGAGGAAGGACGCCGGAGTGCCCCTGTCCTGCAGAGCCACCAATCCTCACATACCCGGCAGCGCTCTCGAGGACTCCTGGACACTCAATGTCAACTGTAATCTCATCATCATCATCTTTCATAAAAATAGTTTGCCAAAAGTCTGGTTGTATCGCACGTTTAACATAATACCGTGTGTCCAAAATTAATTTCAAACCTTTAATTGCTCCATAAAATGTCCCCAATTACCTTAAACTACTACCTCAAATGTTGAAATTTTGGAAATATTCCAGTAAAAATCTCTCAAGAAGATAAGCAGTATTAGCACGTGGTTTTTGTCTAATCAACTATGAGAAACGATTTGAAGACTATCAAATCTATAGCTTCTATATTTGGAGCTTTCCACCCATGTGATTGGCCGGTTACTTGGTGGATATGATCTCATATCCACCATAGTGCGGAAATGTACTACTTATACGTTATACCAACAATGCGTAATGTACCTGTTATCGTGCGGTTCTAGGAAAATTAATTATTCAAAACTAGCCAAAGTACCCGTTCTTCGCACGGGTAAAAAAGGCTGAGAGGTGTAGGCTCTACTGATACATTTAAGTTATTGATAATTAATTCTTTATTGTTTACAAAATGACAAAACACGTGTCTAAGTATATATCTAAACATGACAAAGTAACATATGTCAAATATTGGGAGAGAATAAGCATTAACGTAATAGAGGCAGGCATCGGGAGAAAATTAAAAATCTACCATTCCACTATTTCGAACTAATAATTCACTAATTTCGATCCAGCAGTTTATGTGTAAAAATTAACTTTATTTCTTTTTCTTACCAAACTGTCAAAATGTAAAGTAAACTGATGTTGACATTAAAAACTGTAAACATTGAATCCCAGGGTATTTACAGCAACCATGTCTTCTGCTTCTCGAACTGTCAAATTTTAGTGTTCACAGCTGTTGACATTCAAGTAATTTTATGTTTTCATTTTCTAAAAATGTAAACATTGAAACTTAGGACGTTCACAGGGCGTAGCCCGAGAGGATTTTAAGGAAATGAGTATGCCTATGTGTTGCATGAGTTTAAGATCTGTCTTTGTGTAAAATTTCAAACTGTTTGGTTCAGTATTTTTTGCGTTCACTTGCCACAACAAACACACAAACCCACAAACACACAAACCCACAAACATACAGAAACCACCTCTTCTTTATAATATTATAGATGAAGTTAAGCATCAGCTATTATAGAACAATAGTTATTTGTTCAATAAGGGATTAAAAGGTAGCTTTTTCTACGATTCCACGAAGGAAACTGTTGTCACCGGAGGCGTAGCTCAGGGCAACTCTTTCCTGAGGGACAAAATGACTCTTTAATCCATGTTGCACAAAAATGTTTACTGCACCTACACATAGAAAAGTAAGGCAAGTTACCATTTACCAACTACTAACTACCCTGAATCACTAAAGTTTTCCAAGTTGGTCAGCATAACCTCAAAGTAATCAATGCAAACTATTAGCTGACTGTTCTAGAATAAACTAATATTGTCAGCTGCTATTATTTCTGATGGTTCATTACAGTGTACCCGGTTTTCCTCTTGTTATTCTTACGGGATTACTTTTTCTCCCTTGTAGTAATTTAGTACTCTATTCCAGGAAGTTAAATACAGTTTCGCATCATAGGTCTAGGAAAAAACTTTTAATTACTCAGTGATAATATATTGATGGTCGCAGACCACTGTAACGCATACCAGATGAAACGTATGATTTTTTAGTCTCTTTATACCGGCCTTTTTTACTTGGTGCGCTTGTGACGTTTTGTTTAAACCAGTAATGACATGATAAACATGTCAATTTTGATTCGTTGGTGTGCTTTTTGGTTCGTTGGATCAAAATCGAATCCTTCTATTGATACTTTTTTCTGCTACTGATTTTTGTAACGAGTAGTTGAGTAATAACCTAAAGTCATAGTGTAGTAGCTAGCTGATATGTACTGTCATAAATAATTCTAAGATGCTAAATGTTATTTGGTCCTCAGTTTTGTCTACAAAAGAGAAATATTGCTAACTAAGCGTAACACAAATCTATATGCTCTATCTTAAAATATGAGTATTTATGTAAGTGTAGTTGTAACGTAAAATGTTTAACTAATGCAATGAATGAGAGGCATCGTAAGTGAGAGTGCTCTTCCTTTTGTAAATACTTCAGTGGATCAAATAGCGTAAGTATTGAGAAAAAAATGCTCAGATTGATTAAATTTGATGGACATTTTGACTTTGAAGATGAAAAATGGTTAATTTATAATAAAGTGCTCATAGTGTTGTTAACTTTGATAATTGGTTCCTCGCAGATGTGCCGATCGTCGACATACGGCTTGGGAGCAATATAAACGCCTCGTACATCAGAGAGGGCATGGATGTTTACTTCGAGTGCCAGGTGGAAGCGAATCCTCGCATAAGAAAGTTAATCTGGATACACAATGTAAGTTTTATAAAATTAATATGTCTCTGTTTTCATAATTTTACTTTTTGATAGGCGTATTTCAACTGTATATCTGTGTGTACAGGGCATGATGGTCTACAACAACGCCAGCACTGGCACCATTATAACTAACCACACGCTAGTTCTGCAGTCCGTCAGTAGGAACAGCTCGGGCCTGTACTCCTGCGTGGCTACTAACTCCGAGGGTGACGGCGAGAGTAAGCCCTTCGACCTCAATGTAAAATGTAAGTTCACGATCTAACAACACTTTCATCTATCCTTCTTTTTCAATAAACAGTTATGAGGTGGATGGTGGATGGAGTTAGGCAGCATGCGTGAGAAAGGCAGTTGGTATAATCTCAATCTCATGTTCCAGTCGAGCCGGAATGTCTTGCAAGCCAGCAGCGTGTGTATGGCGCGGCGAGAATGGAGGAGATTTCGATAACTTGTGACGTGGAAGCCAACCCTCCGGCCGCATGGTTTCATTGGAGCTTCAACAACTCCGCAGTGCGAGCCCGTGGGGTGGATTCCTTTCAGAGCATAGGCGGCGGTGGACGCAGCGTCGCTAGGTACACGCCCCTCACGGACGCCGATTACGGGACTCTCCTGTGTTGGGGTAGAAATGAGCTGGGCTCCCAGTACTTACCGTGTGTCTTCCACATCGTCCCAGCAGGTAAAGGTGGAAAACCACTTAGACTAGACTGTTTTACAATGGTCGTGTTGGCATAGCTAAACATATTATAATAATTCGTTGCTTTGAGAAGGTTTGTTAAATTTAACCCAGTTCATTAGTAGACCCCTACATGAAAGGTAAAAATAAATTAAACTTAAATACAAATCTCTCATAAAACTCAACGTAAATAACTTATCGTTTAAAGCTTACTTTCACATTAACCATCATATTCATATTCAGTGTAAATATTTATATTACTAATGATTTTCTTACAGGAAAACCGGACCCGCCGTACAACTGCAGCGTGGCGTCAGTGGGCCTGAGCATGGTGAACGTGAGTTGCGAGCGAGGGTTCGACGGAGGACTGCCGCAGGAGTTCCTGGCGGAGGTATGGACGCGCGGTCGTCTGGCCGCGAACCTCACCAACAGGGACGCACCGGAGTTCAGTCTCACGGAGCTGGAGCCGGGCACTTCCTATGACGTCACCGTGTACTCCTCCAATGGCAAGGGGCGGAGTCACAGAGGAACACACGTCACGGCCGCCACGCAGGACCCTGGAACTACGCTCTTGCCGAGCAGGATTGCAAGTACGACTCTATTGGTTTATTTTAAAAGTAAAAAGTTCGATTTAAGGAGCTCAGACACTAAACTGAGTAAAATATCGGTTTTTTATTTTGTGTGTATATCTACGCCAGTGGCATTTTTAACGTTTTGATGGGGAACGGTCCAAACCGGTTTGATTAACAGTTGGTAAATATTTTAAAATGTAAAATGCTATGTTTTTAAGTTTAAAGCACATCTGTATATACAGGATTGTTGGACAAGTATACTCCGAATAAATTAACTTTACTACCGTGTTATGGATGATACAGGATTTAGCTAAATTCTAAGTCTAGAAATAAAACAAGTGTGACATTGTTATCAAGGGTTGATGGAATACAAATTTATGAATCTAGTATTTAGAACATTATAGAAACTTATAGAGTTAACTGGTGAAACTGCTACGGCATTCACTCCATCTTCGGAACTTCGTGGCCATCAAACATAGATATATAAAAATATAGGAACAATGGAAGATAACGTAGATTAAAAATAAATTACCCAGAAACCCACAATAATTGACAATTGACATAAATTATAAATACCCTGTAGTTCAAAACTCAAATGAATTAATATTTACTTAGATGAAATCCATCGTTTTGCCTCGGTAATGAATGTTTATATTACCAAGTTTGTAGGTTTAGGGTTTACCGTTATAATATGAATGGAGAGAAGGTGTAACCACTAACCTTAAAGAAAAGTAAGAGAACGGTTTCGCTTGGATCGTATCCTAGAAGAACTAATATATTAAATTTGCATTAAATAGCCTCATGACAGACACATTTGAGATAGAAGATTAGAAAGGTGTAAGTTACCCTGGAACAGGAAGAGGGTGTGAAAGGTTGGGCTCGATGCCAGCTTCCTTGGACTGACCGTGGCCACCACATAATTACATCCGGCCTTGTATAAAAGTAATCGACTTGTGATCTCAATTCTAGTCAGTGAATTATATTATACATGATTTCACGAATTGACTGTAATAGCATTGGATTGATCTTAATATCAGGTAAAACTTCAATTTTCAATACGATCGGGATTTCCAAACAATTACTAATATAAAAACTAAGTCAGTCTAAGTTTATCATATATGAGGAGGATTGCCTCCCCCAACATCCAACCTTTGGCAGTTGAGTTCGGCTAAGCGTATGTTGGTCGGGTTGGTTGGCCGCAACGTCCCTGACTACTATATATCATTGACATTGACCTACCACAGATGAGGAGGGGTTACTTAACGTGGAAGAGCTGATACTTCTGGCGGTGGGTTCGGCGCTGGGGGTTCTACTGGTAGCTGGTATCGTGCTGGCCGTGCTTCGGATGCGGCGGCCACTGCCTCCACCTGCGCGTGATAAGAAGGTCTCCCAGATTATGGCCGTTGCTACTCCTTCATCCAACGTTGATGATGACAGAAATCCTGACGTCATACCACAAAAAGGTAAAGCGTATTTTATTATAAAAACTAAAGAAATTATGTATCAACATGAGGAAAGCCATATCCTTTTTTTGTTTGTTGTTGGGTAATATTTTGTAAAATATTAGAAGGATGACAATATCGGCAATATATATCTTCAAAAATCAGATTAATCGCTGTTTTATAAAATTAAATGTCATGTACTGAAATGCCCTATGTCGTTTCATGCTAGAAAGTAATATAACTTTAAAACTACAATAGTAAAGCGAGGTAATTAACACTTAAAACATATTAGTGTATACATATTAGTGTAATGACTAATTATAACATCATCGTGAGCTTTTGCAAATCAATCACGTTACAACCTTTACATTACACTATAATTCACCACAAGTACTAAGTAATAATAATATAGTACGTACATGCTCAGATCATTTCCACGCAACTGTATATTATTGTTGGCAATTGTATACTAAACGTTTTAGTATTAATCTAGGACTAGCACCAAACCTAAAGTTGTTCCAGTATCATTGGCACAATACTTTCTGAAGGAAGATAATTCCAATTTTTTAATATAGCTATATTAAATAATATCGTGCTTACTAGAGGTAAAACTAATTTATTATGTAAGTGTATGATTTTCATGTTTAATCTTAAATGTCTCGTCACTTGCAAAGAGCACTTATTATTTGACGCCTCAAAGCAGATTTCAAGAATATTGTGCAGAATAATTTTCAATATCTGAGACCGTCTTCTTTTAGATGTCGATAACTCCGTCACTCAAGATGTCGATATGAGAGATATGAGATGTGAAAATCCCCAGGTTCCGGGCTGGGATACGTCTATATGCATAACTCCACTCAACCCCTATCACGCTCCTCGGGTGAGTACGAGAAAGTGTGGTGGATCACCTACACCTACACCTACACTCACACCTGTATACTGTATACTGTATACTGTATACTGTTGTGTAGGAGAAAAAACTCAGATTGAGTACATATCCTTTATTGGTAAACAGTAACCATTGTAGATAAACCCTGTATTCGAGATATAGTGTGTTTAGGATTGATTGTTTGTGAATAATAGCAATAACAATTATTACGACTCACGATCCCTTATATTTTATTGTAAACGAAAAATCTCTTACACATTATTTAAACTGAAATAGTAGCTTTCGATATAATCTACACAAGTTTAAATATTAAATACACAAGCCACAAAATAGCTAGGTCTCATCAAGTTATGAAGCCATCACTAGAATAATGCTCACCTAGCTTCTTTGAAAGGATTTGTTCTCATTGGCTTTTTGTTTTCACGTCCAAAAATAAGTAGTAGTATTTAATAAGTGCGTTTTATTTGGCTATTTTACTACGTCTTGTTAGGTCATCTAATATAGTTTTTTCTTCTGTTTGTCAGGATTTATTACTTTGCTCGAATAAATAGTCTGTACTGAACTAGTGTATAATTGACGTATGTGTATAAGCTTTTAATACTATATTGTATGTATTTTATGTTTGTGTTGTGTTGATATTTAAATTTTTTTAACTAAAATTATTCTTATTCTTATTATTGTTTTATTATTATTTTACTGTATAAAGTATCTTAATAGTACAAGCGGTATTAAAAAGTGGACGGATACCAAGATAGTTATTCAATAATGACATCCAAAGCAAAAATTCACTCATACAACACAAACTCGTGTCTAAAAAAGGCACAAAATGTTATCGCAAGCTTTTCAACTAATGGTTTGTTATTTGATTTCCAGCATAAAGGGATGAAGGCACCCGGGCTGTGGGAGGGCACGCTCTGGTCCAAGGGCCAAGACCTGGACGCGCTACGCCATGTCGAGACGCAGACACTACACCACGCCAACAGACCAAAGGAGAGTGCAGTCTAGCAGGTTCATACACCATTCTACCCTTAAAAACATTTCAATACATTCTTTGCCATTGTAGTCTCTGGATCACTGATATAACCAAATCAATATAGATATTATGGGTGTTTAAACCTTTATTTATTAATATTTTTTGAAAATTAATCGAAAGGAATCAGTGCACTGACACATACCTTTGCCTCTGTAATGAAACCAAGCAATACATGTATTTATAGATACAACCACGTCAATTAATACTCGAAAATCTAAATAAAAAACATAATGTTTCAAAAAATTTTTAAAATTTCTCGCAAACATTCTCTTACTACAAGTAAAAATGTTTGGTGAGCTATTTAACTAACCCCTCCACCTTATGTAATAAAACATTTTTCCGTGGGTTCTATTGGGTGATACGATCTTAACTTGCTTACCAAGTTTCATGAAACACGGTTGAGAAATAAAGAATGCATTGATTATTTCGTAGTCTCTATAATATATTATCATAAGAAAGGATAGGATAAGATATATCTTATCCTATCCTTATCTTATAAGGTAATAAGTACATGATACACTTTTTTTATAAATTTATTGTCTAGCCGGAAATTTGGACATTTTTTGCACATAACTTGGGCGGACGTTTTGGTCTATTGCAAAGAGTACCTTTGTACAAAACTTCACAAAAACTGCCCTTATGTGTCTCGGGATGGTTGGACATAGAGACGGACAGATATCTGTCTCAAAATTACTGTTTTGTTTTCAGGGAGCCTAAAAAAATATGACACTCATTTACACTCTTAGCTCTTAATTCCAAATTAGGAGGGAAACAGAAACTAACTAACTAGCTCGCCCCATTTAATATGTATAGCGAAAAAAATTAATAAATAAAACTACTGAATAGTTTTTACGGCTCAGCAATAAATACAGAACAATTACTGAGATTGAAACTTATTCGTAGCACAATTTCATAAAGAATAATGAGTTTTTCTTTACTATTAACTAAACAAAGCTTTTAGTGTAGTTTTGTAACACACTAAACATTTTAAATATTAAAACATAAGAAGATTTTACTCGGATATAGTTTATTGCGTGAGACAAAGTAAAAATTAATATAATTTGGTTGATTATTGGATTCTACTGTAGAAAACAGCTACACACTTTCAACGTCAGTGTTAGGGTATATGTTCAATAAAAATATAGTGGGGTTGGGCCCAAACAGCTCCACCAAGTATAGTATATCTCGTTGAAGTATCTATTCAAGAAAGACAAACTTACTTTTCTCCAAAGAAACATTACGTGTTGTCTGGGTGGAGTTATTCCCTACCAGGATGGGCGGATTGATAAGAAAGTTACTTTTATAATAGGATTAAAAGTAACTTTCTAAAAGTAAGAAATATAAATGTTGTATAAAACGTAGTTTTATCTCCAAAATTATTAAAAGAGTAGAGTAATTTTCAGAAAGAGTTGACATCCATGTCCTGTGCACTGCAGGCGGGGAAACGTGAGTCCAGCTTTGATCAAACCGCCGTCTGAGCCGACGCGAAAGCGACACTCAGGGATGATATCAAGGTATCTCCACACTCCATGCAGGATTTAGATTTATATTGGTTTACACTTTTGAAATTAATATATGAAAAAGCTACACATACTTTGTGTTCCTTTTGCACATAATGGTAAGGAATTTAGATTTATAATTTTATTCATAATTAACACAAGGAATTAAAATATTATTCAGACAGTTTGAAAATTTATAATGAATAATATAAACAGATTTTTCTTAGCTAACTAAAAGAGGCATACGAACTTTTCTGCTACCAAACTATCAACCTGATACATCTGTCAGCCTGGTAGCATATTTATTCGCTCTGTGTTTTGAAGCTAATTCTTCTGATAAAGAGTTACGCTGACAGGATACTAAATTTTTATGACTGCTCTCATACCTCTCATATTAAGCGTATTATGTATGAGTTTCATAAGGATAAATATAAAAACCTAGATGAAAAGTTACTATAGTATTTATAACACAAAATATTGAGTGTGTTGGAATTGATTTTCACTACTAATTGGTAACCACTATATGTTTTACTAGCAGTGCCTTTCTGCATTTCTCCAGAGTTGAAGAGAGCATCAAAAGTACTTGAAGAATCAAGTATGGATCCATGCTTAGGCCTAAAGACGTTGGCTAAACCATCAGATGATTTAGATGGCGTCAAAACGAATTTAATAACATAATATTAATGTCAGAAATTATAGCTGTTTAAACTGTCAAATATTCTCAATAAAATAATCTTCCTACGTCTGCATTGTTGAGAACTGTTCTAACTGTAAAAATTGGTTTTCAGAGTTGGTTATTACCTCATCAGCTAATCGTTTATGTAACAATATAACTTTAACTCACTCGTTAATGTAGTAAATTTTATATATCTATATTTTTATACTGTTAATAAACTAATTTAAAGCAACTTTTTACTACCAGTGATTCTCCTTTTCTCCACCAATGACAGCATTGGTCTTCAGAACACAAGCAGCCTGTTACGTAATATATCGGTGTAAGTTGTTATTCTGCATGTTGTGATATAACTTATTATTAGCGAATTTCCCATAGGGAAGAAGCTATTACCGTAGGTCTCATGGCAAGAGTTAAGCCCGAGACCATGTTATTTTTTCTTCTTTAGGTGCCCAGAGACTAAAAACAATAGTCGTTAAAATTTATATATATATATATATTTATATTTTATATATGTATATATATATATATAAATATATATATATATATATATATATATATGTGTGTCTGTGAACACGATAACTCTCGTAAAAAATTTGGTAGAGACGTGTATTCCTACAAATGCTCGGACGATTTCGTAAACCAGACATATCGGTCAAAAAATAGTTTGGGGGGTTTTGTACAAAATGTTTTTTGCGTTTTTCACATGTAATTTCTAAAAATTTTTTAATTTTATATTTCACCATTGGAATCAGCTTAAAAAACTACACAATTAAGTTCCTTAAAGTTTTTCTCTATCTCCAACGGTTACCGAGATATAAAAAAATCTAAACACAGTACGTTGTATTTTTGAGGCTCCAATGTTAATCTTATGGAGGATTAAAAAAAATTAATTTTTCACTCATTATCTAATATTTTTGGATGAAACTTGATATTTAGCTTCATGTGGTTGAGATCCATACATTTGTGTGCCAAAAAATATAGTTTATGTGTTTATCATGGCAGCAAACCTGCATACTCTTTTCCCATGTTAATCATATGGAGATTAGGCAAACTCCTATATTTATGGACAGTTGTTGATGAAAGTTGGTATAAATGTTAAAAATAAAATTTTTGATGGTATAAATGGCTACTTTCAGTGTTCCTCACAGCAGCAAACCTACTCACTCTTTCCCATTTTAATCTTATGGAGAATAGGCAAAAATTCTCATGTTTATCGTCAGATTTTGACCAAACTTGTCATATATTATTATTATTTTATTATTGATTTGGAAATTCGCTGAGTACGCAGGTCTGCTGCGACGGGGGTATTTTTATCGTTGTATACGTGTTCAGAGTTTTAAGGTTTATAGTTGACATTATGACGACTTTATGTGACGAATGTTATATAAGAAACATAATATTATTTTATGTTTTCTTTATGAAATAAGACCACCCACTAATAGAAACCTATTTTCATAATTTTATACCTTTTGCAAAATGTGTTTTTTTACTTAAAATAAATCCAAAACTTATATAAATAAAGCAATGAACTCTTAAAAATCCAGTTTTGAGTGATTTTAGTAAAATTCTATCTAAGATTTATTCGAAATCTGAAATATATTAAAGTAATTTGTCAGAAATAAACAACCCACCATCAAATTAAAAAATATTAGTATCTTTACAATAATGATTGGTTTTTAACCTATTGAAAATTACGCGAAAACACTCTCATAGCTTTATCCAACTGTCACTAATGATACACATTTTCCAATTAATCTCAATACAAAATACCAAATAAATGATTTGAAAATCTATCATTTAAATTTTTTCATTCTTTTATTAATTTGATTACAAAATTTATTCAGTCCTAATGATGAGTATTTTACCCATGAATCAAGTCATTCAACCTAAACAAATGAAAGACAACCGGCTACCTCATAAAAAATATTTAATAATGGAGATATTTTGTACAGTTCTAGTAAATAAACTTTTAACCAACAAAATATAGTATACCGTATTTAAAACTTAACCACACTTCTTTCCCAATTGTATGAGACCTTATGCAAGTATCCAATTAAACAAATAACCTGGTTGATGTGAATTTTGAAGCCTGGTTAAATATGAATGCTTAACTTGGCTGAGCAAACCGTGTGCCAGTGTTAATACGGTGAAAATTATCTTTCCACAAGCTCTATCTCTAATTAATTCCGAATTAAAATCGGATAACGGCTAGAATCAGAGAGGATTTAAAACATTTAGCCTGGGATTTATTCAAATAATAAACGTAGAGAATTACGATGTTCGCCGAAGTGAATGTAGCCTACCTCCAATATTTTTATCATTGAAATATCAAATTTATTATTGAACTAATTTCTTTACTACACAGAACTAAAAATATACTCATATTCTTTGTTAACTGTCATATACAACAAATTGAAATAATAATATGATTAAACTCAAGCATTGGCATATAAAAAAATTAGTGCTCAAGCAGAAGCCAAAAATGACTCGTTAATTGATTATGATATGACTATAGACCATCATAAGTACAATACTGTAGATAGCTATGAGCGATATTTGGTGGGTGTAATATTTTGTGGTGCGAATCACCGTCCACATTATTTGAGTACTACATTCATCTGCACATATCATCCTCTTAGTTAGACCATATTGTAATTCAGAATTAGAATTCTGGTTAAGATCTCACGCTAAAACTGTAGGCTTCTTAGGTGCCATTGGCTGATGGGTTATTAATTAAATTAATAATAATTAGCAATCATAATTAAATTTATTCAATTACAATCATCTTACACTCTTTTCACATTCATGCTTGGCTTAAAATACCAAACCAATGAGTCGGTCACCATTTCAATAAAAAGTATATACCTAAGGAACTAGGAGCTGTAAACTGTCATAAGTAGTATTAATCATAAGGACTGAACTTAAACCGTAATAACTATTTGTCATAATGCTGTTGGATATGTTTTTGACGAAAATAAAATCTCTCTGAATTCTATTTCGGCCCAATGAAAATTGGTTAGCAGAAAATGGTCCATTTAACAATATACACAACGTGAAGAACTATTACATTAAATACATAAATTGATCATTGATCAAGCCTTCACTTGTTTTTCAATATACTTGAGTTCCCGCTCATTCCTACTCAGTTCAAGGTTAGGTTAAAATTGCTTCTGCATTTATTATGTCACTATTAGTCTTCGTTGAAGATTGTTAGGTTAGGTTAGTGATAGAACGTGTAACAAGGAGGCTAAAAAGATATTGTTATTTATGAATATATTTATATACTGTTATTTAAAATCTTAATTCCTATCAGAGTATTTTTGTTGTATATTTAATTTATTTTATAATTTCTTATGAACTATTTATTTATTATCTGTTTATAGTTGAGATTGTTTGGCCTTTCAAAAAGCCTTTGGCTAGAAAGGCAAAAATTAATGCACTGACTTTCATGTATTTTGTGTTTTGCAATGAATAAAATGAATAAAAAAAATAAAAGGAAAATTCATAAGCCGTTGCAAACGCTTAAATGCATATGAAAACCCCTAAGCGAATTATGGTGTAAGTAAACGTTTTGAAAGAAAAGTTAACAGTTTAAAGAAACCCCTATATAATAATTAGCTTTATAACATTTATAGTATATTTTCAAGGTATTTTTACACTTTTTTCACCAAACTGAGCAGAAATGTAGGTACTGAAGATTTCTATGGTGATGGAATATGTCTTAAAGTTATTGTATCCTTTGGTCATTTCAAAAAAAAAACTTGCAAATAGGGAGATAATTTTTAATGGAGAGTTGTATGTGTAAATGCTCTTTTAAATTTATCTAATTTTAATTGTGATAACTAAACAGTAAAAACAAAACAAAACTAATAGATTAACATAGACTATATACTCCTAGCAATACAAACGATACTTCTAGTGGTCTCCTATGGCTTACAAGAGATACTCTTAGTGGCCATAAACAGAATACATAGTATACTTTTAGTGGCCCTGAACGGCCTACATAAGATACTTCTAGTGGTCTCCTATGGCTTACAAGAGATACTCTTAGTGGCCATAAACAGAATACATAATATACTTTTAGTGGCCCTGAACGGCCTACATAAGATACTCCTAGTGGTCTCCTACTGCTTACAAGAGATACTCTTAGTGGCCATAAACAGAATACATAATATACTTTTAGTGGCCCTGAACGGCCTACATAAGATACTCCTAGTGGTCTCCTACTGCTTACAAGAGATACTCTTAGTGGCCATAAACAGAATACATAATATACTTTTAGTGGCCCTGAACGGCCTACATAAGATACTCCTAGTGGTCTTCTACTGCTTACAAGAGATACTCTTAGTGGCCATAAACAGAATACATGATATACTTTTAGTGGCACCGAACGGAATACATAAGATACTCCTAGTGGTCTCCTACTGCTTACAAGAGATACTCTTAGTGGCCATAAACAGAATACATAATATACTTTTAGTGGCCCTGAACGGCCTACATAAGATACTCCTAGTGGTCTCCTACGGCTTACAAGAGATACTCTTAGTGGCCATAAACAGAATACATAATATACTTTTAGTGGCACTGAACGGCCTACATAAGATACTCCTAGTGGTCTTCTACTGCTTACAAGAGATACTCTTAGTGGCCATTAACAGAATACATAATATACTTTTAGTGGCCCTGAACGGCCTACATAAGATACTCCTAGTGGTCTTCTACTGCTTACAAGAGATACTCTTAGTGGCCATAAACAGAATACATAATATACTTTTAGTGGCCCTGAACGGCCTACATAAGATACTCCTAGTGGTCTCATACGGCTTACAAGAGATACTCTTAGTGGCCATAAACATAATACATAATATACTTTTAGTGGCCCTGAACGGCCTACATAAGATACTCCTAGTAGTCTCCTACGGCTTACAAGAGATACTCTTAGTGGCCATAAACAGAATACATAATATACTTTTAGTGGCCCTGAACGGCCTACATAAGATACTCCTAGTGGTCCCCTA
The DNA here is from genome assembly GCA_023375725.1 of Nephotettix cincticeps. NCBI lineage: Eukaryota > Metazoa > Arthropoda > Insecta > Hemiptera > Cicadellidae > Nephotettix > Nephotettix cincticeps. Next base: position 77,961,084 of record CM041791.1, on the reverse strand, counting down.
CGGCTTACAAGAGATACTCTTAGTGGCCATAAACAGAATACATAATATACTTTTAGTGGCCCTGAACGGCCTACATAAGATACTCCTAGTGGTCTCCTACGGCTTACAAGAGATACTCTTAGTGGCCATAAACAGAATACATAATATACTTTTAGTGGCCCTGAACGGCCTACATAAGATACCCCTAGTGGTCCCCTACGGCTTACAAAAGATACTCTTAGTGGCCATAAACAGAATACATAATATACTTTTAGTGGCCCTGAACGGCCTACATAAGATACTCCTAGTGATCCCCTACGGCTTACAAGAGATACTCTTAGTGGCCATAAACAGAATACATAATATACTTTTAGTGGCCCTGAACGGCCTACATAAGATACTCCTAGTGGTCCCCTACGGCTTACAAGAGATGCTCTTTGTGACCCTAAACAGAATACATGATACACACTTAGTGATACTGAACGGCCTACATAAGATACTCCTAGTGACCATGAACGGCATACATAAAATGCTCTTAGTTGCCATGAACGTTTAGCAAATAGTAGGGATGAATTCAATGATAAGGTAATTATAGATAGCAATATCATAAGATCAACATATTCACTCTTATTTATTAACAGGGTCTTTTTTGATACTAGAAATTCAGTAATAAGTGTACCACTTATTTTTTTGGAAAGTATGCAGTGTAATTCTTAATTATTTATTTAAATGCAATATAAAACGTTTATATTATTGGATACAAAAATAAATTATTGAGTAGGAAATAAAATAGCATGAAATATAAAATACAATATAAACAGGACAAATACTGGTCCAAGTGAAACTCTCTCTTACACTTTGTAAGAGGAAGAGAAAGGCTGTTACCACACTAGGAGCAGTGTAAGGTAGCATTTGAATGCTTTTTTGCTAGATAATTATAATAATTAATTTTAAATTATGACGAGCTGTGGAACAGTTAGTACTTTAAAATTATGTACATAAAAGAATTTTTGGAAAGGGAAAGGTTTAGGTCCATGCTTCAACCGGACTAGGTCTCAAGTCGTCTGACCCCCGTGCAAGGTAAGAGGGATTTTTGGTGTTCATGACAGGGTGGGTACATTTAATAAAATGTAGCCACCCTGTCATGAACACACATCTATAAGTATATAGATTTATCTTTATATAAACAAGATCACACGCAGCACGCTGGCATGAGTAGAGCGTTATCCCCAACCAAGTAACTGAATGGTACTGTAAGTAATCGAGTGAGCAGGTTTGCTGCTATAACAGTTGTTTCACACGGTAATGTGCTAATATTAAGGCCGTTCACTAAGTTAATAAACGGTATCAGTGGACTGATACATACTTTCTCCCTTAAGACAATTTAAACGACAATCTTTAATAAAACCAACATATTCTTTAATGTTTATCTAAATAGTTTTTAATAATTTAAATATCTATTTTGTTCCAAACAAAATTACACAATTTCTGAAAGTAACAAGAGAACCAAAAGTAAATGGTTTGTTAAAATTTCATTGAGGGGACTACCTCATCTTATAACAAGATTTTTTGAGTGATTTTTTTGGGTAAAATTACCCCACGCTGCATGCCAAGTTTCATTGAAAACGGTTGGGAAATAAGGAAGAAATTTATTTTTTACATTCTCCATAAAATAACATCGGATTCTCTCAAATAATGACACTAAATTTAAATTTTCTCTGGAACTGTTAGTTGTAGACTAATGTTTCAAAATACTAATTTGTTTTGTTTTTAAGCTACTTTTAATGGTGATAGTCAAATGATACTTTATCTTTATTGTTTTCGCAGGAAATGAAAAATATTTATTTTACTTTTAAAAGCCCATGACCCAAATGTTTTGAAAAATTTGGGTGGTTTCATTTTGTTTATCTCAAAAAGGACTGTAAATATCATAACCCTAATCAAATTCATTGTATCTGTTTTGAGAAATTTTCATTTTACGTGATTTGGGGTAAAATACCCTTAAAAATCTAAGATTCAAATATTATTTAAAATGTCCCGAGATACTGTGGATTATTACCTACATGTCGAACTTCATGAAAATCGGACCAGTAGTCTCGTCTGTGTGCATCATTACATCCCCACCCACGCACAAGCACACACACACACACACACACACACACACACACACACACACACACACACACACACGCACGCACGCACGCACGCACACACACACAGACATAACTAAAAACATTTCTTCGATTCGGAGTGCACTATCTAAGCTACTCCACATACATCCCCACACATATATTTACAACTCACGGGCAGACATCACTCTAAAACTACTTTTTCGATTGAGGGGACACTATAATGGATATATCCAACAGACACTCAAATTAAAAAATGCTGACGAAAACAATACTTTGTCCTTATACTATCGGAGAAAGTAAAAACTACTACTATAGTACTATAAATAACTATTTATAAATATATATAACTAAGCTAGAGATTAACAAGGACACTACGAGAATGCAAACCAGTAAGAGCTATGTACTTCATATTAGACCACTTACCTTAAGTAAAAAACTGATAACAATTGTAAAAATATTAACAAAAACAGTAGCCAAAACAGGTTATGTGTAGCACACTCTCCAAATATAACCAAGTTGACCTCCTTGGCTGTCACTTGAGTAGAGGGGATAGTTAAATTTTTCTTCGCTAGGTTACAGCACCGTATAGGATAAATAATGTAGCTATCCCGTTGTACCCCACTCGACTCCACTACCCGACAAAACCAGTAAATATATTTTTCTTCTGTATAGCCTAAGCAGGGGAATCATTAGTTAGCTCATAGTTTTACGATCAATATCTCTATACAAGTTCTAAGCCTATAATAGAAGTACCTCTATAGGTACTACTGCAAATATCATGCGAAATTGGTATAACACTTCCCATGACGGCTCGCTCTATGTCTAGTTTGCCACAACAATATTCCAAAAGACAACCTTTTGGATACCAGTCACATTTTCCTCATATTACGTCGGTCACACATCACTTAATTGTGAGCAAATAAATTTTGTGAGTTAAATAGTTGTAGACTACAATGACAGGCATTATTATTATGTACAGTTTTTACATTTTGGATTATATATTAATTTATGTTCTTCCGAATAAAATGATAAAATATATTTGAAAACCCTTTCCAAACAACTCTAAATAATTATGTGGATCGTACCAAGTTATCTTAAAATCTTGTTCATGTAATAATATGATAAAAGTAACACGGTATGGCCGGCCCTTGGGCAAATGTAATTGAGTTACGGAAACGCTGTGTCCTCTGACCTCTCAAACTAATTGCAACTATCCTTTGTTCATATGTTTGGACCTACAAACAAAATTATACATCAAACATTAAATCCCATATATGTATTTATTGAATATCTTTTAATTAGTTAAGTTAAGAAGCTTTACCATCTTAAAAACAAGGAATTGCCTTTTTGAAGTCGCTTTTATAAAAAAAATTGTATAACTTAGAGTTAATTAAAAGTCGAAAACATATCAATGTTAAAGATAATTATAATAATAGCTCTATGGCTTACAAACCTAGTTAAAAGCTCATCATTATTCAGAATAAAACAATTATCAAACCTAATTACTGTATCCCTTATCCGAGCGTCAGGTACAGGGCGGGTAACAGGTGCCGGATAGCGAACGCCCCATCAGATATGGTGGACAGCTGCGAATAAGGGGAAACCCGAATAAGCAGTTCGGAACCGAGGCGTCAGCACCAGAGGGCGTGGGAGGGTGATATGTGGCAGGATCACACTTAACAAAGTCCACTAGAAACCGTTGACAGTGCTGTGTCATGGCGAGGAAGTTCCGTCATATAATAAGCACTGTCGCACTGCCTTGTATTAAAGAATTTGGGTATCCAAGGGCTAAGAGAAGGATACTCTGATATAAAGCCGAGGCTAAACCAAGACCTTAATGCTGAGGTGGAAGCGATGGGTTTAGGAAAAGAGGACTCTGATCATAAACTCTTGGTCCTTCAGGTTGATGGTTGGGTGCTCGGCTGACAAACAGCCCCATAAAAACTGCCTGTTAATAAAATTAAATGAGGCGAAGTTAGGACTAACAAGTCCCCTTTACCACTTAACCTCTAATAAACAAAATTAACATTAACTAAGATAAAAATCTTATGTCGTAAATAATAACAAATCATAAAATAAATTATTATAAAATAAACAAACTTTGTTTTTATATAGAAAAACTAGATCAGACAAACACGCTCCACTCTAAATCGCCGTCGCCCCAGTTCCTGCCCCAACAATGACACTCATTACCCATCACTAACCCGTCCTAAAATATGATGCTTCACCTCCGCCCCGAACCAAGCACGGTTACTCTCATTTTTAAGAATATCAAGAAGGAGTTTCCAAAACCTATAAGCAGTGACAGTGAAAGAAAATTAGATCGGAAGTCATCAATATGACAAAAAAGTTATTGTGCGTTAACATGAGCTGTCTTAAAGAAGTGAGGATAAAAAGCTAGAGTTTGACAGAGAAGTTGCGGTAATGACAGGGGGTCTGGAGGGGCCGGTTGTTATTGTCAAATAAATATAAGTGTCCGTATTAAAAATCATCATTTCAGTGATTAAATTACATAATGAATTGTGTTTATTATCAAACCAAAAATAATTACATTATTGAATGCAATTACAAATTTGTACCGTTAAATTTACATGCAAACAAATTAATTAAAATTTAATCAGTGTATTCCGTTTTCATTTTATAAATATTATATAAACATTTTTACAGTTCCTATTTTTACTGTAACAAATAACAAAAATTAAAGTTGTCTAATTGAATTTAAAACGATGAGATATTTTCTTTAAAAGTAATAAATTATTTTGCTTTCAATTAATTAAATGCATACAAATAAATTAACGAATATGCATCATGTGTATCGATTATATCCTATGGTTTATAAATAATAATAGAAATGTAGCAGTTGTAAACGTTCCTTCTTGCCGTGTAAAAAATATCTTAATAAAACCACAAAATCTTTGAGATAATATAATAATATGTTAATTTAGTTTTTATCAACGACAATTATTTTTAGATAGCACGCCAACTTGATTTTTTTCTATTTGTTAGCTAGTTTAAAATCTACAATATGAATTTTTCTAATATCCACAACATCGTTTACTGATTGAACTAAACCCGTTACACTAGTGATAAAGTACAAAATTCGATAAGGTGCAACATATCTTGCTGCTAACTGACTTCTTCGAAAAATTGCTCACTCTCTTGCTCAAATAATGAGTTTTAATGTAAACAATGGAGTTAATCTTGAAAATATCCTGATATCTTGGGTTGAATATTTCAATCGATTTTGATTTTTCTTCTTAATTTTCTTAACATTATTTACAGCTTTCTTCAAGTTTTCACATTTTTCCTCTTCAGTTAATTTATTTGAAATTAAATCTTGATTATTCCTCAGATTAGTTAAAGCATTATTACATTCGTGGTAGAAAACTATCTTAAAGACTGACTGTCCCGTAGCAGAATTATGGGCAGTATTTAGGTAAAATCTCATACAACTCAAATGAGGTCAGGTTAGTTTTAATTTGTATAGCAAATAAATTTTTTAGAAACTGTAAGAGTGGGTCTACTTCCAAACCATTGCATACTGGAAATCTTTTAATGTAAGTTTCCAATGGGTTATAAAGTTTACTGAAATTATTTAAAGAACCACTGATTATTCCACAGGACTAGGACTTAATTTGTAGGGGGAAAGGGTGTTGATAAATAATTTATTTTATATATTATGGCTTTGAAAATTGGGAGGGTTACAAGGAGGTTGTGTAATTGTTGGTTGTTGGGAAACTGCTGAGGAAGTGACAGGTGCATTTCCATTTATATTTTTTTCCATATCTGAATCCATTTGTTCTTCCTTGACCGAAGATTCATTTGATCTGCTTTCCAATTTAGCCAAATCCTTAGCTAAGATTCCACCTTTAATTTTATCAAATTCTAACAAACATTCATCTAATTTGTTAACTAAAATTGATAATTTACTTTAGGAATTTTCTACATTGCTGTAGGTACTCTTAACTGAGAAGTGATAATTTCGCCTTTAGTTTTGCAAGCTGTAAACTAGATATGCTCTCTTTGTACTCATCTAATAGAACTTCTTCCACTGTAGATAAACGATTTCAATTAGACCAAATTCTTTAACTACCTTAAATTTTTACCCTCCAAAGATTTTATATTTGTAGGTATTATTTGAACCAATCCAAGTTGTTTTCTAAATGATTCCACATTATTGTGGCTAATTTCCTGTCCCCTACACATTAATTTATATATTAGCTCATCTTTGTTCAAATAGTTTTAATTGAAATTTGCCACGTTTAAACACGCCTTGTTAAGTAACATTTAATTTAGCAGAATTGCTCAAAATTTCAAATTATCAAATGGTACAATATAAGCAAAAGTTACTAAAAACCGACTAACACACATGACTAAAACATTATAGATATTTAGTCATGATTTATTTTATACATATAAACTTGGTATAATACGAATGTTTCATCATCGTGTTCTTCTTAAAATAAAATGCATCAACCAGGAAAAAATGTATGGAAATATTAAACCTATTAGCACTTTGTTCATTACTCAGATATCATGACTTCAGTTTTTAAATGTTTGTATTTAAACCATATTACAACGAATAGTTTGGGTATTTAAATACGCGTAACATTGAACAACACATCAAAAGTTTCACAACCGACGACGTCTTATGAATGTCACTGTCACTGTCAGGCCACATTGGGTAAGGTTTCACAACCGACGTCGTCATATAGTCACTGTCACTGTCAGGCCACATTGGGTAAGGTTTCACAACCAACGTCGTCTTATGAATGTCACTGTCACTGTCAGGCCACATTGGGTAAGGTTTCACAACCGACGACGTCTTATGAATGTCACTGTCACTGTCAGGCCACATTGGGTAAGGTTTCACAACCGACGTCGTCTTATGAATGTCACTGTCACTGTCAGGCCACATTGGATAAGGTTTCACAACCGACACGACTTATGAATGTCACTGTCACTGTCAGGCCACATTGGGTAAGGTTTCACAACCGACGTCGTCTTATGAATGTCACTGTCACTGTCAAGCCACATTGGGTAAGGTTTCACAACCGACGTCGTCTTATGAATGTCACTGTCACTGTCAGGCCACATTGGGTAAGGTTTCACAGCCGACGTCGTCTTATGAATGTCACTGTCACTGTCAGGCCACATTGGGTAAGGTTTCACAACCGACGTCGTCTTATGAATGTCACTGTCACTGTCAGGCCACATTGGGTAAGGTTTCACAACCGACGTCGTCTTATGAATGTCACTGTCACTATCAGGCCACATTGGGTAAGGTTTCACAACCGACGACGTCTTATGAATGTCACTGTCACTGTCAGGCCACATTGGGTAAGGTTTCACAACCGACGTCGTCTTATGAATGTCACTGTCACTGTCAGGCCACATTGGGTAAGGTTTCACAACCGACGTCGTCTTATGAATGTCACTGTCACTGTCAGGCCACATTGGGTAAGGTTTCACAACCGACGTCGTCTTATGAATGTCACTGTCACTGTCAGGCCACATTGGGTAAGGTTTCACAACCGACGTCGTCTTATGAATGTCACTGTCACTGTCAGGCCACATTGGGTAAGGTTTCACAACCGACGTCGTCTTATGAATGTCACTGTCACTATCAGGCCACATTGGGTAAGGTTTCACAACCGACGTCGTCTTATGAATGTCACTGTCACTGTCAGGCCACATTGGGTAAGGTTTCACAACCGACGTCGTCTTATGAATGTCACTGTCACTGTCAGGCCACATTGGGTAAGGATTCACAACCGACGACGTCTTATGAATGTCACTGTCACTGTCAGGCCACATTGGGTAAGGTTTCACAACCGACGTCGTCTTATGAATGTCACTGTCACTGTCAGGCTACATTGGGTAAGGTTTCACAACCGACGACGTCTTATGAATGTCACTGTTACTGTCAGGCCACATTGGGTAAGGTTTTCACGAATCAGAAGTCACATTCAAAAACACAAATAACACATATAATATTAACAACACTACACAAACAGGGTCATACGAAACTTAAAACCTTGAAAAAAATTTTTTAATTTTTTAATTTCTACAGCAGAGGATTTTTTTACGTTTTGATGGGGAACGATCCAAACCCAGATGGTCCAGATTCGACTCTTGCGGGTTTCGATTTGGTGACCTTCAGTTTTAAAGGCGGGTATCATAAGCACTACACCACCCAGCCAATTAAAAATTGTATGTTCCAATATGGTCTGATAGTCACACCAAAGATATTAAATTAAGTGTGAAAATTAATACGCAAACGTTCATAAAATAGTTTATTACATCAACGGTAAATATAAAACCTGTGTTGTGAAACTCGTTTATGCCTTCAAACATAAATTAATGATATTGAATTGTGCTACTTTCTTTTACATTATTTTATTCTATCATACATTACATCTTTTTTTGTCCTAATATCTTTACACCTTCCCAAAAAATACATATTTTACAAAACTAACTATATAATTATGACTATTGTAACTCGTATGTTAGGAAGCTTATTTCCAGAAAACCTTAGTGAGAAAACAGAAGTTTTTATCATGATAGATAATTATTTTGTGTAATGGCCACCCTCACCTCTACAATTGCAGGTGTATCTAAATATTTATATAGCCTATTTGTTATATAGCCTCGAAATAAAGATATTCTATAATATAAGTTAATTACATGAACATAGTATATAGTATATATTTGTTAAGGCAACACTAATTTAATACTCATATATTCCATGACTTTTACTCCACATTAGTATAATCTGTTGTAAGAATTACTTCAATACCTATATCTACTTCTATCTATTTTAAATATACGAAATACATTATTTATGCATATAAAATATATTGTAAATAATACACTACCTAGGATATGAAATTATATGTTTGATTAATCGTTTGCATGATATGGTTGAAATGTAGTATTTTTTTTATTTATATGTCAAACACACAGGGCAAGCCCAGCTACAATCGAATGTAATACTGAATATAATCAGCTTTGTGCTATTCATATTTTACAAATATATTTACTCTATGAGACTTCGTTTTCTACATCCTCTATCGATTCTATGTTACGTTGGTTTTACAAATGCGTCTTATTATCCAATACTATAATACAAGCAAGGTTTGTATCCAATACTATAATACGAGCAAGGTTTGTATATATATATATATATATATTTGCACACGGATCTCGAAAACGGCACTAAGGATTTTCTTTAAATTTTGGAAATAACTAATTTCTGAGTAGAAAATAAGTTCTAGATAGGTCTAATGTCCAGGAAAATTCTTGTTTTCTTGTATTATTAAGTTTAAAATCTAAAAATTTAACATTACGCTTACGGAGAATCAAATGTAAACAATACAAATCAAAACATCTGTTTATAACCGTTTGACAGTTGTTGATTGAAGATGGTGGCATACATTATGTGAATAGAGGTTTTGCATTAATATTTATTTTATGTATGTAATAAATAAAAAAATATCAAATTACTAAACAATTTGTAAAAACTAAAGGGTAAAATAACTGTGCGAAATAAAAGCAGAGAAAATTATTTCCAAAACCTTTTGTGTTTTGAAAGAAAACGTATTCATTCTATTGCTTGAAACCACTGTAACAAACCAATTAACTGGTGTAAACTAAATTTCTCTTTTACTTTGCAATCCTCATTCCTTTTCTAGCAAAATCTGTTGATCACAGAATAATAATAACAAACTGTATGAACATTTAAATTCAGTATAAGATTAGCTAAAACAATTGAGGTTGGCCAAAAACTCTTAAACGAGGACGCGAACTTGGCCGACGCCGGGCTCAGATCTCACGTACGCAAGATCGCGTAATCGATCCCCACCCGAGGGCTACATTTTTATTCAGTATTTATGCCACATTAATTATGGCATGGGGTATGAAAACGGTTGTATTTAAACCACATAAATGTTTTCATTGAGCAGTAAATTTGTTTCAATTTTGCTAATTAACTTGTAAAATCATGTCTTATTCTATCCGAGCAAAGCTCGGTCACCAGGTACTATAAGCTTATGAAGCGAACGTTCAACCGCCTCTCCTTTCACAGTGTATTGAAAAAAATGATAAAGTGAAAATACATAACATATGATTTCTTTCAAATTATGATTTCTTTAATGACTATATTTCAAGGGGAAAAATATAATTGACTGTTGCGTGACCTAACTACACATGACATGATGCGTGGCCCGTCCTCCACGCTTTGTTATTGAACAAAAACAGGTCGTTATCACAGGGCAGGCCAGACCAGCGGCATAAGTACGCGACGTGCGTGGCTTCGCATTACACATGCAAACTTCAACACACAGCAATGAAAACACTCGACATGGTCTGAATAAATTATGTTTTCCCCATTGGAACACTGCTCCCTTACTTGAACAGCTAGGCAAGTAGATGAAGTTTGCTATTCTAGCTGATTAGAAACGTCGATTGTAAAGCAACCCTGTAGCAGACCTGCATCCTCAGTGAATTTCCACATACTGTATTTCTAAATTATCTATCCAAATCAGGCTTTTTGAATGTTTCACTCCAGTGTGAAAATAAAATGACATTACTGGCTTGAGATAAGGTCCTATTGTTTCCATAATTCATTTAATTATAATTCTTAATTTTCTAATTCTAATTTATTCTTTTATCCAAAATAGGTTCTTCTAGATAGAGGTTACAATGAAAACAATTGAGCTGCCCTAAAATTTGCCCCTGTTTTGGAGGCAGGAAACAAACTTTGATATACACAAAAAAATGCTGTTTCCTTCTTTGCAGGTACACCGTGTTAAAGAGGTGTCTATACTTTTGCCTGACCATATATATATATATATATATATATATATATATATATATATATATATATATATATATAGAGAGAGAGAGAGAGAGAGAGAGAGAGAGAGAGAGAGAGAGATGCTCTGCACCATCATCAAGTTATATTCTTATATTCTTTTTATAGTATTTGTATAGTCTTTGTATTTCATTATATAGTGATATTCTGTTTAGTGGTTAAGTTGTTGTTATTGGTTATGTTATGATTGGTCACATAGAAATACTTTACTTTTCTATAACTCATAGTTTTAATACATTTTTTTTAAACGATTGATGAAAATTGTTTATACAATACAACTACATTCATAAGTGATAGTCATTTCTTGACACCTCTAACACAAGTGCATTGTATTTATGTATTTTAGTATATGGACTGTTCTATTTTCAAAGTAAGAGTTAACTGAACACAATATTTGAAAGATTTATATAATTAAAAAACTAATAGTCGAGTGTATTTCTATATAATTTTGTGGCATAATTTCACATTCAGAGTAAGTATGTAGTTTCACACGAAGATGTGAAAACGTTTGTGCTACGTTTCACTTGAGTTTCACATCTTTAAGTGACATCTTCATATTTTTACGTGAAATTTTTACACGGAGATACGAAGATGTCACATAACTGTAGAATAGTACAGTATCTTACATAAAACGCACAAATTTTCATGCATATAAGATGTGTTTACTTCATCAAATGAAGCTAAATGATCGTCTTTAAGATTAAACGTTGCTAGTGACAAGTTGGTTTGGTACATTCCTAAAGCATGTGGATTTCATGATCTTTAAATACAAAAGTTTTGTTACTTAGGTGAAAAGTTTCTTCATTGTTGAATAGTATGTTTTGAAGGAATGTATGAAAGTGTGAATATTTAGTTGCGTAAATGTAGTGAGTGAATGTTTAGTAGTGTTTTTTTTAGAAAAAATCTTTTTCCAGCAAGACTAACAGTATCGCATATTGTTGATAGAGGATAGCCCATTGTATGGTCGACAAGTTTCTCAGATCAAACATTGATTACTCGTTTATCAAAGATATTGTGTACTAGGTAAGAGTGTAAAGTTTACAGGAACTAAGGCACAGGATTGTAACTGCAGATGAGAGGATAACACCAGAAATGTTAAACAATGAATGGACGGAGATTGATTACATATTGGACATTACATATATATATATATATATATATATATATATATATATAATATACATACACATCACAATAACTGTCATACCTCTAGCGTGTGTGTGTGTATACATGTAAATCCGTAAAAATGATAAAAATATAAACAAATTCGGATCTAGGTATAACTTTAACGACAATAGTATTAGTCTATTATCCTAATGTCAATTCACTAAAATATGTAGATCATAACGAAAGAATTACTTTGTACTGTTCTTCAACCGACCTAATAAAATAAGGTCGAAATACTCGTAGCTGATGATCATTCAGATTACAGTAGTCACTATTCACTGTTAGGGTCGAGTTAATCACATAAGTTAGTCTGAGACAGTACTGGTTGGGACCTCAGGTGGTTCAAGGCTTGCCGGAAACTTATCCGAGTTCCTCATTGAACCAATTTGGTGGGTAAGAAATACCCTAAAGAGCGAAGACTCATCAAATTTTCTTCCATTATGTCTTTAGATACCTTACTGAATATGGCCTAAACAATTCGAAAATTTTTTTTGTTTATAAGTAGTATTTTAAAAATATTCGGTTTTCAGAATTTTCTACTCACAGAGCACAAAATTTTATATCTGGACATAAAATATATTTTTTAACAACCATTGAACGTAAAAGTTGAAATTCTTTTTATATTCTTATGTTAGATAGTGATGACTTTTCTGTATAATATCCTCAAGACGATGGAAACATCCCCTACATTTGAACGTGCTACTGTACAAACACATCACGCCACAAAAGTGTCACATCAAGTTTATTTTTTATTCGGATAGAAAGGTAATTTGGATTTTTATTAAAAGGTAATTCCTATAAAATAATTATAATAATTCCAGTTTTAAATTGATTCTTGTTTGTACGGTTTGAGTTTTTACGTTCAAAAATCTTTTCATAAATTATAATCCCTATTATTAGAATGTATATTTAAAAATGTGACTCCAGGGTATGCACATAGTTAACTAGTAAACTAAAATATATATTCGGGAAAGATTTAAAGCAACCGGTACATGTGAAAAGCTATCATGTATTTTATTTTATACAATAAGTAATTGGTTCAGAGAGTCAATTTAATTATTCCTAAAATGAAAAAGAGTAATTTTGTCTTGGGCTGAAAAAAGTAAAAGCATGGTTCCGGTCGAGTGGTGAAGTGTAGCTCTTCTTTGTTTTCAGTTGTCCTACAAAAAGTTAAAGAGTAACCCTCAGTTATATAGACTACCGGGTTTATATTAGATTAGCTGCTTGATTTTACAAAAAAATAAAAGCTGTTTACACAGTAAAATGTATTTTACTCTTTGCAATTGTTAATCATATATTTACTACTGCTGAGGACTTTTAACGTATTTATAAGAATTGACATGATAACAAGTACATTTAATAATCATCTTTACAATTTTATTATAAGGGTGATGTGGCTGGATTTTGGTCTGAAATATCCTGACTTTTAGTTTACGGTAAATGTTTCTTGTATACCATACTAAGTACCTGATAAATGTAAAAACCAGAACGCAGAGATATAGTTTGGTAGATGATGACCAATAGACACCAATTAGTGTTGTGGCAGAGATTTCAGAGACCCTCCAACGCCACTATTACTGTCAGCTCAACCTTCACCCGACGTGACGCTACAATACCATCATGGGTACCGAAAGACATGAAAGTGAATACATTATGGTTAGTGGTCACCAACAGTCACCAATTAGTGTTGTGTAAGAGATTTCAGAGACCCTCCAACGCCAATATTACTGCCAGTTCAACCTTAACCCGATCAGACGCTACAATGCCATAGCGTATACCGGGTTATATGAAGGTGGATACTTTTTGTTCTGTGAAGGAAGTTCAAGAGCCCCTGCAACGCCAATACTGGCTGCCTATATAGCCTAAACCTGATGCTACAAAACCATACACTGTAGAGGGTTACGTGAAAGTAGATACAGGTAAGGGAGTATTTATCGAATACTCGCAACGCCGCTGCCGCTGCCACCCGACCCTACGCTACAATACCATACTGTATATGTATACCGGGTTGTATGAAGGTTGATACAGGTTAGTGAATGATGATCAAAAGCCACCAATTAGTGCTGTGTGGGAGGTTCAAGGGCTCTCAACGCCGCTGCCGCTGCCACCCCCACCCTACCCTACGCTACAATACCATACTGTATATGTATACCGGGTTGTATGAAGGTTGATACAGGTTAGTGAATGATGATCAAAAGCCACCAATTAGTGCTGTGTGGGAGGTTCAAGGGCTCTCAACGCCGCTGCCGCTGCCACCTTCACCCGACCCTACGCTACAATACCATACTGTATATGTATACCGGGTTGTATGAAGGTTGATACAGGTTAGTGAATGATGATCAAAAGCCACCAATTAGTGCTGTGTGGGAGGTTCAAGGGCTCTCAACGCCGCTGCCGCTGCCACCTTCACCCGACCCTACGCTACAATACCATACTGTATATGTATACCGGGTTGTATGAAGGTTGATACAGGTTAGTGAATGATGATCAACAGCCACCAATTAGTGCTGTGTGGGAGGTTCAAGGGCTCTCAACGCCGCTGCCGCTGCCACCCCCACCCTACCCTACGCTACAATACCATACTGTATATGTATACCGGGTTGTATGAAGGTTGATACAGGTTAGTGAATGATGATCAACAGCCACCAATTAGTCCTGTGTGAGAGGTTCAAGAGCTCTCAACGCCGCTGCCGCTGCCACTCCCACCCGACCCTACGCTACAATACCATACTGTATATGTACACCGGATTATATGAAGGTTGATACAGGTTGGTGAATGATGATCAACAGCCACCAATTAGTGCTGTGTGGGAGGTTCAAGGGCTCTCAACGCCGCTGCCGCTGCCACCCCCACCCGACCCTACGCTACAATACCATACTGTATATGTATACCGGGTTATATGAAGGTTGATACAGGTTGGTGAATGATGATCAACAGCCACCAATTAGTGCTGTGTGGGAGGTTCAAGGGCTCTCAACGCCGCTGCCGCTGCCACCTTCACCTGACCCTCAATACAATACAATACTGTATATGTATACCGGGTTATATGAAGGTTGATACAGGTTGGTGAATGATGATCAACAGCCACCAATTATAGCTGTGTGGGAGGTTCAAGGGCTCTCAACGCCGCTGCCGCTGCCACTCCCACCCGACCCTACGCTACAATACCATACTGTATATGTATACCGGGTTATATGAAGGTTGATACAGGTTGGTGAATGATGATCAACAGCCACCAATTAGTGTTGTGTGGGAGGTTCAAGGGCTCTCAACGCCGCTGCCGCTGCCACCTCCACCCGACCCTACGCTACAATACCATACTGTATATGTATACCGGGTTATATGAAGGTTGATACAGGTTGGTGAATGATGATCAACAGCCACCAATTATAGCTGTGTGGGAGGTTCAAGAGCTCTCAACGCCGCTGCCGCTGCCACTCCCACCCGACCCTACGCTACAATACCATACTGTATATGTATACCGGGTTATATGAAGGTTGATACAGGTTGGTGAATGATGATCAACAGCCACCAATTAGTGTTGTGTGGGAGGTTCAAGAGCTCTCAACGCCGCTGCCGCTGCCACTCCCACCCGACCCTACGCTACAATGCCATACTGTATATGTATACCGGGTTATATGAAGGTTGATACAGGTTGGTGAATGATGATCAACAGCCACAAATTAGTGCTGTGTGAGAGGTTCAAGAGCTCTCAACGCCGCTGCCGCTGCCACTCCCACCCGACCCTACGCTACAATACCATACTGTATATGTACACCGGATTATATGAAGGTTGATACAGGTTGGTGAATGATGATCAACAGCCACCAATTAGTGCTGTGTGAGAGGTTCAAGGGCTCTCAACGCCGCTGCCGCTGCCACTCCCACCTGACCCTACGCTACAATACCATACTGTATATGTATACCGAGTTATATGAAGGTTGATACAGGTTGGTGAATGATGATCAACAGCCACCAATTAGTGCTGTGTGAGAGGTTCAAGAGCTCTCAACGCCGCTGCCGCTGCCACCCCCACCCGACCCTACGCTACAATACCATACTGTATATGTATACCGGGTTATATGAAGGTTGATACAGGTTGGTGAATGATGATCAACAGCCACCAATTAGTGCTGTGTGGGAGGTTCAAGGGCTCTCAACGCCGCTGCCGCTGCCACCTCCACCCGACCCTACGCTACAATGCCATACTGTATATGTATACCGGGTTATATGAAGGTTGATACAGGTTGGTGAATGATGATCAACAGCCACCAATTAGTGCTGTGTGAGAGGTTCAAGAGCTCTCAACGCCGCTGCCGCTGCCACCCCCACCCGACCCTACGCTACAATACCATACTGTATATGTATACCGGGTTATATGAAGGTTGATACAGGTTGGTGAATGATGATCAACAGCCACCAATTAGTGCTGTGTGGGAGGTTCAAGGGCTCTCAACGCCGCTGCCGCTGCCACCTCCTCGCGACCCTACGCTACAATGCCATACTGTATATGTATACCGGGTTATATGAAGGTTGATACAGGTTAGTGAATGATGATCAAAAGCCACCAATTAGTGCTGTGTGGGAGGTTCAAGGGCTCTCAACGCCGCTGCCGCTGCCACCCCCACCCGACCCTACGCTACAATACCATACTGTATATGTATACCGGGTTATATGAAGGTTGATACAGGTTGGTGAATGATGATCAACAGCCACCAATTAGTGCTGTGTGAGAGGTTCAAGGGCTCTCAACGCCGCTGCCGCTGCCACCTCCACCCGACCCTACGCTACAATACCATACTGTATATGTATACCGGGTTATATGAAGGTTGATACAGGTTGGTGAATGATGATCAACAGCCACCAATTAGTGCTGTGTGGGAGGTTCAAGGGCTCTCAACGCCGCTGCCGCTGCCACCTCCACCCGACCCTACGCTACAATACCATACTGTATATGTATACCGGGTTATATGAAGGTTGATACAGGTTGGTGAATGATGATCAACAGCCACCAATTAGTGCTGTGTGGGAGGTTCAAGGGCTCTCAACGCCGCTGCCGCTGCCACCTCCTCGCGACCCTACGCTACAATGCCATACTGTATATGTATACCGGGTTATATGAAGGTTGATACAGGTTGGTGAATGATGATCAACAGCCACCAATTAGTGCTGTGTGGGAGGTTCAAGGGCTCTCAACGCCGCTGCCGCTGCCACCTCCTCGCGACCCTAATCTATAATTCTCATCTTGCTTTATTTTTTCTAACGTTTAGTAACTCATCGAATAATACTGTCACCACTTTTATTCACTTAGACCTCTCCTTTCTCTGTCTTTAACCTTTTTTTGTTAAGTTTGTAAAATGTAAATTATAGCTGAGAAGAAAGCATAATACATAAGCCAGCACATACCAGTCCTGCTTGTTCCACACCCCTGTCAACTCTACAAACAATTGACGGATCTCACAGAGAAACTCGCTTGAATATATATAACATATAACACACATAAGCCTAGATATTTTTAGCTTCCCTAGTCAATGAAATAATAATATGCTGTAAGAAGATTTTTTGTCGCTTACTTGTATGATTTCAAAACAAAAAATGAAACTTAAGCTTATCTAACAAAGGCATGCAATAGGATATAACTTAACATTTGATCCCTGTTTTACATATCTAATTTCACACATAGGAAGTAGTAATTCTGACAGAACTTGAATACAGCGTGTGTTTAGATCCACCTACCTCCATTATGTCCCTAAAACTTTCAGAACTAATAAATATGTAGTGAATGTTGATAATTTTATGTTTAGTAAAATATATTTAAGTATTATTACAAACTCTACTTATAGATACTTACAGGACGCTATCCTGTTTTGCTTTAATAATTGGCCTGTCCACATAAACCAGCGATCAGTGCGTGAAACATATCGGCAAAGTTACAGTCAGTTCATACGTTACTAGTAGAGTTTAGACAGTACTGGAAAACTGATTAGGAACACTGGAACTAGAACTAAACCAAATAAAGACACAAATACGTAGTCCGTCACGCTAATTACATGGCATACTCGAAATATATCCATTTTAGTCTTTTATTTATAAAACTAACTCCGTGCATATAATCTGTGCTGGTACGAATTTGTCAGCAGAGACCAATAAAAATTATTTCTTAATTTTGTGCTCTTATTTGTTAATAAAAACAGGTATCAAAGAACGGACTTATGTTTTTTTTCTCTCCAAAAGTAAACTATACATATACTTACATTTAATTTAATTATCATATTCATAAGTTCTTATAAAATATAACAAAAATATTGTTTTGAAAATACTTATCAAATTCCTTTACAACACCCTCTTATAGTAGTATGAGGGTGTCCCCCAAAATGGTTCTCCCCCAAAATCTTCTCCATCAAAATCTGTAACATAGTAAGGTTCCAGATTTTGGGGGAGAAGCTCAGCCAGCTCACCCTCCAAGGTAAACATTTTTGAGCATTCTATTGTGCGATGTTTTATGAAGGTACTTTCGTTCTATGACGCTGTTTTCATGGAAACGGAAAATGTTTTCATACAAATGGGAAATTCGGAGAAATCAATCTATTAAAATTCTTCAATAGAATAACATAGGACACTCTCAGATAACGTACTGCGTCTAACACACGAGATTTTGTAGGCTAATAATTAAAACAATTAATTTAATTAACTTTTGGAACAGTTCTTCATGGAGTTAGTCAAATAATTTAAAACTATCGTTTTACCAGAACCGTAAACTATTGATCACATCCATTATGTGCGTGTCATGATACTTGGAACACAGGCCCTATAAACCATCAAATCAGGATTAAAATTGTTGGAAGACAAAATTAGTTTTTATTTTTACGTATTTAGGGTTTTAAGGGATTGTTTACCCTTGGTAATCAACAATTAAAAATACCCCCTACCCAGCAGATAGAGATGAACGCAAAGAATAACGGAGTTTGCCTATGCCTCGAAACGAAAAAATAACATGGTCCCTGGCTTAAGTCTTGCCACGAGACCTACGGTAATAGCCTTTTCCCAATGAGAAATTCGCTAAAATTAATAGCCAGCCTAGGTATACAAAATAAAAATATCTAGTGCAGTATGTACCGGTATGTTTGTGTGTATTGGTAAATTGTCTGGATATACTGGTATATTGAATACTATTGTATCTGATTCGAACCAACGGTGTAAGCTGTGGCTCTGTACACGTACATATACACGCGCGCGCGTGCACGTCACGTGTGTAAGGTTTCGGGATACATTACCCCGAAAAGGGATATATTCTCTGATAGTTCAAATTACAAATTTTGACATAACTTTTTTCGTTATACTATTGTTTACGTGTGAGAAGGTATAAAGAAACAGATAAATATAGCCTCACTGCTCTATAGTGCATGCAAAGATCCTGTTTATTCTAATTTTAAAATAATTAATTTTGTTTGGATTCAATTATTTATATGTTACCAGTAACTTCTATATTTATTTATATTCTCTCTATAAATCCTAAATTGTATCTAACTATTGTATGTAGGTATTTTTTTAAATTGAAATTTAAAATTATTTCTTTCTGTCTGAATGTAGCAAGTGGTATAATATTATACTTTAAACATAAATAACTATTGATTACTCAATTATCAACGAAACTTGTTCCTTCTAAGAGTTTAATTGAAATACATCCCTGTATCTTAACTATCTATGACTTTTGTAAACTACCCAAATCTCTTTTGATAGAACGTTATCTTATCCATCTTATCCTGCTACTTAATCGTTTCTAACTTGATTTTTAAAACACAATAAGTTAATAATAAATAGTGTTAAGCACTGGTATAAGTTTGTAGGTATTCGATTTATTTATCTAGCAACTAAGAATAATGTTTTATTGACAGTCCTGTACGAGGGATAATCAGTTGTAAATACTCTTTATAACATGAAAAAAATAATTAATAAGAGATAGATTTTTTGGCTAAAAGACCTCAATAGGTTATTAGAATGGATCTCATATTTTGAACAGTATAATGTACTATATAAATATCATATTAGGAACTCTTGCTAATTAAATTCTTAATTAAAAATGTTGGTCAAAAATAAAAAACGACACCAACAACATAAAAAATACTTTTAACAAGAAGGTTATAGGTTTAGGTTAAAAGGTTTAAGGTTATACGTTTAAAGAATATTTAGTAGGAATTATTTAATTTTAATAGGAATATTAATTGCCTAATTAAAAAATACCGTTATCTACAAAAGGAAAAATAACTAAGAGATCGTGCTCAGCACTAAGCTGCTCCGCAATGTTTAACCGCTGCCTACTAACCAAAAAATATATTTATTCATTTATTTGATTTATTCTGTGTTATCACAAGTAGTTATACGTACAACGAGTAATCAAGTCATTAGTAAGGTTATTGCTTCTAAACATACTACTTTATTAGCATACGGTAGATCAGTAAACAAGAAAATCAAAGCTGCTAACTGGCCTTAGACATGCAATTTTGTGTACTTGGGGAAAAAGCAGCTCTAGCGTCGCGTCACCGATACGTACAACCTATCTAGTACATACTGCAGTAAAAGCTGCTAACTGGCCTGAGACATGCAGCTGTGTAGTCGTGGCCACTGAGCAGCTCGAGCGTTGTGTCGCGTCACCGATACGTACAACCTATCTTTTACATTCTGCAGTAAAAGCTGCTAACTGGCCTGAGACATGCAACTGTGTGGACGTTTCTACTGAGCAGCTCGAGCGTTGCGTTGCGTCACCGCATACGTACAACCTATCTAGTACATACTGCAGTCAAAGGTACACCTTTATTGTTCGAATTGTATGGGGGGAATCCTCCCGTAATTCTAAGCTTTTTTGAGTTGGTTTTGTTGGGTGATTTGACTTTACGCTTCATACCAAGTTTCATGAAAAACGGTTGGAAAATAAGGATGAAATTGATTTTTTAATATTCTCCATAAGAAAAACATTGTGCGCTTTCATACAACGTACTGCGTTTATGCACAGTAAATTTAACTTTTCTCTGGAACCATTCGTCGTAGAAAAATAATTCAAAATACTATTTGTTTAGTTTTTTACGTCGGTTTCAATGGTGCCAGTCAAGTTATACTTTACTTTTATGGTTTACGCTGAAAATTTAGAAAATTAATTTTTTAACATTTAAATGCCCATAACTTTTTAACCGTAATTTTTACAGACATGTCAAATTATTTAATACTCTGTGCACTATGTACTATCAAATTTCAATCAAAATGGTTAGAGCCGTTTTTGAGTAATTTGGATTCTTCACGTTTTCAAGGGTGAACTACCCTTAAAAATAAAAAATTCTAAAAAATAAAAAAAATGCATGGAGATGTGGTGAATATACATACATGCCAAATATCATCTAAATCGGACCAATGGGGTAGGTTGTGGCTCTGTACACATCTAGACACACACACACACACACACACACACACACAGAGAGAGAGAGAGAGAGAGAGAGAGAGAGAGAGAGAGAGAGAGAGACACGGACGGACAGACACTATGTCGAAACTCACTTTTTTGGATACAGTGGTCCCCAAAACGGATATACACTTTTAACTCAAATTTGAAAATGTTAACGAAAACAATACTTAACGACTTTTACTTTATTTTTTCCATATACTATACAATGGTAGAAAGTAAAAACTGTATCATTTTAAATAAAAACAACCAAACAGTTGATGGAGTTGTGAGTGTTACTAGTATAACCTCGTGCTCTGATACGTGCTAATAGAGGTCGTTGGAGCTTCCGTGTTTGGTATCGCTGAGACTGCGGTTGCATGCACTCTACACTTATGTTTACTGTGCACCATACTACCATAAATAAATCCTCTCAAATCAGTAACATGGTAGATAAACGATTGGTTACTAGCACACCACCAATTCTTATCATAAATTTTAAATTTATTTAGTTTTACTCACAGTGTTCTCTTATACTATCTAGCCTATTAAGGAGATCAATTTAATTGCTTTTGATTAAACTCTACTTCGCTTTCCATAGGCACAAAAAACTACAGAAAAATACCATTTACGCATGTTGTTACTGTTCTATAATATATAACTTTATTTAATTATGATTAATCAGAGTGCTCTACTGACAACCTAACAACGTAACGAATACTGTATTGTAAAAATCAAGATATCCCCCTTTTCGATAACAATGCCATCACATTAACATTGAGCAACTGTGAGCACCTTACATTAGATATGTTGTAATAATATAATATAAAACATGGTGAAGTCGTGATTAAACATTGGTTCAAAAGTAAAAAGTATAAGGTAAACAAGTATTATTTGTAATAAGGTAAGATAAAAGTAAACTTTGTGAAAAGTCAGCAAGGAACGTTGTAATATCCTGGCTCCTTTGAGCCTTGCAGGCAGGCAGGCAGTTTGTCTGAGAATTTTCGAAAATTTTAAAAAACTTTCTAATTTATTTAAAGGCAACAGGATTAGAAAAAGTAAGGAGTCAGAGGAGCTACTTTACCAAACATCGTTGGTAAAGAAGCTATTGACCTATTTAATACGTTCAACATAACATAGAGTGAATCTAAAGACTTTGAGGTAGTCCTAGACTCGTTTGAGAAATACCCTCAGTTGACTAGTTGAGAAGGAACCAAAATATCAGTGAAACCTTTGATAATTTTGTAATCGGCCTCAAAAAACTGATATTATGAGTATGAGGCTAAGCAAGATAAAGTGATTTGAGATAGGATAGTTTTAGGCACTTCAGATAAACCATTCCAGGAGATATTTCTTCGATTTCCTGATTTGTCTTTGGATAAGAGCTAGAATATTACGGCGCTGCTGAGGCTGTAGGTAAAAAGACTGATTCTGTTCAATTATCTATACCTGAAGACACGCGTAACGTTGATTCTGGCAGTAATCTTACTCATAGAAAAACTGGAAACAATAGAGATTAGTAATTAAAACCAGAAAGTAGAAAGTCAGGTAGGAAGTCCTTTTACCAAGCCTAATTTTAATCAACCAAAAATGCAAAACAGGTCAAAGCCGATTGACTTACGACACATACTCGATTAAAAACGTAACTACAGACACAGAAAATATAGTTTTCCTGCTCTTGGAAAGAAATACAATATTTTTAGCGAATTTCCCATAGGGAAGAAGCTATTACCGTAGGTCTCATGGCAAGAGTTAAGCCCGAGACCATGTTATTTTTTCATCTTTAGGTGCCCAGAGACCAAAAACAATAGTCGTTAAAATTTATATATATATATATATATATATATATATATATATATATATATATATATATGTGTCTGTGAACACGATAACTCTCGTAAAAATGGTCCGATCGAGACCAAATTTGGTAGAGACGTGTATTCCTACAAATGCTCGGACGAGTTCGTAATCCAGACATATCGGTCAATGGGAACGGGTAGTTTGGGGGGGTTTTGTACCCCAAAATGGGGTTTTTTGCGTTTTTCACATGTAATTTTTAAAAATTTCTAATTTTATATTTCACCATTGGAATCAGCTTAAAAAACTACACAATTAAGTTCCTTAAAGTTTTTCTCTATCTTAAACGGTTACCGAGATATAAAAAAATCTAAACACAGTACGTTGTATTTTGAGGCTCCAATGTTAATCTTATGGAGGATTAGGAAAAATTAATTTTTCACTTATTATCTAATATTTTTGATGAAACTTGATATTTAGCTTCATGTGGTTGAGATCCATACATTTGTGCTAAAAAATCATAGTTTATGTGTTTATCATGGCAGCAAACCTGCATACTCTTTTCCCATGTTAATCATATGGAGATTAGGCAAACTCCTTTATTTATGGACAGATGTTGATAAAAGTTGGTATAAATGTTAAAAATAAAATTTTTGATGGTATACTTTCAGTGTTCCTCACAGCAGCAAACCTACTTACTCTTTTCCATTTTAATCTTATGGAGAATAGGCAAATAACTCCCATGTTTATCTACAGATTTTGACCAAACTTGTCATATATTATAATTATTATATTATTGATTTGGAAATTCGCTGAGTACGCAGGTCTGCTGCGACGGGGGTATTTGTTAACTTAACCATTTTGCTATTTGCGTTTATCATCGTGTTAACAATTCAAAGTACTGGTTAACGTAACGACTAACTGATCAGTCCCTGAAATACATACATTATTATTGCAATTACTGTTAAGATCATTAAATGAAATTGTGAATGGATAAAAAAAAATTAGAAACTGAAAAAACACGTAAATCATAAAAAAGACAAGAAAATTACATGTACATTAACATAGAAAAAACAACATCAATCATTAACACAAACACAGTAGAATAACAACCATAACACACACTAAAATATTACAAACCAAAACATGTTCAGAGAATAAATTGTCCAAAAACCCCCCCCCCATGATGCTAATTAAATGTACAACACCCCCCCAATAATAAATTCAAGTAACAAACACCATAACTTTAAACAAACTCTACCCTTCTAATGAAACGTATAATGTTGATAATTATAGAGGCCTATATTTTTATTATACTATATTATAGATTTAGTAAATTTACAATTAAACTGGTTATGTACTATATTAAGAAAATAGCTGATCTCTCAATTAGCCATTAGACAGAGAGATTTAACAAATGCTGCATTGTAATTAAAAATTAAAAAAATAATAAATGAAAAAAAAATATCAGTATGAGAATTAAACATAAACATCAGTTTTATTTAATAACTAAAACATGCTTTTATGTAATGGTAATAAGAAAAAACTGGTGTTTGAATGTTAATACTGTATGAACCCAAGTACATTCGCATTTTCAGATCCAATACTTTCCAACAACAACTTTCACTTTCACTTTGTCTAATCAGGAATCGTCCGTTCAGGGTTGATAGCCTTTAGCTTATAACTTGTTTAATCTCTGCGAGGATAAAATTTCCCAACATTCTACAATTAACTTATATTATAGTACTGTAAGTAAATTTATTTGAAAAAAAATCTTGTAATCCTGGTATTATACATTACTTACAGAAATAGCTGATCTCTCAATTAGCCATATGGCTAGAGAGATTAAACAATTAACTGCATTGTAATTAAAATATGTATATGAAAAAAAATAAATGAAATGAAAATGAAATCAGTTTGAAATAACTCCAACCAACATGATTTTTGTAGTTTATGGTGGCTACAAAATTAAGCCTAATGGAAGTAATTTTATTTTAAAATGTAATGTTCAGAAAACATGTGATTTTTATCTTAAGATCGTTTTTGCCTAGTGAGATATCCATTAAAGGTTTTATATTGAGCTTGTTAGTTAGAAAAGAAAATAATATTCCTGTTTGAATACTAACATACAGCGGGATAAACTTTGTAAAATATGCCTATTAGTAGATCTTAGGAAACGACGGACTAGTTCAGTTGAATGTTGAATACTAACATAAAGCGGGATAAACTTTGTAAATATGCCTATTAGTAGATCTTAGGAAACGACGGACTAGTTCAGTTGAATGTTGAATACTAACATAAAGCGGGATAAACATTGTAAAATATGCCTATTAGTAGATCTTAGGAAACGACGGACTAGTTCAGTTGAATGTTGAATACTAACATAAAGCGGGATAAACTTTGTAAAATATGCCTATTAGTAGATCTTAGGAAACGACGGACTAGTTCAGTTGAATGTTGAATACTAACATAAAGCGGGATAAACTTTGTAAAATATGCCTATTAGTAGATCTTAGGAAACGACGGACTAGTTCAGTTGAATGTTGAATACTAACATAAAGCGGGATAAACTTTGTAAAATATGCCTATTAGTAGATCTTAGGAAACGACGGACTAGTTCAGTTGAATGTTGAATACTAACATAAAGCGGGATAAACATTGTAAAATATGCCTATTAGTAGATCTTAGGAAACGACGGACTAGTTCAGTTGAATGTTGAATACTAACATAAAGCGGGATAAACATTGTAAAATATGCCTATTAGTAGATCTTAGGAAACGACGGACTAGTTCAGTTGAATGTTGAATACTAACATAAAGCGGGATAAACTTTGTAAAATATGCCTATTAGTAGATCTTAGGAAACGACGGACTAGTTCAGTTGAATGTTGAATAAATTGTTCAGACATTCTCTGAGCAACTCTGAGTAAAATCCTCATAAACTAATTAACGGTAATATTTTATCTCAGCTCTTTAATATTTTATCTCTTCTCTGGGTTTAGAAGGACATAAATTTAGTGAGCTTTTTTTATTTATACTTTTATTTGATCACCAAAAATACTTTCAAATAGTTGATTGACCTTTATCTGAGAAACAATAATTAATAATATATAAATTAAATGTAACTTGTATATTATAAATGTTAACAATGCCTGGATAAAATTAAGTGAAAGAGAAAAATTACGAACAAAAGAATGTGGTTGCCCAAGTTTACGGGGACAATTTATTATTTCCTTCTTCGACGAGACAAATGGACCACTTAGCAAATTATGTTGGTTGTTACAGAAGCCGTGCAAAACGGCGTAGGAGGTATTTTGTTTATCTCTAAATGCTCTTTGCGCAAATATTTCACATATTTCAGGGGAATGTCTATTTTAGGAATTTTACATTTTGAATGGGCTCATTACAGTCCTATGTACATAATGTATTTGAAATACACCGAAAACTTTGGGATATTATTTCTAAAGGGAGTCAAAACCAACAACCAAATAAAGACAAAACCATTTTATTTCCAAAAAATAGATATATACTGTTTTACAAAATATAAAATTAAACAGGTAACGGAATAAAGTTCCTACATAGGCCGATATTGCCCTGTGACGCATTCTTCGATACATTTAATGTGCAAAAGTAAAATTACACTTAACAATATAAATAAAAACGTAACATACATTTTTTTATTTGGAAACTACAAACTAACGTAAAAATATGAGATACATATCCTGTTTAAATGAAAATATATAGATTGACTGTACTGAAGAATTTAATCTATTGTAGGCCTACATGAGGCATATGTTGTTTGTGAATGAATTGGGTCGCAGTGAGAACAATTTGAGTGGGTTAGTTGCTGTACTCAGAGCGGATGAGTGTCTCAGCCTGTTCGGGACCGATCTCCAACAACCAGTTAGAGATTGGACGATTTAAACAATTTTGTAGATACCTGAAGGTTTCTAAAAAAATAAAAGTAAAATAAGTAAAATAAAAATAAAGTAATTGATTTTACTGCCCTGGGCACCTACAGACCTAATTTAACTGAGTCTCTGGTTCTATAAGTATGAGATATGGGGGATATCACAATTTCTTTATCAGTATAAGTATAAATTGATAATGTTTTAATATATTGAAAGTAATTTTGTCTGGGAAAATAACTGATTAGTCGGGAATGGTTTGCACTTAAAAAAACCGGCTTTGATGATTGATTTTTGGACAAAAAAAATGGATTTAGGAGTGTTGTTCCAACTTCCCCCATATTATAATTCCATACTGAAGAATTGGTTGAACATATGCAAAATAAACCGTACGAAATTCCGTTACATTTAGTATTACACTTAGTTGGTGAAACACGTATATCATTAAATTCATGTTGAGTAGTGATGGTGAAAAGTCATCAACACCGGGAGCCGAGCCGCCTTGCATGTCTCGCACACACCTGACAATCTGGCTATCAGAGACCGGCTGCAAACGCGGCGTCGTCCACCAGCGGCGGGGCAATATGCAGTGGCAAGTCTCTGGCCAACTTCTCCCCTTCTTCAGAAAAATATTCATTAAAAAATTAGCCATCGGCCTCACCGCTCCGCTGCCAATAACCGACCCCCGGATAAACTGATTGACTGGAAAAATACTTTTCCTCTCTACAGTTACCAATTTCGTAAATCTTTTGCAGAACTTTTTGGTTCTCCAGCACTGCCAATAATTGTTTTCTCTGAAATAAGTAATCTTGGCTTTTTTAACTTCTCATTTCTAAAACGCTCGTAATTTACTCTTAGTTGATAGTCAACAAACAAAAAATGCCCTTTGAATATATTACCTATCCCCCATTTATCATCTGTCGGGGTATATGTGATTTTATATAACTTGCTATAAATTTAGAATTACTTAAGGTACCAACTTCAAACCTTCTACATGTCAGAGTATTAATAAGACTCATTTTTTCACAGAATCAAATTTAAAACCTTTTTAGTTCCAATATGGTGGTTATTTATTTTTTTAAAGCTCAATAACTCAAAAACAATGGGGTTTACAAAAGAAGTCTAAGACCAAAAAAGCTGCGAATTTTAATAGGGTTATAACACGAATAACATAGACAATTCAATTTCAGTAAAGTTACTACATTACTTCTTAGGGAAATAGCTTCTACTAGTACTCAACAAGCATTGGTGTAACGTTGCTACTTCAAGCGGTTCAAAAGTTATAGCAAGTTATGTAAAAGCATGTACACACCGACAGTCGGAAAATGGAGCGAGCTAGCGGGAAGCTAAGGCAAAAAATAAAGTCATCAGATTATTTCAATAAACTCAAAACCCAGCTCTAATGGTGTGATGTGAACTCGTCCACCGCGTAGAACACATGGATTGTCAACTCATGTTTCAGTCTCGTTTTGAAAAAACGGGAACTCCAGAAAGAATCCACATGGAAGAAAATGAAAGGTTAGTCATGATTTCCCCCCTAAAAATGTGCAATTCAAAGTTAACTAGACAAAATGTATCTCTCCTCTAAATTAGACTGGTCCAAAAGTCGGTCTGGGTCCAGCTAGAAACTTAAAACAAAGTTACTGACCGGCTCGTCCCACTGGACCTCCCAGTCCCTCTGACCAGCCTATCGGACCGATACTGCCAAGAGTGTTCAGTTTATAATATTTATCAAATATGATACTTCATACCAATTAAAATAACCTGAAAATGGCATATTAAAAATAATAATAATAGTCCAGTGACGTTTACATCCCTGTGAAGGTATTTTTCCTACTAACCACGGCATTTTTTAGTACGTTCTAGTACAATGAACGGCGTGCACGCGTTAGTGCTAGTTTTCAGGACCAAGATGCGCCACTTGATTTGTAGTCCTCACGGGGCTTGGTCAACCCCGTGGGACTTGAGGTGCAAATGTTACCAACCGCCAAGCGTGGGATCCGAACATTGGGGCCTCAAGCTTCGGATATCGTTGATTTAGACCACACGACCATCCAAGCCCCTTGCCATAAATAAAAAAATGACATTATACGAAATCATTAAATTTGACTCACAACCCGGTTATTGGAACTGGGCCTAGGCAAAATACCCACAGCACCATTAACCTTATTTGACATTTTTCTTTCATTCTCTATTTTTTATTTATCATTATTTTTAGTGTCGGAATCCTGCCAACATACATAGAGTCAAGTGAATATTGTGTTTGGCAACGGCAACCGTAGGAGCGCATCTCCTTCACATATATTATGTATGCCAGAGAATGAGCCCTCCTGTCCTCACTAACCTTGCGGTGCTAAACTGCTAACTTCTTCACACCAATCAAGATTTTATTAAACCTTTTTTGATGTTAATTACGCCTGAATAGCGACAAAAATTAATATTACTATACCTGGTTGTCCTTACTTGTGTGATGTATATATGTCTAAGCCCTGGGGAGGGGGGTGTTAGGAATTTGCGGAACGCGTAAGTGTCACGGTTTAATGGCTTACGGTTTAAGTGACGTCATATGGTTACGAGAAAAGCAATATAGAAGAACTGAAAACACTCCCTTCAGACATATCCATGATCTTACATACATTTCCCACATGGAAATAAATGCTGAACATTTTTATAAAGGTATTATATTATAAATTGTAACTGTACTGTATCGTGGGAAGTTTCAAAGATATTACTGACACCCATAAAACAAGAAAAACATTTAATCATAACAAAATTACAATAATTACTAACTTTAGTATATGTCAAATTGTAGCTAAAAAACTTTAAAGAGAAAATGAGCTTATATGTGTTTTGGATATATCGTAGAGCTATTTTTGAAAATTGATATATTTATCGATATTTTAAGGTTATTTTAGTAAGTTATTTAGCGAACTCACAACATTTGTCAATCAATACATTTTCAGTGCTAAACTGTTGACCCAGAGAAAAGTGAATGCCTAGCATATATTAAAACATAAAAATAAATAATGGGTGTAAATACTGTATGAAGCAACGTTCAAATGAAAGATTTTTCAAATTTGGATGTAAAAGGGGGAAATTAAAATATGATGACAAATGAATGACTGACCTTTGATCAACGTTATACATCAGTCCTGAATGTGTCCAGGGATTCTGTTTCACGATCAATGGTGTTAGATTAAGTTTGACGATGGAAAAAATAACTGGCGTTGTAGATGAAAAATAAGTATGTCACTATGTTAATCGTAATTGTATATAAGATGTGCGTGTATTCTAGTGATATTTAGTAAGGTAAGAGTTCGAATGATAACAAAATATCAACATGAATCAAAACTAAATTCTTTGATAAGTCTAAATCATGGAACTAAACAGGAAATCTCATTGCTAGAGTGGAGAACATAGGATATTGTTATAGGATACCACGAGTGGTTCTTGAAACCCTTCCAGACGAAGACAATACAACTTATAACCTTTCTCTCTGATAGACGAAAATCTCGAACATCCTCTCTAGGTGCTTATAAGTTTAATGAAAAGTCGGATATTTTTTGTTTTTGAGAATAAGATCAACCATTTATAGCCTCTGGTACATCAATAGTTTATAAATAGATATAAGAAACACGGTGTAACATTCATAAGTAAGTTTTATTCATGACTATTGCATAGTGCTAACGCATTCATTCTGCTCCCATTATGCTCTGATGACAATCAAGATAACGGTCTTTCACGATTGCACTATTTTAGTCTTAGTTTTAGACAATTTTTGATTTCCAACAAAATCAACATTAATATCCACAAATTTAAGTACAGACACGCATGCAAGTTTTAAAATAATACCAAATAATTTTTCATCAAACATATTATATTATATTTCCATAAAATTCCTTTTAAAATGTTTCGTTTTAAAAACAGTTGATGGTTTTAATTGCTAAATTGTTTCATCTCTTTTAAAACTAGGCCTACCTATTATATAACAGTGTCTTCCTAAAAAAATTAACCCGTTTACTTTTCTGACTGAAGAACATCATGATTTACAAAACTCTAATAAAAATCTATAAAACCGTTTGTGAAAAATTATGGATTTTCACTAATTTAGATGTTTATGGGCGTTGAATATCATTGAATAGTATGTTTAGGCAATGTTATAGCCTATATACACAAATTAGACACACTGACAGGTGCCACAAGCTTGTTTAAATGTTTACAATTAACAGATAAAATTTCAATTTTAGGTTCTTAAGGTATTAGTGGAATTCACCTAAAAAATAAAGTGTCAAAATGTAGAAAAAGGTAAGAATTTCGTGTAACTTCCTACCACTGCTCACTTGTCGCATTATTTTTTTCGAAAATAATTATCGACGACATAAGTAGCCGGGTCTAACTGTTAATGCCCAGGGTAGACTGACATACATATTTATTTCGTACCATGACTGGGTCGTATCCAGGTCTATTGGGTTTCTGGTACATGTATTCTACCTACTCACCTATGACTGTTTATGAAAGTCAATATTTTTTTGAAATAGGCTATCAACACTGTTTGGTCCTGTCGTTTGACCTCATTGCTATCATATTATTGCTTATAAGCGGGAATTTCTACCCATATACGAAGTATATAAGTTCCCGTATATACGTACCCGTATACGAAGTTTTCAAGTGGAAGGAAATTATACGAAACAGCCTAAGTGAAGTTTCCCGATGTAACTAACACAAAGTAAAAATCACTTGAGATGTATAACGCTATCTACTTGAACTCTGTTTGGAGCGCTTGATCACATTAGGGATAATCATCGCGGGAGGCTCTAGTCGTTATGTCAATCAGCTTACATAACCTAGACATCTACTACCTAACCTAACAGCTTGTAGTTGAATCGTCATTTCTACTAATAAATAAATAAATACACATGCATATATATATATATATATCTTTTTGTGTTTTTCATTTCTGTAAAAAATCAATCTACAAGTCATGATATGCGTGACTATTCGAGAATATTTGAAAATCGATGACGGAAAGTGAAAAGACATTTTACATTACACGGTAGAGGATGATAGCTAATTATTTCAAGAAAAGAGCGGGAAAAATATTTTACTTTAAATGTGTAGTAATGGTCCTGGCTATCCAGTTTTTGATGGGACAAATAATAAATTTCGCTTATCGGATGATGAATATTTTAACAGTGCTAATATATGGAAAAAAATTTCACCAACTTGAAGCAAGGAATTAGGAAATCGCTTGTTTTGTTTAGCTCGATTTTAATCTACAGTTAATAATAAAATTACAAGATAAAGTTTGAAACGAATAGCGGATTTAAATAATAAAGCCATATCAATGAAACGTGATATAAACATTATTTGTAATAAAGGGTTTATCTTTTTATATATAAATTATCACTTAACAAAGTTAGCGTTTCTTGCGGCAGTGCAAGATCGGCCTCTAGGCTAGTGTAACTTAGTTATTGGTGACAGAGCACCCTCTGACCTCTTACTCCAATTGAAAGAACCCCTCAGTGAATAATCAGCTTTTGATACCCTCAAAAATTATAAAATACCATTTTAACTAATTAGTTTTATACTTAAAAACATATTTAAAACATACTTAACATAGTTAAGATACTTAACATCCTTAAAAACATAAAAACATGTATTAAATTTCTCTTCTACTTTTCAATCTTCATTCCGTTTCTAACAAAATCAGTTGATCACGGACTAATAATAACTGTATGGATAATCAAACAGTAAATGAACAGCTAAAATGATTTAGGTTGGCTTAAAGACCTTAAACGGCGTCACTCAATTGGCAGACGCCGTGGTCCAGCGGTAGAGTGTCGGCCTCGTAAACCAAGGTCGCGAATTCCATCCCCGTCAGGGGCGATACTTTTTGTTCAGTGCTATATTAATTATAGTGTATTAAATCGGTTTTATTCAACCCTCATAAATGTTTTCATTGAGTAATAAATGTGTTTTAATTTTTAATTGTTATAATACATGTCTTATTCTATACGAGTAAAACTCGGTCACCAGGTACTTATTTTTAACCAACATTATTTTTTAAGAGGGCGGAGTTCAATTTACAATGGTTCTGTAGTTTTTTTTGGTTGGGTAGCTAAGCATTGTGGTGCTCACCTTTGAGTCTTTTCTGTGGGCTTACCACATCGAACAACCACCCCACCTCTGGTTGTAAATTGATCTTGATTAGCTAATTAATTAATACTTGTAAATAATTAAACACTGAAAACTGAACCCCGATTAAAACGTTTTTAGATATTTATTCTTGAGACAAATGTAGTTACAAGAGAGGAATTTTTTGTTGACAACCAATATCTAATTCATTTCATTCCATTCGTTATTCCCGCATGCGTGATGTCAAGTAATATTACTGCAAGTCAATAAACAGGAAGACATGTAGCAGCGTGGCACGGCGGCAGAGGGCGGTCAAGTCAACTCAACTTGGCTAAAACTTATCACAACGGATTTCCAATGAGCGAGTTTCAGCTGTACGTGCCTGGTGCTTTCTTCATTGTAATGACAAGTTAGGCAACGTTGCTCGGATAGATTACGAAAACGGATACAGAGATTCTGTTTTAAAAAGTATCTTATCTTTTAAAGGTAAACTACATTTTTGTTTTAAATTGCGTCATTATTATTTAATTTAAACGAATTTTTTTAATTGTAATAATAACTCTTTGTTTTGAAATAAAATAATATGACATTACGCTGCTTTTAAGTAAAATTTCTAAAACAAATAAATAAATGAAAGAAAATACTCGTAATTTTGAAATATCGCCAGACACAAAATAAAAAGACCACTCAGCTTCATGTCTGGGAGCATCATAATCTAAATAACCAGAAAGCTTTTACACAAAGATATTCCACCAGTTCAGAAGGCTAAGTGATCCAATAAATGTTAATTGATTTTCAGATCTTTGCTAATTCACTTGATAACAACAAAATCTTTAGTTACTATAACGTATTTCACTATAGCACTGTACGTAAAAAAGTATTTTGTATGTTCAGTTTGAACAACGTTTGAAGTCAACCCATAAAATAGTACGGAGGCTAGAAGGGAGTACTTGTTTAAAATATTTGTCTCCAGTTCTGACAACTAGATTTTGAAACAATGATGAGACCACTTCTAATCATACAGCTAGTAGTGGAGTAGTCGAAGCCAAAATCTTCTTATTGGGCGCATTGGTTGTTCAATTTGATGTTTATAGTTTATTAAAATGAGGACACTAAAATACCTATTTGTAGATTTTCTACTAAAATTGATTAAACTAAAATAGATAGCCTCGAAATATTGCCAAAAGGTCTTTTCTCATTAACAATTTATATGTTGATTAATGTTAATTAATGATTAATGTTGATTGTTATTGTCTCAAAATAAATTCAATTTATAACTTACTAGCCAAAGTACCCGTTCTTCGCACGGGCTAAAAAGGCTGAAAAGTGTAGGCTCTACTGATACATTTAAGTTATTGTTAATTAATTCTTCATTGTTTACAAAATGACAAAACAGGAGTGTCTACAACATTTCAAAATAACATATGTCAAATATTGGGAGAGGATAAGGATTAATGTAATAGATACAGTCGTCGGAAAAAAAACTTAAAATCTACCATTCCGCTATTTCAAATAATTCACTAATTTCACACCAGCAGTTTATCTGAAAAATCAACTTTATTTCTTCTTCTTCCCGAACTGTCAAAATATAGTGCAAACGGATTTTGTCATTAGAAAATGTAAACATTGAAACCTAGGAAGGTCACGGCCGCTCTTTCTTCTTCTTCTCCTTCTTCTCGAACTGTCAAATTTTAGTATTCACAGCTGTTTACATTCAAGTAATTTTATGTTTTCATTCTCTAAAAATGTAAACATTGAAACTTAGGACGTTCACAGGGCGAAGCCCGAGAGGATTTTAAGGAAATGAGTATGCCTATGAGTTGCATGAGTTTAAGATCTACCTTTGTGTAAAATTTTAAACCGGTTGGTTCAGTATTTTTCGCATTTACTTGCCACAACAAACCCACAAACACACAAACCCAGAAACCCATAAACAAACATACAGAAACCATATCTTCTTTATAATATTATAGATGTAATTTAAGGTCTCAATATCATTCAGTTTTAGCTGTTACTTTAAAATGTTCAGGTGTATACGAAATCCCGAAAATTAATCCCAGAAATTAACCAATAATTTTGTTCCTTGTGATACCAGAGCTGTTTTATGTGGAAGTTTTAGGACCCAACGGTATTAGTTAGCTTTAGGCGTTCAAAGATATTTTGTAAAAAATTATCTAGACTTAATAGGAAATTCGTTTAGGAGGAAATTAGTCTTGTTATTGTGAAGCACCTGATTTCAGGAACCCTCTCTTCAACTAAAGCCACCAAACCCAAAGGAAGACTACCAGAGCGATCGTCATCATGGACATTGTTACGGCCACTTTTGAATTCTCGTACCCTGTTCCGTCGTTTTCTGTCACTATTTACGATATCACTATACAATTAACAAAAATGTTTTTGACAAATTTCTGCAGGAGACCTTTCTGACAAAACCGTACCAATAAGCGAAACTCATATATGGCGAGTGAGTTGATAAACTTACTGTAATTGATAATTCTGTACAAGTTAGCTACAGAAGAAAAAAACTAACACAGTTGTTCCCGAACTATGCCGTACACAAAGCAAGTGCCAATTGCGATATACACGCGACCCACTAGTGAGTGCAACATAATGCTCCTTTCTTAAAATTAACCACTAGTATGTGCCAGTAAAGGCGATAACTCACGAACAAATGGTCCAATAGAGACCAATATTTCGTTCCCCACAACAGCAAACCTACAGTGCTTATTAATTTTCCTGCTCATTCTTATACAGAAAAAACCTTTAAACAATTGGGTGTTAGGCACATGCTGTTCAAACACACTATCCAATGTCAAGGTTTATATATATATATATATATATATAAAATATATATATGATATATTGATATATATGATATATTGATATATATATATATATACTGATATATATATATATATATATATATCAGTTGTTAATCGAAGATGGTGGTGAATAATATGTGAAGAGAGGTTTTGCATGAATAATTATTTTATATATGTTATAATGAAAAATTATCATTTATCAATTATCACTAAACAGTTTGTAAAAACTGAAGGGTGGAATAACAGTGCGAAATAAAAGCATAGAAAAGTATTTCCAAAGATTGTCCTTTTTATATAAAACGTATTCATTATTCCTCTTGAAGTCATTGTTGCAATGTTTTTGTTTTTGTTATTTTTGTTGCAAACATACTAATTGGTGTAAATTAAATTGGTAATCTTGGTAATCCGTCAAGACCGAAATTTAAAACGTGAATCAGAAAGTGAATTAATTTTTTGTAAGGACAACTATTTAGAGGGACTTAAACCATTCTCTTTAGACAAGATTCATGATGTCAGCTATTTCCCAAAGGGAATTACAAATACATATTTTTAGGTTAGTTTGAAAGAAACTGTTTTAAAACATATATATTATCTAGTTTAGTTTAATTTTACATAAAACGCTAAAAATATAGTTTGAATTTAGTCTGGTATATTTTTACAAATGCTCATAATGATAAAGATGTTCATGAATAATTTTTAGGAGTACCGCGACAGACCTCCAAAACGTAAATAGCAAGGCTACGTTCAGAATCTGCAATGTAGGGAAGCTATAAACGATTCTCGGGAATAATAAACATATAAAATGTGTTTGCATGAATTATATAATAAATGTATTTAATTTAGCTTACTTGCTTACATAATGCGTGTTTAGTTCTAGCTGAACAAATCTCGTTCTCCCGGTACTTTTAGTTTTAATTTGACGGCCATAGGTTACTTCTTTCTATGAAATCACTTATATGAATCACATGTTCTGTAAAAGTTTGAAGAAGTATGTCTGCTATTGTTCAAAACTGGGCTTTGAGAGCTTATTATTTTATTTTCATAGTGCGTGGGTCAGTTTAAAGCAAACAAAATCCCTATTCAAAATGTACATATTAATGGAAATAAGTTCCATCATAGTTAGTGGTTAAGTTTCACAGAAAAACGTTACAAAGGGACTTTGTGTAATGCTTTAGAAAACAGCAATAAATCCGAAACTGAGATAAAATCCATTTTTAGTCTTCTACTGGGTTATGAAACATAAAAATGATCGAATTAAAAATGCGTACCAATTTTATATAGACCTATATAAATGTGCAGATTTAGTTTACTATGTAAAATATAAATAAAAAACATATCTATATACAGGGTGGTTATAAAGTCCCTTCCCCTCTGTTATTAACCCTAAAAGTGGGGAATTTTGGCGACAACTCAAAATTTTCAAATGTAAA
Source organism: Nephotettix cincticeps (assembly GCA_023375725.1). Classification (NCBI taxonomy): domain Eukaryota; kingdom Metazoa; phylum Arthropoda; class Insecta; order Hemiptera; family Cicadellidae; genus Nephotettix; species Nephotettix cincticeps. The sequence goes on along the minus strand of CM041791.1, from coordinate 77,923,412 downwards.
ACCTCATCGAGATGTACCTCATTTTTAATGTCTTAAAATTTAAAGACGATTGGTGAAAATTGGGTCCTCTACCTCAACTAAGTACAAAATTGCAATATTTTAAAAACTACGACCCTGGGTTTTTATACCCCTTCCTCCCTTGGTTTTTACTACGATTTACATTTGAAGTAGTTTTCAACTACGGGATTTATTGTAATAGGTCTACTCTTTTTGTAGACTTTTGCAGTAATTAAAAATGTTGGCAGGTGCCTAAGATGTAGGAGTACAATTCCAAATTCCTTATGAGTGCTATTTGACATGTATGACAAGCTTCTCATACTTTTAGTTTTAATTTGACAGCCATAGGTTACTTCTTTATATGAAATCACTTATATAAATCACATGTTCTGTAAAAGTTTGAAGAAGTATGTCTGCTATTGTTCAAAACTGGGCTTTGAGAGCTTATTATTTTATTTCCATAGTGCGTGGGTCAGTTTAAAGCAAAAAAAATCCCTATCCAAAATGTACATATTAATGGAAATAAGTTCCATTACAGTTAGTGGTTAAGTTTCACAGAAAAACGTTACAAAGGGACTTTGTGTAATGCTTTCGAAAACAGTAACAAAGCCGAAACTGAGATAAAATCCATTTTTAGTCTTTTACTGGGTTATGAAACATAAAAATGATCGAATTAAAAATGCGTACCAATTTTATATAGGCCTATATAAATGTGCAGATTTAGTTTATTATGTAAAACATAAATAAAAAACATATCTATATACAGGGTGGTTATAAAGTCCCTTCCCCTCTGTTATTAACCCTAAAAAATGGGGAATTTTGGCGACAACTCAAAATTTTCAAATGTAAAACCTCATCGAGATGTACCTCATTTTTAATGTCTTAAATTTAAAGACGATTGGTGAAAATTGGGTCCTCTACCTCAACTAAGTACAAAATTGCAACATTTTAAAAACTACGACCCTGGGTTTGTATACTCCTTCCTCCCTTGGTTTTTACTACGATTTACATTTGAAGTAATTTTCAATTACGGGATTTATTGTAATAGATACATACTCTTTTTGTAGACTTTTGCAGTAATTAAAAATGTTGGCAGGTGCCTAAGATGTAGGAGTACAATTCCAAATTCCTTATGAGTGCTATTTGACATGTATGACAAGCCTCTCATAAGGTATTCGGAAATAAATGTAATTCTACCAGGGGGATGGACCAGGAATGCAGCCGAAGTTGATAATATACCAAGTGTCCTAACTTTCAATATGAGGATATCTGCAAACTCCATTCAATATCTTATTTGATATTTGTTGCGTGCGGTCACGCTATGTTCTCATTTCCTCCGTGAGCCCTAGAGCCCTAAAGCCTGCCTATGTGTCCACAATTCAACTAAAACGCTACAAGAAAATTTATTATGATAATTGATTTTATTTGAGTGACTGTAAAATTCAGGGAAATAGGTGTTTAGAGAAAAATTTATGAATGATGAGCAGTTTAAGAGCAGACATAAGAACGGCTACTCCATTTTGACTTCACTAGTACCTCTCTGACGACAGACCGTGCCTACTGTTACCTGTGTTTGCAAAGGTTTTATACTAAAGAAAATCTAAATTAACACTTTGAAGATTGTAAAAACTTCCGACCTCAGCGTGTTGAAATGTCTTCTAAAAATATATTGAAATTTATAAACTTCAAGTACAAACTAAGGCACATTCCGAGATTTATAGTGACTTTGAGTATTTTATCGATCCATCCACACAAGAACATTCCCCAAGCTTATTCGCCTTTGTGGTGTTTAGAGTTAATGAAATAGTTTTCTGAGAAATGTACAGTGGTTATAATGCCACAGATGTATTTTTTTCAAAAACTATTTGAAGTTTATGACAACATTAAACCGCAAATGAAAGTGAATGCACAACATTCAATTCCTAATTCTTAGTCATAAACAAAAAACCTCGATTGAAAACGAAACCCATTGTCACTTATGTAAATAGCTACTTATTCTTGACAAAGTACGCGATCACTGCCACCAAACTGGATTTTACAGAGTTGCAGCCCACAACATGTTTAAACTAAAATATCAAATGAACAAATATACTTCAGCTCTATTTCACAACTTGAAATATTATGACGATCATTTTATAGTGCAAAATTTAGGGAAATATGATCAACGAAGAACAAATTTAATCGCTAAAGACTTTGGATACTATATATTATTTTATAATCGAGGACCTTGTGGGTCGTCGATTGAAAGTGATATATTTCAATGGAAAAAAATGATACATTTCTTGGATTCATACAGTTTCTCAGCTCTACCGTTACATAAACCAGCAGCGTACTTGGATAGTTTCAAATTCGTGCAAGAACCTCTACTAAAAAGAAAAGGTGTATTTCCATAAGAGTATATGACTGGCCTTGAAAAGGTTTCTGAAAATTGTCTTCCACCCATTGAAGCGTTTAAAAATAAAGTGACAAAAGAAGATATCTCTCCTCAAGACTATGAACATGCTCAAAATGTATGGTTTCATTTCAACATACAAAATTGAAAAAATATCATGATTTATATCTCATAACCGATATACTGTTGTTGACGGACGTGTTTGAAACCTTTAGAGACTTGTGTTTACAATACTATAAACTTGACCCCGTTCAGACGTATTCACTTCCTGGTTTAACATGGTAAGCTTGTCTTAAAATGACCAAAGTTGAGCTACAGCTTTTCTATGATATTGACATGCATTTGTTGTATGAGATCGTAACTCACTGTATTCCACTGTCATGTGTGAAAAATTAACGGTCACACATTTTAATATGCTAACAATTATAATCCTACTGATGAGCGATTTGGATATATTTTAGAGGTGCATTTTGAGTATGACAATAGCTTACACGATTCACATAATGACTACCCACTAGCCCCAGAGAAGGTGAATTCCAAATTAATTCCAAATTTACATGATAAGACAATGATTTACATCTTGCTGATTTAAAACTCTGCAAAAATATGAAGATTTAGGTTTGGTGGTTACTGAATATCACAGAAAACTAAAATTTAAACAGTCTAACTATATGGCACCGTATCTTAATTTTAATATAGAGAAGAGTAAACAGGATAGGAATGAATTTGAAATAACAGCTAATTAAAAATAAAGATAATAAATCTATAAGAATTGACGAAGGTGAAGATAATTTTTACTATGATATTAAAGAGCCTATTACTGATGAAATTCCGGATTACAGCCGACAACATAACAATGAAAGCAAACCCAAACAGCAAACACGTATTTTTTTATTTATTTAATAATTTTTTTTATTTAATAGGTTATTTAATAAAACCTTGTCTGGGTTCTGTGTTATTGGGATTTCATAGTGTATCTACCCCTGGTGCAATGTTTACACATACAAATACGATCAATATCAACAATATAAATGCTATATGTGTATAATATAGTATTGCAAATGGCTCATAATTGGATGGCGAATCAACCGACAGCATTCATGCTTTCTACCCCGTGGCCCCTCCTGGTTATAAGATAATGGAAGAACCAAAAATTGTATATATTTTCCTGTAAATAACAGGACTTTAGATGTCGTCACTATAACTTTAGCTGACCAACACGATAAACCAATAGACTTTAATAATGAAGAAACTACAATTAATTTACATGTAAAAGGAGAATATATAAGAATGGGTCTTCTATAATAAGTTTGTGAAACGCACTCTTGCAATCAATGGGTCTAAAATAAAAATTCAAAAAAAGTAATATATAAAAATGAATACAGATTATCTGGACGTTAGAGGGAAATTCCAATTCAACGACAGTATTGTTGAGGTCGCAAATTGCAAACCATGTTTATACACCCCATAACACATTGGCTATGAATAATTCTGATGAAATTCATATAGGTATAATTAACCAAGACTTGCTAAGATTTCCATATAAGAGCTAAATCATGGCACGGGCCATTTTATAAATAACGCATTTAGCTTCTTATTCGGTGACATTTGATATGAGGTGGCTGTCTGGTAAGGAGATTTACATTGTTAGGAATCCCGTAGTTACAATTTTAATGAATATATTATGTTTCTATAAAAAAACATTGTCAAATGTGGCTTTTGACACTGACGCTAGTTTAAAAGGATTTCATTCAAACTGTAAACTTAGTGCATGTCTCCCGTTAGAGCTGTTGATGGGGGTGTTTGAAGATTTCAGTAACGTTTTGGTGAATGTTAAGCAAGTGTTGGTTCTATATTTCTATCTAAATTTCAATGAAATTACCAATCTGAAAATCTAAATTTCACTGAAGAGAAGAAAATTTAAAATATTTCAATACTGTATCCAAATTACATTTTTAATTTTTCCCCAGAATTGCGTATTTAGTAAATTTCCATATACAAATAAACAAATTGAGACTATAGAAACTAAGCTCAATCATAGGTTAAACCTATCGCAATTTCAAATTTTATGAAATAGTATTACACATATTTGGTATGTACTCGTAATAATTAAATGTTATCATATAATTGTTATAAATTAGGAAAATACACTATATTATTTTACGTTTACTGCATAAAAATAACAAAGGAAATGAGTAAGTATGTCTTCTAGGACTACCACGAGAAACACCTCGCCCTTTTTAGAATTACCTGAACTAGATGAAGCCATATAAAATGTGCTATTACAACAGTACTAATAAATACCCCCGTCGCAGCAGACCTGCGTACTCAGTGAATTTCCAAATCAATAACATAATAATAATAATATATGACTAGTTTGATCAATATCTGTCAATAAATATGAGTATTATTTGCCTACTCTCCATAGATTAACAAGGGAAAGAGTATGCAGGTTTGCTGCTGTGAGGAACGCTGAAAGTAGGTGTTTCTAGCGTAAACAATTATTTTTTTCAGCATTTATATCAACTTTCATCAACATCTGTCCATAAATAAAGAGTTTGCCTATTCACTATATGATTAATATGGGAAAAGAGTATGCAGGTTTGCTGCCATGATAAACACATAAACTATGATTTTTAAGCATAAATGGATAGACCTCAACCAAATGAAGCTAAATATCAAGTTTTATCCAAAAATATTGATTAATATGGGAAATATTAATTTTTTCCTATCCTCCATAAGATTAACATTGGAGCCCCACAATACAACGTACTGTGTTTAGATTTTTTAATATCTCGGTAACCGTTGGAGATAGAGAAACACTTTAAGGAACTTAATTGTGTAGTTTTTTAAGTTGATTCCAATGGTGAAATATACAATTAGAAATTTTTAAAAATTACATGTGAAAAACGCAAAAAACCCCATTTTGGGGTACAAAACCCCCCCAAACTACCCGTTTCCATTGACCGATATGTCTGGTTTATGAACTCGTCCGAGCATTTGTAGGAATACACGTCACTACCAAATTTGGTATCGATCAGACCATTTTTACGAGAGTTATCGTGTTCACAGACACACACACACACACACACACACACATATATATATATATATATATATATATATATATAAATTTTAACGACTATTGTTTTTGGACTCTGGGCACCTAAAGAAGAAAAGATAACATGGTCCCGGGCTTAAGTCTTGCCATGAGACCTACGGTAATAGCTTCTTCCCTATGGGAAATTCGCTAAAAGGAAGTTATGCTAATAAGTTTATTTCCAGTAAGAATAGTAAGAGAAGAATTAAGTAGGTTTTCTGCCAAGACTAACAAAAAAGTTTTATTTTCAGCATACATTATCAGATCTTGGTTAAATAAAGCTGTATACATAGTTTTATCACAATATTGCAGTATTTACAATATTACAATATTCCAATAGAAAGAGAAATATAAATTTTAAAAACTTTTTCTTAATCATAGTTAGATTATATGATATTGACAATTTGTGTTTAAGCCTATTAAAATTTAAACGCATCGTTTTCCTTTCCGCTGTGGGAAAATGTAGCTTCAGTAATTGGTCATATATATATATATATATATATATATATATATATATAAAGATTAGAGTTTTGTCTGTACATTGCTCAGAGTTGTTGCCCATTTTTAGTTATTTTTACGTTTCGTGCGTTAGAGAAGCCGTAAAAAGTCTTATCTCAATTTGTTTCTTTGTGTCTGTCTGTTTGTCTGTGACGCTCCAGGAGGCATTTTACGCCATCTTATACGAAAAACGGGAAAACTGATAACAATGAAACTTATTTCATGCATTCTATGCATTCCATTTCATTTGGAAGGTTTTCAAAGCATGAAATCGCCGACCCTTAGAGATAAATGACGAGCATTTAAAAACACACTTTTTGCACGATATTAGTCGCATTTTGCTTTCAATGATCAATGATCCACATACTAGCAGTAATCAGCTATCTTTGTCAAAGGTTTAATAGAAAGAAAAATGAACAGCTGTCAAATCAATATTAGTAAGTTTATATTGGACATTTCAAACCTATTTTGCAATCATACTATATTAATAAGTTATTATAACGTATAACTAATAAAATTATAATAATGGTTTAATTGTCAAGTAATTCTAAATAATACAGCTGGTTAATGATTTACTTTTTTGTATTGATTTCTTTAGGATTTCAGGTTTACATTTTGGTACGATAATCTTTCTTGTTTAAACATAATCCGACAACCAGTACAAAGGACGGTCTTACTGCTAGGAATAAACTAAAATAATCCATGTAAGACTTATTTACAGAGTATTCTTGATGTAACATAAAATTACGGAAGAACTCCAGATTTAATAAATTATTAAAGAAATAGTTAACATCAAGAAGGGTTGTAGTCACGCTTGCACAGACTCAGGATACGAGACCGTAGGAAGTAAGGTCAGTAAAGTTAGGTTTATAATAACCCGGTCACGATTCTGTCATCAAGAAGGGTCGTAGTCACGCTTGCACAGACTCAGGATACGAGACCGTAGGAAGTAAGGTCAGTAAAGTTAGGTTTATAATAACCCGGTCACGATTCTGTCATCAAGAAGGGTTGCAGTCACGCTTGGACAGACTCAGGATACGAGACCGTAGGAAGTAAGGTCAGTAAAGTTAGGTTTATAATAACCCGGTCACGATTCTGTTCTGAAATCTCTGTCAAGACCAACAAAGTTGTAGTTAAAAGGTATAAGAAATGTAGCAGTAGATTCAGCATGCTAAAGTGTCACTGCAGAAATAAAAACACGGGTCACGAACTGAATAAATTATGACTTTCGATCAAAACAGCATTTCCCACTCACTTGAAGAACTCCCTTCCATTTTATCAGCATTTATTTCACATTCCATCTGGATTTACTCCTGAAAATGGTATCTGTTTTATAAATGAAAAAGCAGTTTCTATAGGAAAATTATTTTACAAATCCCTAACATTATAAAGTTAAATTATAAAACAACCTTACCAGCTTTTCATCACTAACCCATTATCCTAGTCAATTCTGGTCCCTTCTAGGATTATAAAGATTTTAGCATAATTTAAAAACGGGTTCATTGTTTCAAACATTACTTACTTTTTAAGTAAACATCACAAAAATGTTTATTTTTTATAGTTTAAGTTTAATGCCTCTAAAAAAAGGTTCTTCAAACATCTTGTTAAGTTGTTTGAGGGATATTTTATGAAGTGATATGTCAAAATATTTGCAAGAACCAAGTAACCATCCAGTAATATTTGAAATGGTTTTCTGCTTACTTATCATAAGTTGTAATTAGTTTGTAAAAATATTTGAACAAAATATTTGATCCTTTAATATCTTACTTTATTCTCAGGACTGGTTCAATTAGGTACAATAATTTATAAATAATTGCAATAATAAAATTGCAATAATTAGACAGTGGAACTCTACATAATAATCTTTGTATCATAGAAACCTTTCAAGGACTAAGCATTTCTACATACGCTTAGCACAGGAGAACTTAAGACAGTCTACAGTAATGTTAAGAATAAATCATATAAATAAATTAATGTCTTTTTTAATCAAGTAATTTTCAGTATAAACAGTTTTTTCAATCAATTGCGTTAATGCAAAGCAATACTAGTGAGGCAAAACAATACAATAAGTTTGGTCTTAATATTACCAAACAAAATACATTTTATCATTTCTCTAAAAGTAAAATGTATTGCTCTAAAAGACAAAGGTTTATGTACAATGTTTTTTTCTTCGCGGAGTTAATTGTACAATGCCGGATCGACATAGGCAAACCCCTCCTACCAAACCCTCGACTCATCTCCGGAAAATAGAGGAGTCTGCCCTGCCGGGTGCCACGCAACACCACAACTATCACACCGAACTAATAAGAAAACAGGACATAACACCTGTTAAAGATACGAGAGGTTTTAAAATACGTTTTGAAACTATGCGGCAAGACCGTTTCAATCAGTCTTACGTGTATCACCGTGCATGTACTTTGACAAGCATGAGTAGCAATTTTGGCAAAGATAATTTATAATTGAGTATTAAAAATAGAACCACCGACTGAGACTGTCACTGACTTTGAACTAGGCGATTTAATTCAGTTTTAAAGTGAAAACAGTGAAATACACTGAAATTCGTCATCAGGTGACGAAAACATCTTGAGTTTGAAAACATCAAGGTATGAAGTATGGAAATGAATTAGGGTTAGGACATACGAGCTTGTATGACATTAAAGCTGCACAAGCGCTCACAAGACATTTGGTCATTAGGTAATGATTTGGTGAGCAGACTGAATTGGCCTAAAAGACTCCGAAGGAAACTGAAGGACAAAATATTGTAGAAAAGTTAGTTGTAGAGTCTTCTACTTTTACATCAATTTCACGCACCAAATGAATTAAACGTTTTATTTTCTTATTTATTCAATTATCATATCAGTTCAAATATTTTTTTAGCAGGCCACTTTTCTTTTACTATGAAGCGTTTTTTTTTAAAGTTACAAGCATGAGTAGCAATTTTGGCAAAAATAATTTATAATTGAGTATTAAAAATAGAACCACCGATTGACACTGTCACTGACTTTGAACTAGGCGATTTAATTCAATTTTAAAGTGAAAATAGTAAAAAAAAAATAGTAAATAGAAATACACTGAAATATTCTAGTCAAAATCATCTGTTGATGATTTTGACTGAGTTTTCATGGAAAAGCCTTGTGTAATGGAAAAATATGTGTATATACTTATCTATGGGAAATAAGATCATAGATAAGGGGATGTTTTCAGGTCATCTTTAAACCGCTGTTCTTATAGCCAAACCATGGCGTCACTAGTTATATGACGTCACTAGAAAAACTACGTCACTATTTTAAATTTTGGTCACGCAAAATGCTAACACCCCTCTTAGAGCGAAGAGGTATCCATGTTAAAAGGGGAAAACAAAAATTCTGTTTGTCTTAAAACATTTCATACCACTTGTAACTATAAGTTTTTTTTTCAATTTAATATCATCTAAAATAAACAAAAATAACTGATAATTATTTTAAATCGTTGTATTCAACCATGATAATGTTTAACTATCATTTATAACATTTCATATCTTGACAATAATACTGGCTAACAAATCATTCAATAATGTTAAACTATAAAGTAAATGTGTACTGTAAAAAATGAACAGCTTTATTCACCACGTTAATAGTTTACGGTTTTGGGGTTTTGGTTTTCTGTCTGATTAAAGTCACGTGTTTATATGATAATTACAATGTTTATATTATTACGTTTATTATAATAATCAGCTGTTGTATATTTTTCCTATAAAAGCCGTATTACAGTTAGGTTTGGTTTGGGTTTGGATCCGATTTGAAAAATTGTGAATTAATCCACTCAGATTTATTTGTTTTATGGGAGTGATATTAATATGTTTTATCGTTTCAGTATTGTTATTCTCTATGCCGCGACCCAGAATATATAATCTTTCACAATGAAGCCGTATTGCTATTCAACTTAAGAACATGGCCAATCTTAAATTCAACATGTATTTACTGTCAGGCGTTACGAAGTTCGCCGGGTCAGCTAGTATTCATATATTTAGATAAAAATTAATGATACGTATTGTTGAAATTACATTCCAAACAATTTGATAAAAACGTTTGAATTAAGTGAATAAATTATAAATATCTTAAATGTCTAATAATTGTGAAAATATAAAACAATCTTTAGTCTGTGAATCATGTGCAGTTTTTTTTTACTTAATATATATTCTAAACCACACTTTTTATTCTGAACACTATTCTTAATAGAAAGATTGTATTACTCTAATCTTCCCAAGGCATTAGCATCAACACAATTTGTCTAATATAACGAAGAACTCTAAGAATGCATCGGAAAGTACAAAGCAGGATGCCGAAACTATGCTAACGAACCTTGTTACTTCCTTCAGCCTTACACTGTTGTTTAATGAGTGAACCTTCCCTTGTTGTCTAAGCCTTGTTTGTGTCACACTAGCTACATGTACGATACACCCAGCATTCATATCCAAGGTTATTATACATTTTCCCAATAAGAAAATTTATATTTCTCGTTATTTTTTGAATCTCTGGTATCTTTTATTATCCATCCAAACCTCTTAACCCGTCTTTCTCCCGTTCTGTTAGATAAATTAAAATCTTATTACGTTGTAAATATTTAATCAAAGTATACACAAACATAGAGGTGTAAGTACCCTAAAATAATAATTTTACGTTAACAACCTATTTATTGAATTATGAGATTTTTTTAAAACAGTCGGTTATTCTAGACGAACCACTCCTACCTTTGTTAGTTTCTTAAAATAGACATTGGAACCTAGCATAGCGTTTAAATGTTGTAGGGTAGTGAGTATTCATTATGATTAAACTATCATAGTACTAAACGTTTTTTTGAAAGGTGACTTTAAAATAATATGGTTAATTTAAATTATCCATAAATACTAGGAAAAAAGTTAATAAAGTTAACTTGTAAAAGTAAATATAAAAGACGATATCTTGGAATGAAAATGAATCCTTTAAAATAGTCATATTATCTATCATATTTGAAAATAGTTCCCACAAAATAATTGTCATATGGCGATATCCTTCACAGTCATGCAGTAGCAATAATTGATAAATTGAGGCCAAAAGTACGAATGACAGTTACAGAATAATTGATGTTGTAGGATCTTAGACAAATTTTTTATTCAAAATATTTTAACGGCTGATAAAAATATAACAATATTAAATACGAAATAAATATGAAAACAATAGATTGTATATGGTTATAAACCAATGCAAAAAATCAAACAAAACACGGAGGTGAACATAATCTAACTGTTACTAAATAATTAATAGGACGGTTTCGTCTGAGAAGTGGTGAAACAAAAGGCAAGGAAATGTTTTGACCCCAATTTCCTGTGGTTCACCGTTATCCAATTAGTGATACTTCTGTAAGAAGTCATCTCGTGAATCGCCAACACATTCCGTTTCATACTTCACAATTCCATAGATTTACACACTTATAAAGATTAGCTTACAGGGTGTGCAGATATTCCGTAGACGACAAGCAAGAGAGAATGTCAAAGGAAGATATATTATAACAAGGCAGTGAACATACGAACACGCTACTCGGGGTATTTATCACGCGTTCTGTAAATTTGACCAAGCTAAGAGACTCAACGTGTTTACAAACGTGTCAAGGTTACCTTATTAGGTGTAAAAATATTAATCAGACAACGTCAGGCACGAGAGGGTGTGAAATAATCACGATAGTTAGGCAAAGTGCCGAATACATGCACACGCTCATCAGGGGGATTTGTGGAAACTGAATTGGTGGGAGAATGCAAGACGTGCATACTTCAGCACAGTCGTAGGCCTACAGATGGCCATTAATGTTATTTAGATTGTTGAACTAGCATGTACATTTTTCCATAGCATATACATGTTTACAGAAATGAATAACAAGCACACCTCAAATGTAGTGACAAATGAAACTGAAATGACTCAGGGTGACTAAATAATTATTTTTAATTTCTAGATTTATGCTGTTAGGTGTAGATCCTTCTTAGCCTTGCTCTAAGAGTAGCAGCCCTAAATAAGTATAAAATATTAAAATATTAGATAATAATTAACAATTCATTTAATTTAATTTAATGTATATACACGTTATATGAGTCAATATACCATAACTATGTGTTATGTATTATGATAATGCGTTACTTATGAAAATGCTGTAATTGAAATTATTTGGAAAAAACTATCTGTAATTGATACTAAAAGTCTTCAAGGTATGTCTCATTGAGAGCGCACGTGCGCATGTTTGTGTGTGTGTGTTTGTGTTTGTCAATGTATACACAGCCACTGCATACACAAATGGACTCTGGGAACAGGGATAAGTTAAATTAACTGTCCACAGTAAACACTGTAAGCTGTGTAAGAGTGCCTAGTATACATCTTAAGAAGAAAATAATTTTATTTTTGAGTTACTTGGGCTGTCTCTGGCGTGTACTCATCATTTTATAGGTCCATCGGAACCATGACTCTGTCGTCATATTCACCCCTTTGTAGACCGTAAGGACTTACAAGTCCCGTATTTTTATTAATGTCTCCCATCGACAAAAATAAAATTAACACCATCAGCACTTGCTATTGGATCTCCTACTATGAATCTCCTATTGGATCTCCTCTCTATTAGGAAAGAGTTCCTAGCAACTAATTTATCAGATTCCTACAGTTCTTGTATGGTCTAACGGCTCTGAAATCTAGCTTGTTTCTATGTAGGAAAATGTCACAACAATACTATAAAAAGTCAGAATTTTACAAACTTTCTTTGGCTATACACTTTTTTGATTGATTATTTAGCTTTAAGTGGTATATATGAGTGGAAGCTGTTATATTCATTTAAAGTATTTATTTAATTAATACAAAAAGTATTATTTTAGTTTTATTGTTGAAATGAAAAAAAATGAAAAAAGCAATGGGCAATGGTTAATAATCTTACGGGCGAGTCCCGAAATAGAAGTTTTGATAAGGTGGAGTTGGAGAATGGTGCGATAGTATGCAATCCCCAGAACGTTGCTGATTACGTAAATTAATTATCTGATTAATATCATACAGACCTCCACTTGCTGGGCTGAACCTCCCTCGTAACTGCCACTCATTTTTTGAGTACAAACAAATGAATATGACATTTTAAGTTTAATAAATAAACTTAGTAATAAAAAATGATCTGGGTACGACAATGTTAACGTATCTTCAAAAAAACATTGGGCAGCATATCGCACCTGTATTGTCTCATATCTTTAACTTGAGTCTTAGTCAAGGAATCTGTCCTGATATGCTAAAACTAAGTATTGTAGTGCCAATTTACAAAAAAACTAAACCAATAAAAATAACTTATATGAGACCAATTAGCCTTTTTATCCATATTTTCCAAAAATATTAGAGAAAATTGTGGTCAACAGAGTAGTCGAGTATTTTTTTCTTATTATAATTTTTTTCTCAAAAAACCAGTATGGCTTCCGACGTGGTAAATCTACTGAGGATGCACTTCAAAATTTTACAATATAATAATAGTAATACACCAACATCTCTCTTGGTTATCTTTACTAAAACTTTTGATTTGGTTAATCACCAGATCTTGCTTTATTTATTTATTTATTTATTTACATGTCAAACATACAGGACAAGCCCAATTACAATTTGACAGTTCAGATAAAATATAAAGATACATTTTATGTGATGTACTGCATATGCCCACTAAGAAATAAAATTAATAATACCCCCGTCGCAGCAGACCTGCGTACTCAGCGAATTTCCAAATCAATAATTTAATATATGACGTTTTATAAAATATGTCCATAAACATGAGAATTATTTGCCTATTCTCCATAAGATTAACATAGGAAAGAGTGTGCAGGTTAGCTGCTGTGAGGAACACTGAAATAAGTCATTTCTACCATGAATAATTTTTATCTTAATATTTATACCAACTTTCATCAACATCTGTCCATAAATAAAGGACTTTGCCTATTCCCTATATGATTAACATGGGAAAAGAGTATGCAGGTTTGCTACCATGATAAACACATAAACTATGATTTTTAAGCATAAACTTATGGGTCCCAACCACATGAAGGTAAATATCAAGTTTTATACAAAAATATTGATTAATATGGGAAATATTAATTTTTAACTATCCTCCATAAGATTAACATTGGAGCCCCCACAATACAATGTACTGTGTTTAGATTTTTTAATATCTCGGTAACCATTGGAGATAGAGAAAGACTTTAAGGAACTTAATTGTGTAGTTTTTTAAGCTGATTCTAATGGTGAAATATACAACTAGAAATTTTGGGGTACAAAACCCCCCCAAACTATCCGTTCCCATTGACCGATATGTCTGGTTTACGAACTCGTCCAAGCATTTGTAGGAATACACGTCTCTACCAAATTTGGTCTCGATCGGACCATTTTTACGAGAGTTATCGTGTTAACAGACACATATATGTATATACATATATACATATATCCATATATATATATACATATATATATATATATATATAAATTTTAACGACTATTGTTTTTGGACTCTGGGCACCTAAAGACGAAAAAATAACATGGTCTCGGGCTTAAGTCTTGCCATGAGACCTACGGTAATAGCTTCTTCCCTATGGGAAATTCGCTAAAAAGAACTAAATAAAATAATAAAAAGATCTAAATAATTGAGCCTTGTTCCTCTGGCCATAAAGAACCATCGTAGTAGTTCAATATTATACAAATAATTTTAACTTAAGTCTTAACCAAACAAAAAAAAAACAATATATACTCTAACAAAGGTAAATTGGTCATTTTCACTGAATAATTAACATCAAAATAATAGTTTTGAATTTAATTTTACTTGTATTAAAAATATCTAAAACTATATTATTTAAATAAGCACAATCTAATAATTCATTATATAATCGCATCATCCGGTGCAAAGGAGATGTCGCATGGGTCAACGTTCGCGCATAGGGTACCTCAAACAAATACCTAGCTCTGCTATTGAAAGCCGGAACACGAAAAGACAAGCTTAGTAACAATTCAGGGTCGTCCAACATTCCATTGATCAGTTTAAAAAGAACCATCCCACTAATCAATTTCCTTCTTAAACACAACCGATTGAAATTAAATAATAATAACAAATCATTGTATGGAACTTGATACGGATATACATAATAACATTTAAAATACACAAATCTGAGGAATTTAGATTGTAGTTTTTCAATTAAATCAGAATCAACCTTGAAAATTGGATTCCACACACAAGCAGCATATTCAAGCCTAGACCTGACAGGCATAATACAAACGGTACAGGGTTGAAATTTTAGTAAAGTGAACACTACTACGAAATAAAAACCCAAGCAATCTATTAGCTGATTTACACAAGTTGGAAGCAGTGGTGTGGTGCTGCAATGGTTCCTCAGTTTCCTGTGTGAGAGAGGGTCGGGGGCTGCCTCAGTGCACCCTTGCCTGTCACCGTTGGTGTGCCACAAGACCCTGTGACCTCTGCAACCATTTTTTTTTTTATTAATGACCTACTACTTTTGTAGATGATATTGGATTCTTTATTCTCATAAAAGTAAAGGTCATAGGAACAATGTTAAATGAAGATTTAAACATTTTACAAAACTGGTGTCACAAAACAAAATGCAAGTTAACACCAGAAAAACAAAATATATCAATTTTGATTTCAGAGGTTTCGAGGTTTTTCTCATCTTCAACCACTTATCACACCGTAAACTGTCACCGCCGGGCTTGTTAGTGCAATGAACTGGGAAAGGTAAATCACGTAAATTATTTAGGACTAACTTTTGATTCCAAATTTACATGGAAAAATCAAATACAAAATTTACATGCTAAAATTTCACTGGCAATAAGAAAATTTTTATTTCTTAAAAATATTTGTGATGAAACTCTATTAAAATCGCTGTATTGGGCTTTGATAAACTCAAGATTGCAGTATAGTCTTATGTGCTGGGGAGAAACCTACAAAACATTAATAAATAGATTAAAAGCAACTCAAAATAATTTTTTACGAATTGTATTTAAAAACGCTTAGCTGATAGTTCTTTTCCTTTTTATTTCCAACTGAGAATTTTGCCAATCCAAAATTTGTTTGTTTTTAAGGTTTAGCGGTTATTTTACATACAGAGTGGAAATAATGAAACTGATTTATTTCACTATAGCACAAGGACTTTTAAAAAGACATTTTTTAAGACGCCAAAGGTCAACAAAGAGATTTTTAAACTTTATTCGGGACCTTGCATATATAATAAATTGATCGGAGGGTTAAAAAGATGTCGCTCTTTAACTTTTTTCATGTAAAATAAAAAAAGGCTTTTAAGATAAATGATACTTGGCTACTCCGGAGCATTTTACAATAGCAGTATTGTAGCATTGCAATAAATGGAGCACAGTATTTTCAACTTTAAATAATTTTTATGAAAACTTATAAAAATGCAATTGAGCTAATTTAATTTATGATACTTCATTTATAATTGTTATTTAGAAATTATTTATAATTTTATATCTGCAATATATTGCTATTATTTTATATGTTGCAAACTTTTTAATTATGTTCGTGTTATTTATGTTTTTGTAGGTAATTATTATTGTATTTATTTTATAAAAGCCATTTTGACTTCTCTTTCGTTGATGTGATCCGCCACAGGCAGCGGCTTCAAAGGACTGTCAAGTGAACGGACTGATAATACTGGATTCTAATCAATTAGTGATAAGTTTAGGGAACACTGGCCACAGTTACTGAATAAAGTTGCCAGTTATTTTTCCAGGCCATAACCATGTACTTCATTAATGTTTTAACATGGGGAAATAAATTCATTATTCATATTTACAATTGTATTACATTTGAAAACCATGGAGCTAAAGAACTAAACAATTACGATACAACATGAAATATTAAAATAGTTATGATATAAGTTTCATTTGTGGGTTTTTAGGAACTATGAATGTCACACGAATAATTCTTTCTGGTTTATAACTTCAAGGGAAAATTGCGAAAATAACAGTTTTTTAACTGTTATTATTAGGAAATGCTTTGACAAAATGTATTGAGTAAACAAAAAGGTTTTGTGGCAATTGGAGAAAGCGGAACCGTACAAAATGCCACAGCCTTTGTACCGCGATCGTTTACATAAGTGGGGCACTCGTTGAAAAAGCGCGCGATGGTACCATGGGCGTCGCCATCTTGATGACGTCACGAGGGGTGGGGGAGGGGAGGGGAGGTCACGTGACTGAAATGCTGGCTTCTGATTGGTCGCGGCCAAAGCGGCGGGTTGACTACTACGGCCCCCTGTATAAATAGGAGCTTGCACCTGACTGGGGCTATATACATTTCTCCGTCCCTCTGGAGCAAAGCAACTATTCAAGGCCACCTGTATAAATAGGAGCTTGCACCTGACTGGGGTTATATACATCTCTCCGTCTCTCTGGAGCAAAGCCTCGCACCTGACTGGGGTTATATACATCTCTCCGTCTCTCTGGAGCAAAGCAACTATTCAAGGCCACCTGTATAAATAGGAGCTTGCACCTGACTGGGGTTATATACATCTCTCCGTCTCTCTGGAGCAAAGCAACTATTCAAGGCCACCTGTATAAATAGGAGCTTGCACCTGACTGGGGTTATATACATCTCTCCGTCTCTCTGGAGCAAAGCAACTATTCAAGGCCACTTGTATAAATAGGAGCTTGCACCTGACTGGGGTTATATACATCTCTCCGTCTCTCTGGAGCAAAGCAACTATTCAAGGCCACCTGTATAAATAGGAGCTTGCACCTGACTGGGGTTATATACATCTCTCCGTCTCTCTGGAGCAAAGCAACTATTCAAGGCCACCTGTATAAATAGGAGCTTGCACCTGACTGGGGTTATATACATCTCTCCGTCTCTCTGGAGCAAAGCAACTAATCAAGGCCGCCTGTATAAATAGGAGCTTGCATCTGGGTGATATTACCTTTGGAAAAATTGATTTTAATTTTTTTTCTATATTTATTGATTGTTATTCTTCTGGGTGATATTACCTTTTTTTACTCTTTTCAAAGAGATTTAATACTTTATATAAACATTAAATTATAAATGCTCAATAAAAAATACAAAGAGGCTGCTTTAATTTTGATCGTAAAATTTCAAGATGCACCACCTCTTAGAATAACTTTTAATATAGATCTCTCATATTTCAAAACATTGTTTTGTTTTCTGTAGGTGACTAAACCATCTACCCGTATTTTCAAACTGCCGGTTGTATACGCTTATGTTCGTCTTCTGGGTTACGTTTACTAAAACAAGTGACAAGTAGTTTGTAACTACTTGGAAAAATTCAGTTAATTTAAGAATAAGACTGATTTATTTCCTCTTATAAATCTGTAAACAATACAGCATTTAAATAAACATGATCATATAACAAAGTCTTCTTTTGTCAGTGCAGGTTAGACTTACATTCATAAAATGTGTACTGCGTTTTTGTAATAACTTACTCTAAACATAGATACAAGGATTTAATCATATTTGTAGCAGGAGTGTGCTAAAGAATTACATGTGTTAATAAAAATATTTAATACAGATATAAGTCAAGAAATGATGGTTTGGTTTTTGCAATTTTCTTATGTCTGCACATTTATCACATGAAAAAAGATAAATTAAGTTAACTTTACAGAAATTGGACTTCCCTTAATATAGAAAACCAAACGTAATTGATTCGTAACAAACAAGTACGTTTTTCGTACTTATTTGTTGTAAATACAGAATTCAAAGCGTTGCCTGCGAGCTCATTTTTTCTACCTGTTTGAACGCATTCTAATTAATTAGTCGGTTAATGATTTCACATAAACGTGATATACACGCTTTAATGACGAGGAACCCCATGTGCCTCTTTCCCCTAAGAGTAAATGTGTACTCTTATTAAAGTTGAACTTTTATTGATTTTATATGAAATCAAATATAACCGTGATGTTATTGTAAATGAAAATTGCTTTAAGGTTACGAGACCCAGAAAAAATGCTAACAGGAAAACTATTAAACATGAAATAGTTTCGTCTAGTAAAAATTAATTACTTTCTCTGTGTGAAGTTTTTCAAACTGTTTTATTTCAGTAAAATCTTTTATTGTTTAGCATTAGATTTTAGTGTTAGGATAAATGAATAAAATATATGTTATAATATAGTTAAATTGTTTTAATAATCATAGTAACTTGTAGAGTATATATATATATATATATAAAATCTAACGAAAGGATAAATGTTGCCCTTAACTGTAAACATTAGTTCCTGTTAGACTTTATCATGTTTAAGGCGATAATGATATACCATAGTGAATAAGGCTGTCTAAGAGTTTTTACTACTTAACACCTAACCTCCTTGTGGAAAGCTATTATTTAAGGGTAATAGACCGACAAAACCATCAATAGGTCAAACAATAACAACATGTAATTGTTCCTCTAACTAGATTATTTTCAGTAGAGTGGTTTCGATGTCTGCAATATGTAATCCTGATGCTAAAGGCAATCAGTTTCGATCCTCTAGTCATGGGATCATCTTCAGGTCCCAGTCAAGCATATATTGGAGTATTATCTCTTGGTGTGTAAATTGTCGTTGTTTTAATATTCAACACATACAAATATGAACATTATGAAGCACATATTTTTAAGAATTAATTTAAGAAATATTGATTTTTGTTTCATTAAAATGTGCTATTGTTTCTTATAAACAGCCTAATGTATCAAATATATTATAATGATATATTTATACATTAGGATGTATCTTAATAATAACAAACAATACAGAAAATTAGTTTGACACAACATGTTTATGGTACTTAAATTAAAACTAACTATGTGATTTTTCAAACAAATAGCGCATATTAATCTTTTAATCTAATGTACCATCTACAATAAAATGGATAAATTACCTCATAGATTGTAAATATGTTTTCTCTTTTTTATTTCTTATATAATGCTGTTGATAGTTTTTGGTAAGACATGATTAAATTATCATAATTGGATTATTATAAATTTCAATTTACCACCAACCAATTTCGGTGAATAATTTATGTAATATAGTTTATGATCCATGCTCTAAGCCACATTAAATTTATATTTAATCCAACTAATGAATCATCGCACATAACCCACACTCAGGATTGTTATACTGTATAAGTAAGCTGACAACAGCACGTGTAAGCTGCATTACAGAGGACTAGTATTGGTGACCGACTCTCTTCATATATGAGTGAAACATAGGATTGCTTTCAAGTTTATGAACGCAAGATAACCAACGGTTGGTCTGTTTCTTCAAATATCTAACATTGTATCTTATCAAAAATACTTTTTCTCACTAAACTTTGTTTGTTTAAATTGGAAGGTATATAATGAAGCAGAAACAAATTATAGTAGTGATACGTTTTTATCTTTATTACATACTTAAAAAATGTATGGGTTTTAACTATGTACCATTGGTCACATAACAGTTCTGCTCTATTATTTTAATAAGCTCCACACTTAACTTTTTAAATGTTAGCCTATGTTTGCTCTTGTAACCTATTTATAATTTTTTTACAGTTTTACACCAAAATAATAGTCATGACACACTAATCCTTTCTCCATCTCCATAATCCCGTTAAATAATTGCGTCTTTGATGAATGCTGCCAAAATATTTAAAGCGGAGCGAACCTCACTGCACCCCTCTGGAGGTGGTGTTCATGATATTCCAAAATCTATTTACAGTATTTGGACTCTTTTGTTTTTTTATTGGATTGAGCTAGGAAACAAATTTTAGTATTCTGAAACATGACTCTATATCAATTGGATACTGAGATATTCAAGGTTTTAAACACGCTATGTTACCTAATGTTGATCTTATGGAGAATAACTAAATCAATAACTCACATATTGACTTAAAAATTGATAAAATGTAATTTGTGTTTTCACATGGATGTGTCTTAGCTCTGGGGAGGGGGTGTTCGCAATTTGTAAGTAGAATATTTGAAACATATTTTTGTAGAAACTACTATAACTTGTATTGAGTTTTTAATATATATATATATATATATATATATATATATATATATATATATATATACAGGGTGTTTCAGAATTCCCTACCAATACTCTAGGGCGTTGTTCCTGGGTAAGAAACATATATAAATATCATATTTAAATTGTCCGGAAGTCCTTAGTTACTCACACAGCCTCCATTTTGTTTTTTTCACTTATAATATTTTTTCTGAGTAATGGTTAAACGTACAGAATTGAAACGTTGCACAAACATTTATGGCAAATATCCCTACCAATACTCTAGGGCGTTGTTCCTGGGTAAGAAACATATATAAATATCATATTTAAATTGTCCGGAAGTCCTTAGTTACTCACACAGCCTCCATTTTGTTTTTTTCACTTATAATATTTTTTCTGAGTAATGGTTAAACGTACAGAATTGAAACGTTGCACAAACATTTATGGCAAATAGATAAAGCTACAAAAAAATTATGACAATTTCTCAAATTCATAAAACAAAATGGCGGCCATTTGAAATTTTGTTTCTCAAATAACTCGTGAACCGTTGATTTAAAAGAAAATTTACAAGAATAACTTATTTTAGGCAATGTAATTACAAATCGATTGACACCAAATTGTTTTAAATTAGACAAATATTAACTGAGATATGGTAGCTTTAGTGATAGGTGACCGCTAGAATTTTAATGACAGTAAGCAGGCGGAGACTGTTGTATTGTTGTGGCAGACTCAAGTCGCACGCCTTTACATGCACTGCAACTAAGCTCTAGCGGTCACCTATCACTAAAGCGACCATATCTCAGTTAATATTTGTCTAATTTAAAACAATTTGGTGTCAATCGATTTGTAATTACATTACCTAAAACAAGTTATACTTGTAAATTTTCTTTTAAATCAACGGTTCACGAGTTATTTGAGAAACAAAATTTTAAATGGCCGCCATTTTGTTTTATGAATTTGAGAAATTGTCATAATTTTTTTGCAGCTTTGTCTATTTGCCATATATGTTTGTGCAAAGTTTCAATTCTGTACGTTTAACCATTACTCAGAAAAAATATTATATGTGAAAAAAACAAAATGGAGGCTGTGTGAGTAACTAAGGACTTCCGGACAGTTTAAATATGATATTTAGATATGTTTCTTACCCAGTAACAATGCCCTAAAGTATTGGTAGGGAATTCTGAAACACCCTGTATAATATGAATATGAAATATGAATAAGAACAGCTGTTTATAAGATCAGATAAAACTCCCTTCAGACATATCCATGATCTAATCTATTTTACATAGGGAAGTAAATACAAACAGTCCATTTTTAGTGAATTTCCCATAGGGAAGAAGCTATTACCGTAGGTCTCATGGTGAGACTTAAGCCCGGGAACATGTTATTTTTTCTTCTTTAGGTGCCCAGAGTCCAAAAACAATAGTCGTTAAAATTTATATATATATATATATATATATATATATATATATATATATATATATATGTGTGTGTGTGTGTGTGTGTGTGTCTGTTAGCACGATAACTCTCGTAAAAATGAAAAATGGTCCGATCGAGACCAAATTTGGTAGAGACGTGTATTCCTACAAATGCTCGGACGAGTTCGTAAACCAGACATATCGGTCAATAGGAACAGGTAGTTTGGGGGGGTTTGTACCCCAAAATGGGGGTTTTTGCGTTTTTCACATGTAGTTTTTAAAAATGTTTAATTTTATATTTCACCATTGGAATCAACTTAGAAAACTACACAATTAAGTTCCTTAAAGTTTTTCTCTATCTCTAACGGTTACCGAGATATTAAAAAATCTAAACACAGTATGTTGTATTGTGGGGCTCCAATGTTAATCTTATGGAGGATAGGGAAAAATTAATATTTCCCATATTAATGAATATTTTTGGATAAAACTTGATATTTAGCTTCATGTGGTTGAGATCTATCCATTTATGCTTAAAAATCATAGTTTATGTGTTTATCATGGCAGAAAACCTGCATACTCTTTTCCCATAATAATCATATAGGGAATAGGCAAACTCCTTAATTTATGGACAGATGTTGATGAAAGTTGGTATAAATGTTAAGATAAACATTATTTATGGTAGAAATGTCTACTTTCAGTGTTCCTCACAGCAGCTAACCTGCACACTCTTTCCCATGATAATCTAATGGAGAATAGGCAAATAATTCTCATGTTTATGGACAGATTTTTATAAAGCTCGTCATATATTATTATTATTATTTTATTGATTTGGAAATTTGCTGAGTACGCAGGTCTGCTGCGACGGAGGTATTTTACTTATTTAACAGCCTTACTGCAAGTGTTACCATGTAAAGCAACCCTTATTTTAACAAACTTGCATACCCAGAACTAATCCATTACTATGAAAAGTTAAATGAAATTCGCTCTACTCACGCTAGCGTACTGCGTGCGATCTCGTTTAGAAATCGGTTTGACAGACGTTTAGCCAATAATTTCTCTACGAACCCTATGTTTCCAAATGATGTGTATTCGTAACTGAGCTGTTCGCTGTTTGGCCGTCCTACAATGTTAGGCGTAAGTGAAGCGCGTCCTCATGACTGACTGATCAGATATGCCCGGTCCCTGCTGGCGCCATCCTATTACATCTGGTAATCCTGTCATCCTGCTAATCTGGAGATCTGGTTGGTTTGGGATATTGCGTCTGCAGTAGTGTGTGTAGTCCAATCAATATATATATATATATAATATTTATTACCATTCAAACTGAAAAAATGCTCAACTCTCATCATATAGTTTATAACTAGACTATAGTTATGGTAAAATAAATAATAAATTGTTATCTTAACCAAGCTTAGGAGAAACAGACATATATGACAGAAGTGTATTATCATTGTTGATATAAAGCGTTCATTGCATAACAATTTGTTATACAATCTAGCTATGCAGTTTATGCCAAAATATATTTGAGAACCTTCTGCCAATGTTACAAAACAAACTTTCATTTACGGTTGGTCCCCTCTGAGCATTGTTCCATGACTTTTTGGATGGACGTGGTCGTCAACTGCCTAAGACGCCATGTTCTTGTAGTTACAAACGGTTCCCTTAATCGTGACTGCTCCCTTAGCCTAAGCTAAGATTTGTGCCGCTACAGACACCGCAACAGGACTTGTTTTTAATTTACCTCACAGGCCCTAGGTCCATGGTTGTGGGATGCTGAAGTTCAGAAATAATTTAAGTTGGGATGTATTTTTTCATTCACTTTAATTTTTAATAAAGTATATCTTGAAGAAGATTGAGGATCGATCTTAATTTCGAATCTTGTTAGCGAGGTAAAAGTCAATAGCAAAACAAAGTTTCTCTCAGCTTTATTGCCAATAAGGCTGATGTCTTCCTTGACCTAACTATTTTATTGTTCATACTGACCAAAACATTTTCAGTAGAATAAATATCTTATAACACGTTGGGAGAAGGTGTTTGAATAAAAAAATGGAGTTTTCACAAATCATTTTAATTTAATTCCTGCAAAGTACGGTGTCCTATGAAACTTTACTTGTAACCCTAATTGGAAACGTACAGATTTATATCTCATTTATTAATTGAAATATTGCGATAAATTTGTGTATGCATCTTCATATAGTAAATATTTAAGAAATATAAGCGCTGAAACATCTATTTTCTTGGTCTCAGTGGCATAAAACCTATTTACTCATTTCCTATATTATTCTTATAAGAATTAAACAATAGATATAACTTCC
Source organism: Nephotettix cincticeps (assembly GCA_023375725.1). Lineage (NCBI taxonomy): Eukaryota > Metazoa > Arthropoda > Insecta > Hemiptera > Cicadellidae > Nephotettix > Nephotettix cincticeps. The sequence continues at coordinate 77,898,690 of CM041791.1, read as the reverse complement.
TTAATATTTGGTATATTGTGATATATTTCAAATAAACAACGCCAAAGTATCCTTTTTCATTATACTTTACTGAAACATGTTTAGGAGATCAACCCATGAACACAGTGTCTAACCTAAAAAAATTGTTTCTAAACGGTGCACTGTTTTCTTAAGTCAAATGTTTTTCTTTGGATAAGGTGTAAGGTGTTATTAGCTGTATACATTTAAGTTTTTACATGATAATTTCCTGGATTTTTCAAAAATTTTTCTTTTGTTGTCAGTATGTTGTCTTTTCAATCTGAATAGTTAATTATATTTATAAATTTACTTTAGTGATAATTTTTCCTTTCTCTACATTTAATTACATACATTTCTGATTGAGTGTACAAATTAAATTGTTTGTTCATTTTATTGTTTGGAAATCGTTTTATCATTTAAAATGCGTTGTTTCTAGTTCTGTAGCTGACTTTGAAATTTGTATGTTGGAATGTTTTTCGTACTGCTTTGTTCGGAACGGAGCTACGAGGCGCAGTTAAATTCATATGAAGCCATCTTCTGTTAAACACATCACTTAACAAAACACTACACTGTTTAGAAATAATTTTGTTTTTAAGATACTGTGATCATAAAGTAAACCTTCGAAGCACGTGTCAGTAAAATATTATGAAAAAACAAGAGTACTCTGGCATTATTTATTTGAAAATATACAAAAAATCATTATTTACATATCTTTCATGCCATAAAACCTACTTAATGATTTCACATATTATTTTTTAGGATTATGTGTATATTGAAATAATTTCAATTTTCATTAACATACTGAGATAACATCTAGGTTAATGGCTTAACCAATAATCGAGCTTAGTTTCGATCACCTCAAGTAATTTATTAGTTCACGGAAATTCGCTGAGTACGTAGTTCTACTTAGGGTTAATCATATTTTGTTCGGGTTTCATTAATTTCATTCAACTGTTGACTAACAATAAACCACTCGAACATTAACTATTTCACAATTGAATAATAAATTATTAGTTGTATAGTGTATATAAAAAAGATACGATGCAATACATATTATCTTCTACATATTACTATCTACTGTGTCTTTGATTACTTGCGCTTCTCTTCTTTCATTATCTAACAGAATTATAAAGCAATAGCTAGAAAAATTGTATCATAATTCCGTTACATTTCAGTTGAAGAATGAATTAAAATTAATAATTCTCTAAAAAACCTTGGTATTTTGGATATGTTTAGTAACATAAACTATAAATGCGATGAATATGATTAAAATCAATCGGTTAAACAAAACTATCGGTCGAATAATTAAAATTGAAACGATATAGGATAAATTACGTTACATTGAAAGGAGTTCTGGAGGGCATATTCCTCGTGGCGGAGGAAGGCCAGGACAAAGCGGTAAGAGGCTTTGTCACCGACACTATTGTCTTAGCCCCGCAATATTTTAATTCATCCTTCCTGCTTCATACTTCTTAAGCATTATTAAAGTGCACACCAAAGGATGAAACTGCAAACCTTACAAATACGATCATATTACAAAACAAATTATATTGTTATAGTATACTGATATAAACTAATTACATAGTTTTTACTAAAAATATATAAGCCGGATGTAAACAAAAATATAGTAAAAAAATATTCTTACAAACTTGCAGACCGACAATTTTTCATAAATATCATAACATAGATAATGTAGTAAAGACACTTATTTGTTATTAAAATATTTTCTAAACCATGAGGTTAAAAACGTAATACTGGGTGTTTTCTTAAAAATGCTTATCAGCATAAACTCATACAATTTATGCTACTTATTTACATTCCCTTTTAAGGATATTTTAAGATAAATGTAGAATCACTAAAAGTATGTTTTTAAGTAATAGTACCATTATTCGAAAAATAGTAGCTATATAAATGTACATGTTCATAAAACAAATTCCAAGATACATCGAGTAAGATCCCCAAGTTAAGTTCAAACTACAAAATTCAAATTTTAACTACAGCACTTATTCTATAGATCGATAGGCTTACTATTTAAAGACAATGTTAATAAAAATTAACTGACTTAATGTGTTTATTTTAAAGTAAAAAGTCATATTTAACCAAAAAGTAACCTGATACCCCAGTTCGACCAGGTTTACAACGCATCAACATCAACCCTGCATGAACACTTGGGTCTCATTAACGACTATTCCCAAGCTCTTGGGAAGCTTAGCTGGCTCCGATCCCCGGGGTCATTTGCCTTGATTGTATCGGTCAGGTAACTGTAACCTCCAATGAAACATTTGTTGGCACTAGGCACCATCTAGCGTATAACATAAATTATATAAAAAATAATTTTACCATCTCAAAATTGTATACATAAGAGTTATTAATTAATTAATAACTCTTATGTATACAATTTTTACTATCTATTATTTAAAGATAATGTTTAGAATTATTACTAATATAATAATACTAGTATAATACTAGACCTGTGTTACAAGCATCCAATCGCAAAATGTCACCTTAAAATAATTTAAATTGAATTTGAATTTTCCAATCCCAGAACCCTGTAATATCTCCGGCTAAAAGCTAACGACACAGGAGTAAACACGTTATGTTGCAACGCAGTTAATGCAAAACAAAGAAATTATGCAAAATTAAAGAAAAAAATTAAACTCCCACTTTTTGTTTTTTTTTATATTTTTTCACTTACCAAATCCGCGTTCCGTCGTTTTAGTGCCACTCAGCATTATGTGAAGCTATGGCGAATCACGTAGGTTAGGGTGGAAGCTAGTCACAGTGGCAATTGGGTTTGCAGTGGACACCTAGATTTGGTTATGGTTAGGGGGGGAAATCATTCTTTTAATTATACACTAAAGACTCTAAACGGGCGGTGTCCATCTTTGGGCATAGAAATGGGCTATATTTGTATTGGCCTCTTACATAAACTGTCAGAGCAGTCCAAAATGACTTGGAAATAGTTCGTTTTTGTCTGTTGGGCGTAAAATAATATGTGAAAGGCTTCTATCAAGACAGTTATATTTTTAAGCTAACCAAACTTTAGAGACATAAAACTCACTTAATAGCAATCGTAAACTAAAAACAAACGGAACATTGACTTTTTAAACCAGTGATTTCAAACTTCGTCTGATATGTTATCGTAGGTTACCCGGAATACCCGTATTATCATGCCGCGGAAGAGCAATCCCATACTGACAGACTTCCCACCCCCCTGCCAATTCCTCATAGGAAATTAGCAGTATTTTTATAGTAGGATATTATAAAATGATTAAAATAAAGTGTTTTAAACATAAAACTGTAGTGCTGAAAGTATCATACGTTAAAATCATGTTTTATCTTAGTAATTTATTTTACCCTTTAAAACAATGGATTAAAAATGAGTTTGTTTTTTGCGATACCCTGTCTCGACATGAACCGTACGAGAATCGATTCTAAAGTAATCAATAGTCGTAGCTAGGATAGTTCAGCACAGTGTTTTGTGGTTACAACTTAGATTTTACAAGCAGTTGAGGGTTCTCGCCTGAAGTTATGTGCGTTTTTTCACCCCCTTGTTACGGTAATTACAGCTTCGTGTTAAGTGACGACTGTCTTTTGTAGCCCCCACAGGTTGCAGCAAGGCCGTGCAGAACTAGGCCTTGTGTATTACTAACGTGTAGGTGGGAGAAAGTTAAAGCTACACTATTGAAGGATTACACTGAAACCACTGACCATCGTGACGCTGTAGCCGGAGAGTTTATTACATTCCAGAAAGTTTATAATTTTTATTGATTTCTTTCAAGTCAATTTTAATTTCAGTACCAAAAAGAAGGTGTTCTGGTAGTTTTGATGGTTTATCATAAAGAATTTGAAAATATATTATTTGAACAACTAATAAACACAAATGTTTTATATATATATATATATATATATATATATATTAATAACACTAAGTCAATAAATAATATGAAACGTATTATTTGAAGACAAACATCAAACATTTATTTTAACCATAGTATCCCTGTTTCCATGGTACTTTAAATGATGCAGATATATTAAAAGTAATTTACATAAACTGTATTCATATGTCAAGTTGATTTTTCGACCACATCGTCATGGAGTTAGTGTTGCCAGTCTCAGCCTGTCCACTCAGGATGCCACTTCACAGCAAGGGCGAAACGTTTGGCAATACTAACTCCATGACGACGCGGTTGACGGCGAAAAATCAATTTGATACTATTGTTGACACCAGCCGCTAAGGCCTACATACGTTTGATGTTGGCCTACACGGATGAAAGTTGAATTTTTTACATCACTTAAGACATATGACATCTAATTCAACATCACAAAATGCCCATTCTATTTAAGTACTAAGTATTAAGTAGGTTGTTGACGCTTGTCAACTCGCTGAGTCCACGCTCACTTCGTATCACAGTACAAACCGCATCGCCTGGTACACCGGTAGCGGACGAGGGACGCCCTAGACCTGTTAGAACTGTTGCAGAAATACCTTCATGGAGTAATCTCGAGATGGCCATAGAGATACTTCCATCGCCTGCTCCCGTCAGGACCTCCCCTCGCGTCGTCACCTGGGTTCAACCTCGCGCGACTCCAAGTGGCTGTGATTCTGATGCTGATATACTCCTCCTCGACTCGCCGGGGCAGCTATCATTCGGTCAGTCTCCAAAATCGCAGGTTTAGAGAGCTGACCCTTTTCTCGCTGACCCTTTTCTCGTCTGTTTACCAGTTATGACACCTAAACAAAATCTTAAAACATGTTGCTGACTTTACGTCCCATTTTTTTAGATACCGGGAAAGTCTTGAATGTAACTTTGGTGGTGACGAACATTCAGCAGAAACGTCTCCAGCTCCAAGTACTTGGGCGTAATTTTAGAGCAACTGAGTTTATCATAAATATTCTTACCTCGGTTCTTTAAAGTATTTTGGGTTGTAGTGATCATTTGATTAAAGAGCATTTTGGTTTGGATACCCACGGGTAAAATTTTGCATAGACTCATGGATCTTTTGATTTTTTTGTTATGTCGGATTTTCTCACGTTTTCACACCTTAGGGAGGAGAGGGTGTAATTGAGTCGCGATCCTTTTCTACCGAGAGATAACATCGGTCAGAGTTCATCACCCACCGCGTCTTCGGGAGCGGCAGTTCAGTTCCTGACAGTGTGCGTGGACGACTACGGACATCCTCTACCGCCGTGTAAGTTTTCCCGTTCACTATATCTTTTATTAATACCTTGCGTCTAGGAGATCTGTTCCGTTAAGACTTAAAATTCTAGTCTGAGCGGTCCTGTGTTTCCTCCTGGGCTGGTACCTGCTTATCGCACATTTAATTTTATTATATTGGAGCAATCCTGTGACTCCCTGGAGCTGGGATCTGCTACGATATGTTTTACAAGTCTCACCCTGAGCGGTCCTGTGTCCCCTTTGGGCTGGGGCCTGCTTGTGTCCCAAATATTAGAGCAATCCTGTGACTCCCTCGGAGCTGGGATCTGTTCGGATATATTCTACGGGTTTTGGTTTGAGCATTCCTGTGTTGCCCATTAGGGCGCTGGGAATCACCCATTCCCACCTTGTGTATCCCTATTTACGCCCAAAATAATTAAAGTGTTACCGTGGTACCGCCGCTTGTGTTATCGCCCTCCCCCCCACCAGGACATTTTAAGTTTGGAACTACGGAACAGTTAATATTCTGTCTCTGTACCTAGAAAGTTTTTATTCTAATAAAATGGTCTGTATCAATCCTTGTCTCGATAATTTTATGTTGCCAAATTAGCATATATAACCTGGCCCTGCTGGCTATCCGGCAAGATACCCCTAATACCATTACAGTATATTGTATCCAATTTTTACGAGTTGACTATTCGTAATTGATACGTTTCAATAAACCGTCAATAAATTGTTTTGCATTGATAAGCCTTGAAATGTTTAAATTTATTTTGTACACCTGCGAAATGCTAATACGCTGATAATATTCTGTTGTTTATTAATTAAGAAGTTCAGCATTAATAATTGTAACACAGATAACGAAATAAGCACTCTAAAATGTTAACTATTTATGGCTGCTAACAGTATGTTAAAAACTTTCGTGATTTTTTGGATGCTGTTCATATAGAAAGGAATCATTTCTCTCATATATAGTGTGTGCCCTTATACAATGACAACTACAGATGATTACAAGAGGAAGTGTTGCACTAAATTATGAACTGGTTCCAGCTATTCTCTTAATGGCTCGTATTATCTGAATAACTGGTGAAAAATGTGTTCTATATATTCTTAGGTAATATGTCTTACTCAAAATAATCATTTACATTAGCGTTTATGCCTTTTAATTCACAGTATTTTTTAAACATGATTTCACAAATGCTTCCTTGCACAGAAATTTTCATTCAATCTGTTAATATTTTATACTATGACTCTAAAGCTTTGTAGTTTCCTTTGAAAATATATTCCACTGGTCAATAAGTATTAGTACTTATGAGCAGTGAACATTGAGAAATAATTGCTGGGTCCCCTGCGTAATCCCACGCTATCCGAGAGTCGCCGGCTTGACTTGTAATTAGGCTGCTCATAAATTACTAATCGCGACATAGATCGCTATTTGATTATATAATTGTTAAAAAGTAAATACAAAAAATGCAATTCTTTGGTGTATGATAAAATTACTGATGATTGTAGTTTTTTTGTTATGTTTATTATGGTTTGGCTTAATACCGATTTGGCAATGGTTGCCAAATCGGTATTAAGCCATAACACGTTTGTGTCTCTAGCCACACTGATTACCCACGTAATTAGAGTAGACCTATCAGGTAAATTTATCTGCAATATCATCAGTTTATTTTATCTTTACGTTTGAAACAGTTTTAAGTTAATTTTTGCATTATATTTAACAGATATACATTTTCTATAAGGGTTTCTAAACTATTTATATAGCTAAAAATGTAAATGTGTGTTTTTTGTGAGATTTATACATCTGCAGTTTTCTTAATGCAATCATTCCAATGCGAGGTTTGGAACTGGTAGAGCAACAGTGTGGCGGTTAGACACTTTCTTATAGTACATGACCGATTTGGTTGACGGTTAGTCGGCCGTGTCACTTTCTTAACTCTGGGCAACCTGTTGATTCGTCCTCCTTGATGTCCAAACGACGGAGGAAGCAAAAACCACCACAATTTTCACCGGCAGCATACGCCGAGTTAAGTGGATTGTGTTTAACCGTAAATACTATGTTATAATGAATTAGTTAAGGAAAGGTTTGGTGGAATGTTAGGGATTAGTATGGAACAGGGAATGCCATCAATCACTTAGGAAATTAATAATTAGTGGGGCATGCAGGAGGTTCTTCCAAGCCCATGTGTCAACCAATTCACATCCATGACAAATAGTTAGTTTATATCCGAAGTTACCCAGATAGGTTAGCCAATATATGTATTAAATTTAGCACGCCATCAAATCTGGCTTCGTTTAGGGCTGTGTGGTAATGTGGTATGCTACGATCGGGCTCTAGGTAATATTCCCAGTACCTTCCTTTCACTTTTGATCGTAGAATTGGTACTATTTCAGTTTTGCCATATTCTTTGCATCCGTAACATTCAACACTCACACTAACATCAATCCCAGAATTGATTTCCTGAAGTTACGTCAATCTATACGTACACTTACACTTATTGTTTTACCATACACATGTCACTCTAATTTACTTCGGTGATATACATAATAGGTTGAAATCACTATACCGATGTTAATTAGCACTATAACCTTCACATTACCATATCTCCACCTCAAGTCAAGTCAACTCCACTTTTTCACGGCAAATTATAACTCTCAACACCAATTTTTCACTGCAACGGTGAATAACATAAGCTAAGAAGGGTGAGAACGATAGTGAAGGAATAATATTATAAACTTTGAAGGAGGAAGCAAATGATGTAGTAAAATTGGCAGGAGGTAAAGTGTTTTACATTAAATGGATGAAATTTAATAAAATAACGGCTTATTCACAGCCCAATTATATTGTCCTACCGTTGGTAAAATTGGTATGGCTATTATATATAGATAATTTAATATGCTATAAGTTTGAAAAGGCTATAAAATAAATTATATATGTCAACCAATAATTTTTATTTTTAGAAGAATAGGGTATAAAGTGGCAGGAAGAGGGGGAAAGTGGTGAGGGAATGATAAAAACTGTTAAGCTGCAAAAGAGAGAACGAAGGGCTTTAATAAATGGTATAAACAATATAAACAGAGGAACATGCTATTATGAATCCGATGTGCCGATGGTATATGCTAGCGGATGATATTACTATTCTCGTATTCCGTTCCTAATATGTAGAGTGTCAAATAGTAAATTTATAGTTATAATCACAGTAACCCAGCAAACCTAAACAAACATTTTTCTAAAGCCAAAACAAATAAGTTTGATTACCAATGGCTATTCTTTAAGAACGTATCCAGTATGAATTAATTATTGATTGGATTATTGTGGACTCGCTGTTAATGCAACTTAAGTGCTCATCATTATGAGCACTTACTATGCGGCTTACTATGCGCGCATTCACAATGAGGCATGCTATAAATTGCATGATAAATTACAAATTCGCTCCGTGAGTGCGAGCTTGTCCTAACCTCATTAGTTGGGTTTGACTGTTCATTATGCATAGCGTCCATGTATTTGTTAGGCAACTGATTTTCCAAATCATGATTAATTACATTCTGCCAACGTGAATATACGCTGCGAGAGATCAGATCGATTATATTGCATTAGGTCCACTACTCGGCTAATCAGCTTTTTTGATCGATGTTTGATAGAATTTTTAAGATTAAATATGAATCCAATTTAGGAGTGTGATATTTGGTGGTGGAACTGCAGTGAACTGTTTCGTGACTTCCGCACCAAAACCGTTTCTCGGGAAAATCGAGGGGGTGCCAATTGAACCATCAAAAAACCTTCAATGATTTAGTTTACTGCATATTATTAAGAATTATTTATTGATTATTTGTACTTATTATCCTAAATTGTGTTATTTATTTATTATCTATTACAATATGTATTTTGGAGCTATGGGAACGAATACACTACAAGGATATTATGTCGAACAAACCCGATTCGGATGGTTACAAACAGATTAGGAGAATGTTTTGTACTAGAGCTTATTTTTTGACTAAGCTATTAACGTTCTATGTGTGAAATTTTCTAATGTTTTTAGCTATTATGAGTATTTCACCTTTATTCTTAATCCGAATATTAAGTATATTTAGCAAAATCATAATCAATCAAATTAATAGCTCAGGTATGTTTATTTTTGCAAATCTTAGGTTCATTATCAAGTCTTACTCTACTTGTCATGGTGATAAATCCTTTGGCAAACAACACAAATTTAACATAATGTGTGTTAACCTATATTGACAGTAATAAAATGTACATTTATCCATTTTGTTAAAAATTTTATAGTTTGGACAAAAACAAAAAAAATTGAATGTAGTTTGATATATATCATTATATTTAAATATTAAATATACGTATTTAAGTATAAGACCGTTTGAAATGATGAAGTTTGTAAATAATTTACTTGTTATCCACTTGTTATGAACTTATTTATTATTTATTTTAATGGCATTCTATATATCGTGGAGTCTCTGAGACTTAATGGTGACCTCAGTCAGGAAGGAGGATAATATCACTATTGGCAGAACCAATCTCGCTCCATTGTTCTATGAATATAAATCTCCAATCGATTACTCCGGAGCATCCATTGTTTGGCGTTACCTCTAAACTGTTTTCGTGGAATTGAATAGGCTTTCACTTTGTGAAATAGCAATTATTTACCAATATTGAGTGCAATAAGGCATGATATTTACATTAAAACTGATCTAATTCGTGAGGTAAATCATAATCATAATGATCTATCAAAATACCTTTAAATATTTTTGCCTCGTTGCTTATTTAAGTTGCATATACGCAAACATTTATGTTTAAATTTTCTACAGGGGTTTCTAAAATCATTAGACGCACTCGTACGAATTTACAAAAAATGTTTGTATGATCAGCCTGGTTGTTGACCATTTTACCATTTCACACCATTTAAATAGCTATAAATCATTTAAACTATTTTCCCACCCATGAGTTTATATCTGCAGAGACGATTCACATGCCCAGCCTAGCTTTTTATAGCTGACGTTATACGTAGATGTGGTTTGTTTAGATAGCTTTATGAGCCAGTTTGTTTATATCTGAAGAAAAAAGTCGCATACCGAACCTAGCTATTAACGTGCTCCATGTACGTGGTGTGTTTCAGTCATTAGTCACACTCGTGTGTTAATGTTCGCAAGTCTAATCTGGTCGTTTACGTGCTGCGTGGAGGAGGTTTGTTTAAATAGTGTTTCGAGCCCGTGTGTTTATATCTGAAAAATAGTTCGTATCTCTCGACCGGCTTTTCACGTACTGGGTCGACGTGGTTTGTTTCAGTCATTAGTCACACTCGTGTGTTTACATCTGCAGAGACAGTTTCGCGCCCAGCCTAGCTGTTGACGAACAGCGTGGACCGGAATTGCTTGTTTAAATTATTAGTCGTGCCATGTGTTTGCATCTCCAGACTACTCTCTTGTTTTATTGAGACCACGTGTGGGACACGTCTAACTATGTAAGAGGTGTCGTTTCATACGGATATATTCGATAAATAATTTTTTTTGATTGAGATTTATTGCTGGTGATAGTGGATTTATGTTATTTAGATTGCTATTGCAGAAATTTTCCATCACGTGCTTCTTGAACTCTTGTATCGAGTGGACGTGCTTTGTTCTTTGTGCTCTAGTAACTGCTTTAAAAAGTTTGGATTTCAGTTTTTTACCGGCTTAGTCCAGATTATGTACTTCATTTTATAATGTTTAATGTTCCAGCTTATCTTACAGGATCAGATTCCAGACCCCAAAATGTCGTCTAACTTGGTTTTCCTAATTATGTTTGTAAATATTCGCAATAACTAAAAAGTTATTGTGGATATATCCATGTCGTATATTTTATTTCTTAAGATTTTATCGTAAAATAAAAATTTCCTAAAATACATTTATATAATAGTTTATAATAATGTTTATTTAGATATATATTTTTTACAATACAGATTTTGTGGTGAATAACACAAAGTAACCAGAATGGAAAATATTAAATCATTCTACTTAAAAAATTTTGATACTTCTAAAAAAATAATACTTTAAGCTATTATTTTACCTTTATTAAAAATAATTTTTATATAATATATATATATATATATATATATATATATATTCTATTATATATTTATATAATAGAAAATGTGATTTTATATATGTATATATACATACATATATATCCTAACGATGAAACAAACCAAATTTTACTCAAAATACTAACCAAAGGAGAGAGTCATATACGGCATGGCCCTCACTTTCTCTTTTAACAGATCCGTCCATCCTTATCAGAAAGACAGACACTAAACTCCCGGAAAATGCATGACAAAATATCTTATCAATATTTGTTTATTAGACTATTTATGGTTGGATTAATTATTCCTCGGTCTTTTTTTAATTGATTTTAATGTTCTCTCAGGCTAGTCTGTGTATTACTTCCTCGTTAGAATGATATTTTAAAGCTTCACTCACACAACCTGAGAGGATTTGGCCTAAACAGGATGGCTCCCATTGGTCAGAAGGTTTGTCGTGACCTGTCCATCAAATAAATTTGATATAACTCTGTAAGGAAAATTTCTGTTGCGCCTCTTCCCCCTCCAAATATTCTTCCTGGTGGTTGGCAATATGACTCTAATACAAGTGAAAACGTGCATTGCACCGTATCTTTCCAACTTATAATAATTCAGATCATTACTTTATACTCTTTCATTCTTTGCACTGAACTCTAATCTTGACTACAAAGCCAACCACTATTAATCTCACTATAAAAGTTAAAAAGGTATGTATTGTGTGTAACCTCTATCACTGCCACGTGTCGCTCCTACCACCGGGTCTCTGTCGTGACTATTCGGACCTTTAATACATGTGTTAAATATCTATTGCCTCATCAGTAGATTTCCTGAAAATACAAATACATCTAGTGTTCCGTGTACCCTACAGTGTACACGCCCCCACAGTTATATTCACCTCCAAATTTTGTCACCCCCTGTCAGAGACACCTATCACTTCTTTATCTTCCCCCATTATTTTTGTCTATATGTAGTCCCTTGTAACCTCTGGTCACCAAACTCTCTTTACCTTTTGGATTTCGGTGAGTATTCACTTACTCACGTCATTATCTATCACTACATAATAACATAGCCAGTGTAACATTGACTTAATAAAATTTAGACAGATAAATAAAGAAAAGCTTAAGCATTTTATAACATAGTTATACTTTTACACTGATAGTTAGTCAAAGCTGAAGGTAACATTAATAATAGTTTGTGTATTCTTATATAAATTCAGCAAAAATATAGTTACTCTGACCTTTTTCGTACATGTTCATCAATTTTACCTTTATTCCAATTTGATTTTCATTTAGAGCTTCACATATTCATGCGAAGCTCTAAAATGGTACTAAATTGGTAAAGTAGTCTAAATGGTCAGTAGTACTTACCACGAAAAGAAATACTGTAATGCACTTGCATATACTAGCAAAATACAGTACCTATACAGCTAACAAGTGATCCTTCGTGTTTCGTTCACACAATAAGATTTCGTTCCCCCAAGGGTGGCCTTCAGACAAAACCACGTCAGATATTCATACCAAAGGGAGCCGTTAAACAAATGTAACATTTACTAGTTATATGAAACAAAACATAATAAATATACAGGTCCAAATACGAAACGTTTACTGAAAAAAATCTCCGAACACTTTATGAACGTATGAATCTATGAACACTATTAATATGGCAATAATTAGAAACAGTCCAAACTATGAGAAGTACGGGGTGTCCTACGTGACCTCTTTACTGGCAACCAAGTAGGCACTAACTACTGAGAAAGGTTCTCTAGGTGACTTGATACTAACGGCTGAGGTAGGTTCTTTATAAGTAAATAGAAGCGGTGGAATTGTCTAAACTGTTTAGGTGTAAAACTAGGTAGGTTAACTAAGAACTTTAATGGATTGCAATGTGTCGCAGAGAACTAAATAATTTTGTTTATTACATGTTTATTACGTAATCGTTGATCAAAACTATATGCCTCCCTATATAACACTATATAATTTCAGTACTGAAGATGCCAATCCATAATTGTTCTTAATTATATCAGTATAATATGAGTTAGTACTATGTACTAAAACATGATTGCATTACATGTGTATACTTCTAAGATCCTTGTCTGTGAGCTTATGATTCTTGAATCAGAAGTAACGACTGAACGGAAGGGTATTTTCGTCATCGAATGTTAGTAAATTGTACACGAAGGCTTCCCTAAAGGAAATGGGATCATTGCGTGCCTATAGTCCACAAATAACAATCCGGAATCGGATACCATTGGCATAGCAATGGTCCCATCCGAAGATTCTGTTCAGTCATGGATCTGTTGATATGGATGAATTAATGTGTAATGCAAAATAAAAAGGTATTAAAAATAAAGTCAAATTTAATTCTTGAAACAGAATAGAATCCACATTTCCCTGCATTCAATAAAATGTACCATATGAATTTTGTTAATAAAAACCGATAATCCTATAGCAAACATCTTACTACTTTATTATTAACAAGCTAATGAACGGTATAAGTGGATTGTAACATACTGTATCCCATTATTGATTTAAATTAAAAATTAAATTTTTTGGGGCACCCACTCCAGGTACAGTAATACCTAACTTTTTAGAGTGAGTTTTATTTGGTACTCTTTCTTTACTCTTCACATTAAATTAAAATAAAGAAGAAATTAATTTGTTTGTGTTTAACTTTCAGATATTCGCAGAACAGTAGATTGTTAACGAAACGCTGAGGCCTTGTTAGCACGAATTATCTCATTCTTTCAATGTTGCCTGGTTTCTGATTAATCTGATTAACTTTGAAGGTCTTTTAGGCTTTTGTTTTATGGCTGAACCTGTTGATATAAGCTTCTCAGCCCACAACTTAGTTGTGTATCAGGAAGGAACCTGTACCCGTCTTCTAACATCGGAATGTTTGCGAAACTGCCGTTGAGTTGCAACGACAGAATTTCCACATTGAAATACGCCTCAACGACGAAAGCGCGGTGCTCCCTGTTCAAATGTTCCATGGAAACTGAAAGTGTGGAGATGGAAACTAGAAAAAATTACCTTAAAAACGACACATTAAACACAACCCCCGACAATAGCGCAAATATAAACCGTCAGGTTTATCTGCCGGACCCTATATAAATACATGTGTGTGTGTGTGTGTCTGTGAACTGAATAGCTCTCGTAAAACACAGCTGATCTAGATCAAATTAGATAGAAACGTTTATACTACATTTTTTCGGACGAGTTCGTTTACATATTGGTCTAACTAAAAAGGTCTTTTAGGGGAGTTTTGTACTTCAAAATAGTTTTTTTTGCGTTTTCATTTATGTAATTTTTAAAATGTTTAAATTTTATCTTTCACCATTTTTATCAACTTAAAACATAATAAAATTCACTTCTTTAAAGTTTAGTTCTTTCTCCAGCGGTTACCGATATATTAAAGCCTAAACAAAGTACGTTGTACTTTGGGGCTCCAATGTTAATCGTTTGGAGGATAAGGAAAATTTATATTTCACTCAATCTATATTTTTGGATGAAACTTGATATTTAGCTTCATGTGATTTAGATCCACCCATTTATGGTTGAAATCATAGTTTATGTGTTTATCATGACAGCTAACCTGCATACTCTTTTCCCATGTTAATCATATAGAGAATAGGTAACTTCTTTATTTATGGACAGATGTTGATGAAACGTGGTAAAGATGGTCAAAATCAAAATTGCTTATACTAGAAATGACTTCTTTCAGTGTTCTTCACATCGGTAAACCTGCATACTCTTTCCTATGTTAATCTTATAGAAAATAAGCAAATAACTAACTCATGTTTTATCGAAAGCCATTGATAAAACTTGACTTATAAGATTATTATTATATTACATGTTTGGAGTGCGCAGGTCTGCTGCGACGGGGGTATTTGGATTCAGGGAGCCTCAAAACGAATCATCAACTCTTCATTCAGATTTGGAAATGTTGTCGCAAATAATACTTTCCCCATGTACCCAGCCAATATGATGTATGAGCGAAGAAAGTAAAAACATAGGAATGTCAATGTTTATTTTTTCAAAACCAATTACCACTATACAATTATATTTGTAATATGTTTTTATATAATTTGAAGTAGATTTTTAATATTTAATACTAGTTTACCTAATCCGTTACAACGTAATAATAATAGTTTTCATGGTGCCTGGAGTCCATATTCCGGCAAATATACGTTAAACAAATTGCTCACGCTACTATGGAAATGAGAAGCCGCAATTTCCTGTCGTGTACTATCACTATAGTCACAGAGAAAATTGTTTTCATCATTCTTTAGCGAAAGTGCTTACCTCAGAATGCATCTGGAGTCACAAAATATCTTGTACCGAAAATTTATAAACGTTACTATTATGCAATATTAGTGTAAAATCGCACACGCAAATGCAACTCGTCTTTGTAAAGATTGGACGTGTTTTATATCTTTTATATCTATTGATCGTGTTATGTTATAGGCACTAGCTCGCCTGAGAAAGGGGTCAGATTCTAGATCCCGAAACGTCATAAAACTTGGTTTTACTTAAAATTGTGATGGAAAACGCCCGTGATAACATTCTAAATAGTTTTTACTTATTTTTATTCTAGCGTAGCTTATATACGTCAACATTTTCAGTATTTTCATCTTCACCATACCTCACGTGCCTCTTTCTAGGAATGACCTGAAACACTTCCTGCCCTCTTTCCTTTCCTAGATTTAGTGTTATTGGCTTTCTCGTAAAGGACTGGTAAGTATGACCGTGGGTAAGTGACGTAGACATTCATTTCATATGATCACACTTATTACTTATTTTGCTACTTTTTATTGTGTTTTGTGGTAATTAATTGACTTTTTGAAGTTCTTTTACGTATAAACATTTTTTGAACTAACAATGTAAGTAACAGATACATTTTAAGTATACATTTATTTCTTACTTTGTTCAAGATAAAATTTTTATAATATTTTGTTATTGCCATAATTATAGGTATTTTATGTATAATGTATTATTCCATACATTTTATCGTTGTTCCTCTAAATAGATCAATGTCATGTCGAAAAATAGCTGTTTTAATAATCCTGGTAAAAAATAACTTGAGTGAGTAGTCACAATTTCAATTTTTTACAGTGAGTCCTTTCGGTTCAAGAGTTTTATATCATTAATTCATTTTCTGAACTATTTTTCATATTTTCAAATTGGTAACGTGATGTGATTTAAATTTAGTACTTGCATGTTCAGCATTCAGTAAATGAAAAGCGAGTTTGGACTCGTTACTTGTAAGGACTTTTGTTAAACATCAAACAGAACTTATTGTACTATTCGTCTATTCATATGTTATGGGTATATGGGTCCTCTATTCATGACATGCCTTGATCAACAATAATTTACTGAATATTCAGTTGTACAATCGTAGTTTTATTTCAAAAAAATGCGTACGACAAAATGCAGGCGCTGGACATTTAAATAACTGTTGATTTTAAAAATATACCGGAGCTGTTATCAGTTCACTTTTCAGCATAGAGTACTCCTAAAAGGTTGAAAGACATCACGATTTAGTACGATGAATGAGCAAGTATTATGATGAAGGAATGAAAGCAACTTGAAACGGCTCATTGTTTGTGTTGCCGGTGTGACTGTGCGCCTGTCGCCCCTGTCGACTGTCGCCTGCATTGTTCCGCAGTGTTAACGTAACTGCTCAGCGCTCAGTCTCAGAACCGAGCGCTCTTAAAGTAGGCATTCGCACCTTGAAACCGACTACATAGTTGCTCTTTATTAAAACTAAACACGTTCTCAAATAATCTTCTTAAACGTCCTTAAATAGGTGATATTTCGTTACTTCTCACTTAATTTGATTATTATAATCCTTAAATTTACATTATACCTCAAAACTACTACAGATCGTGCTGTGATAACGGATTAACTTTGTAAAGCAGAAACAGAATTTAAAAAAGCAATAGACAATTAAAGCTTTATTTATTAATATAATAGCTGATCTGGCGAACTTCGTAACGCCTAACAGTAAATACATGTTAACTTTAAAATAGGATACATAAGATATGGAAAAAATATTGTTTACGTCAAAATTTTCTAATTTGAGTTGAGAGTGGATATATCCGTTTTGGGGTCCCCTGAATCCAAAAAAGTGGGTGTTGTTTGTTCGTCCGTCTGTTAACCTGTCTGTCTGTGTGTGTATGTGTGTGTGTGTGTGTGTGTGTGTGTGTGTGTGTGTGTGTGTGTGTGTGTGTGTGTGTGTGTGTGTGTGTGTGTGTGTGTGTGTGTGTGTGTGTGTGTGTGTGTCTGGATATGTATGGTGAGACACGAAGGTTGCAATGTTATCTATTTTCAGGTTTCCAGCTGAGAAAAGAGATTCTAGCAGCCTATCAAGACGCTGTTCAGAAGATTGTTCATAAAACGGAAGTAGTTAGCCCAGATTTCATGTGCTGATTTACAGGTGGCTGTAATATCCACATTGTAATCATTCATGTTACTTACAAGAATAACTTGAGCCAAAACATCTGCCTTTTTTCACTTTTTGATTTCTACAAGATCCTCAGTAGGACATTTAGCCTTATATGTCGTTGTATCATACACTTCATGATGTTTCAAGAGCCACTCAATCTGCCTCTTCCATCTAGGCAAATTAGGTCCTTCTAACTTTTCCAATTTTACTCAACATCCATGATCAAATCAAACTTTACAGAGTATTCCTGGGCCCAAAACCTGTTAGAATATATCTAATAATCAAACTTCATTTTATAAACGATAAATTTAATTAAAGGAAAAATAAAATAAATGACTGGCATAAACTAAAATAATACACAACTAGAACCTTCAGTAAAATGTAAACAAAGACATAATAATAATGTGTCAGCTGTTTGAGTCAAATTCAAATTAATTTTCCTCTAAAAGATTGAGGGGGGATAGTAAATCTTACTTAGTTATTTTTTAAACATCGTCTGTAAAACAAGAATGCGCAAGCGTTAAACTAGTTGGGTTTATATAATGAATAAATGTAACATACAAAACAAGTATTGTAAGCTTGGGCACTTAGCCAGAACTAATGTGATAAATGCGGGCACTTAGTGAAGTGTTGGAAACTGTAGCTCAATTAACAGGAACGTCGCCAGCTTACCTTCGTCTCTGCCTGCACCAAAACACGCTGTACGACCGGTTCTATCTACGAGCGGCGACCGCGTAGAACACTAGGCCTATAGGAGTGCAAGACTAATCTTAGTAACTGAAGTACACATATTTAAATATTCAAACGGTATTCTTTAGTTGCTATATAGTCATACTTTATCCTCCTATACTATAATACGTGGAGAATCAGATTATTTTCGTCAGCATTTTCAAATATGTGTTTTTGGTGGACGTAGCCATTTTAGTGTCCCCTGAATCAAAAACAGTGTTTGTAGAGTTGTAGAGTGATGTATCTCTCTCTTTCCTCTCTCTCTCTCTCTCTCTCTCTCTCTCTCTCTCTCTCTCTCTCTCTCTCTCTCTCTCTCTCTCTCTCTCTCTCTCTCTCTCTCTCTCTCTCTCTCTCTCTCTCTCTCTCTCTCTCTCTCTCTCTCTCTCTCTCTCTCTCTCTCTCTCTCTCTCTCTGTGTGTGTGTGTGTGTGTGTGTGTGTGTGTGTGTGTGTGTGTGTGTGTGTGTGTGTGTGTGTGTGTGTGTGTGTGTGTGTGTGTGTGTGTGTGTGTGTTTGTGTATGTGGGTGCGCGCGCGTATATGTGTGTGGGGTTACTCAGAAGACTAGAGAGGAGACTATTGGTCCAAATTTTCATAAGGTTCGGTTTGTAAGTAACACTATGACATCTCGGAGTTTTTAAAACATTTTTGATTTTCCCTAAACCCATCACCCAAAAACACATATAAAATGTCTCAAAAACAGTTACGATTTTGATGAAAATTGTATGAATTGTAGTCCTACAGTATACGAGACAAACAAAAGGACACCATCCACATTATTAAAACATCAGGGTTTAAAAGCTATTTTATTTATTGTTATTATTGCCGTGGCTCCACAAATCTTAATTGATTCTCAGCCCTCTTATAACATGTCCAATATAGCTTAACCTTCTTGCTTTATTATTGCGATGATTTGCGGGTCGGTGTGTAAAAATCTCAATTCTCTGGTTTCCTTATTCTCCATACGTCTTCTTCTTTCACTGGTCCAAATATTTTTCTTAACACTTTATTTTCGAAACCATGAGTCTTTTAGTGAATTATCCAAGAAGGACGACCGAAACTAAATTTGGTAGAGAAATTGTGAGAAGCGAAAATAAGGTGGGTATAATTGAATTTTAATATTAGTTGAATTTAAATATTCGCGCCGGATGAGACTAAACAGCTCTGTAGTGTAGCCGCCACGATGTGCGGAGCCGTTCCTGGAGGGCGCAGACCAGGCCACATACGCCCGCCGTCTCTCGGACCCGATAGTTGTAGGTAACCTGCTCCCTGCTGTGGTAGACCAATGGGTAGACAACGTGGTCCACGGTATAGTAAGTCCGGGATAACCACCTTGTTCGCCTTTGCTATCTTGTTTAGATTGATAGAAAAATTATTACAAGATATATTTTAGTTTTTCCGAAAAAGGAGCTTTTTATTTTATTATCATAGTGAGTCTGCTACTAAAGGTTTACTAAAGGAATCAATACTTTAGTAGACAATTTGAGTGAGCACCTAGATTCTGTATCACTTCAGCTAGCATACAAGGCTGAAATAAGCCTGGTAATTCTAAAATAATAAATGCCGATAGTATATGGCTGAAATAAACCTGGTGTTTAACTAATAATACATCTAGTGTAGAAGGCTGAAGTAAGCCTAGTGTTGTGTGAGACAGATAAGATCCAGGCTGGAACAAGATTTAGGAGAGAATTAAAGTAATTAAATTAATAATAAAAGAATGAACCCTTTCTCCAAATTGTTTCGGGGTTTTGGGGGCAAGGATGATACACACCCTCTGATGACTATGAATGAAACGGTAAAGGATTGAGCCGTCACGAACCTTATCAAATAAATTAATTAGTTATTCTCAAAATTAAGATAACCGAACCCTAATCAAACTCATTATCCCCGAGACTATCAGTGGCAAATATCGTTGTAACTCGACCCGAGTAGTATTCTTTTCGTTACAACATCTACCTATTTTGGTCGGAAGAGTTCGATAACCAGACATATCGGTAAATTGAAACGGATAGTTTGGGGAGGGGGTTTGTTCTCAAAATTTGGGTTTTTAGCGTTTTTCATTTGTAGTTTAAAAATTTTCAAATTTCATCCTTCACAAGAATAAGCTTAAAAAACTACACAGCTTAGTTCTTTAAAGTGTTCTCTATCTCCAAAGGTTACTGAGATATTAATTAAAAATCTTAAAACAGTACGTTGTATTTTGGGGCTCCAAAATACAATCTTATGGAGGATAAGGAAAAATTATTATTTCACTTATCAATCAATATTTTTTGGATGAAACTTGGAACTCATGAAACTCACTCAAACATGTGATTGAGATCCATCCATTTATTCCTAAAAAAATATAGTTTATGTGTTTATCATGGCAGCTAGCCTTTCACTCTTTTTCAGGTTAATCATAGAAAGAATGGGCAAACTTCATTTATGGACAGATGTTGATGAAACTTGGTATATGGTCAAAAAATGTTTGTATTTACTTCCCTGTGGGAAATAGGTTATATCATGGATATGTCTAAAGGTAATGTTTTCACTTCATCTAAACAGCTGTTCTTAATCTTTTTATATTATGAATTCAATAAATAGCTTTGGTGGTTTCTATGGAAACCTGTTACATGTTTTCATTTTAAAAATCACCAACACCCCCCCGGGGCTAAGACATATCCATTTCAATATAAAAAAAGTTATTGTAAAAATGCCTACTTTCAGCGTTCCACATAACAGCAAACCTGCATACTCTTTTCCATGTTAATCTAATGGAGAGCTGGCAAATTATTTTATTTATTATAGATAATGATCAAACCTGTTGTATATCTAATACTATAATACGAGCAAGGTTTGTGTATATATATATATATATATATATATATATATATATATATATATATATATATATGTGTGTGTGTGTGTGTGTGTGTGTGCATATATATATATGCACACGTTTCTCGAAAACGGCACTAAGGATTTTTTTAAATTTTGGAAATAACTCATTTCTGAGTAGAAAATAAGTTCTAGATAGGTCTAATGTCCAGGAAAATTCCGGTTTTCTTGTAATATTAAGTTAAAAATCTAAAAAATTAACATTACGCTTATGGAGATTCAAAATGTAAACAACACAAAACAAAACATCTGTTTGTGACCGTTTGAAAGTTGTTGAGTGAAGATGGTGGTGAACAATTGTGAATAGAGGTTTTGGATGAATATTTATTTTATGTATGTAATAAATGAAAAATTATCAAATTACTAAACAATTTGTAAAAACTAAAGGGTAAAATAACTGTGCGAAATAAAAGCAGATACAATTATTTCCAAAATCTTCCGCGTTTAGAAAGAAAACGTATTCATTCTATTTCTTGAAGCCACTGTAACAAACCAATT
Organism: Nephotettix cincticeps; assembly: GCA_023375725.1. Taxonomy (NCBI): domain Eukaryota; kingdom Metazoa; phylum Arthropoda; class Insecta; order Hemiptera; family Cicadellidae; genus Nephotettix; species Nephotettix cincticeps. Next base: position 77,876,918 of record CM041791.1, on the reverse strand, counting down.
AACTGGTGTAAATTAAATTTATCTTTTGCTTTTCAATTCTCATTCCTTTTCTAACAAAATTGGTTGATCACAGGATAATAATAACAACTGTATGGACAGTTAAATTCAGTATAAGATCAGCAAAAACAATTGAGGTTGGCCAAAAACTCTTAAACGACAGCTCGAACTAGGTCGACCCCGTAGTGCAGTGGCTAGCGCTCAAGACTCACGGGCCGGTGGTCGTGAGTTCGATCCCCGTCTGAGGAATTGCATTTTTGTTTCGGTGTTTATGCCATATTAATTAAGGTGTATGAAAACTGGTTATTTTAAACCACATAAATGTTTTCATTGAGCAATAAATTTCTTTTAATTTTGCTAATTAACTTGTAAGATACATGTATTTTAATACGAGCAAAGCTCGGTCACCAGGTACTTATTATTGATTAGGGAATTCTCTGGTCAGCTGTGACGGGGGTATTTTTCATTTCTCCTGCACAATACCCACATATCACTTCCATATAACAGTACAGGTTGAAGGCTTTTAAATATTAAAAAATTGTTTTTCTGGCGTAAGAATAACTTTATACAACAATTTTACGTCATTAAAAACTGTTTAAAAAACTGAACAGATTTGTTTTTGAAAAAGTTCAATTTATTATCCGTGGTAGAAACAGTATGTTGTCTGAAGGAGAACAGTGTTATTCTTATAAAGAACTTTAAAAAATCAATTTCCTCCTTAGTTCTCAACCATTTTCTATTTAACTTGGAATAATAGCGTAGCCATATTACCAAACAAAACCCACACAAAAGGTTTTATATATATATATATAATAGTTTGATTTATATAGTTCTCACAATTATTTTAGATTTGATAAACTTAAGAAATTGGATGATTATTTCCGTCTTAAATCTATAAAAAATATTTATAAATAACAAAGTATACATGTTTCATTAAAAGTTGTATTTTTATTTTTGATTTGAGGGAGAAGTATGGGTCCGTCCACTGATACTGTTTATTATCGTTTGTATAATTATTTCTAAAAACTATAGAAAACACTTTTATATTTATAATATAGGCCTAAACGTATTATTCCACCAAAATACAGTATTTCAATAAGGCTGATGGCTGGCTATATGAACTGATGGTTAAGTTTACATTCCGCACACCAGAAAATCTGGAACAGATTAAGAACAAGTGATAAACGGACAAACATTGATATTTTAATTTAATTTTAGCGAATTTCCCATAGGGAAGAAGCTATTACCGTAGGTCTCATGATAAGACTTAAGCCCGGGACCATGTTATTTTTTCTTCTTTAGGTGCCTAGAGACCAAAAACAATAGTCATTAAAATTTATATATATATATATATATATATATATATATATATATATATATGTATATATATATATATATATATATATATATATATATATATATATATATATATATATATATATATATATATGTCTGTGAACACGATAACTCTCGTAGAAATGGTCCGATCGAGACCAAATTTGGTAGAGACGTGTATTTCTACAAATGCTCGGACGAGTTCGTAAACCAGACATATCGGTCAATGGGAACGGGTAGTTTGGGGGGGTTTTGTACCCCAAAATGGGATTTTTTGCGTTTTTCATATGTAATTTAAAAATTTTTTAGATTTAATCTTTCACCATTAAAATCAGCTTAAAAAACTACACAATTTAGTTTCTTAAAGTTTTTCTCTATCTCCAACGGTTACCGAGATATAAAAAAATCTAAACACAGTACGTTGTATTTTGAGGCTCCAATGTTAATCTTATGGAGGATAAGGAAAAATTAATATTTCACTTATTAACCAATATTTTTGGATAAAAATTTATGTTTAGCTTTATGTGGTTGAGGTTCATCCATTTATGCTTAAAAATCATAGTTTATGTGTTTATCATGGCAGCAAACCTGCATATTCTTTTCCCATGTTAATCATATGGAGAATAGGCAAACTCCTTTATTTATGGACAAATGTTGATGAAAGTTGGTATAAATGTTAAAAATAAATGTTTCTGAAGGTATAAATGCCTACTCTCAGTGTTCCTCGCAGCAGCAAACCTGCACACTCTTTCCCATGTTAATCTTATGGAGAAAAGGTAAATAATTCTCATGTTCATCAACAGATTTTGACCACTTGACTTGTCGTATATTATTATTATATTATTGATTTGGAAATTCGCTGAGTACGCAGGTCTGCTGCGACGGGGGTATTTACATTTATATTTATGTTGGACTTTCGTGATATTAAAGAAGGCATTTTTGATAGCCTTCTTTGCGAGAACACTAATTTATACTTTACAATACTCCATATAATAAACTGAGAGGAAGTTGTTTAAAATTAACAAGAGGTAGCGGTTGAAATAAAGATGCAGCTAATGTTTTACAAACAATAACGTGTGTTTTCAAGTGTATTACATGTTATAGAAAATAATCAGTAATCTAATACAACGTATTATTAAGCCAAAAATACAATATTAAAAAAATGATGGTAATAATTTACTAAGAGGATATTTAATAAGACAGAGTATTCAATAATGGTTTGGAATGATAGTTTGATAGAGATATTTCCGTTAAATAAGGCGTAAAATAAAACTCAATAATGAAACGTTCAGTTGAGGTATGTTTATGATTTGGTTATCTCTTAACGTTCTGGGGAGCTTGAAACCACGCCGTCCCATACAATCAAGGCTAATGACCCAGGATCAGCGCCGACAGAGCCTGCATACTGCCGTCGACAATGATCCTGTTGCGCCGAGGTGAGAAGAAAAATCATCACGTCAGATTGTTAACCTCTATTACGTTTGATTTGGTCCGAACAATACCTTCGTATATAATTCTTCAAAAAAGCCCCCCACGATTATACAAACTACAAAATTATATATTCCGAAAGCTAACTTAACCGTTTTTCAAAATTTTTACACTTTCAGAGCACCGATGTTGTATCGGTTAACATTTCAATTAATCACACAGAACAGCACTCGCAATTATTTGAGTAACCTTAAGAGTTGGATTATCAATTTAGACAATGTTGAATGGTTGCTTAGACCTCTAATTTAGTTTTGGAAATAGAAATAGAACTCAGCAATTCTGCAGCTGCAGAAATTTTTAAGGACATTTTTTTCTCTTACTTCTTGGTGATATATGTTCAAACTTACTTATGACGTGTTTATTTCTAGGATTCATTAAGCATTCAGTAATTATATATTATTCCTTCCAAGTTATCAGCTCATATGTTTGTTTTTCTTTGTTTTAGCAAATGCAGAGTTTTTAATTTCATTTTATTTGCAATTTTATGTAGTATTAGAGCGTAGTACTACTTACTTTCTTTTCTGTTCTTAAATAGGTACTCAGTGAAGGGACCCCGATTCGGGCTTAGCCTTGGGGCAACCCGATTCATCAAAATGTTTTTATTATTTTCTTTCATCACATTATGACTTGTTTAATTTTGCTTACAAAAATGTATGTTTTTTAATGTATTATTTCAGTTTGATGCAATTGTTGTGATGTTTTATTATGAATAGCTTATATCTTGTGTAATTGTAAAAAGATTTGATGAATAAAGAATTTATTTATTTATATAGCAACAAAAGATTACCTTTAAGTATATAATAATAGAGAAATTATCAAAATGTACCTTAGTTACTATGTACTGGTATGGGCCTACTGTTCTACGCGGGTCGTAGCTGGTAGATGGAAGCGGTCGTATCGCGTGTGTTTGGTGCAAGCAGAGACGAAGGAAAGCTGGCCTGTTAATCGAACCGCTGTTTCCAACACCACACTAAGTGCCCTACTTGATTGTCTCGTATTGTATAGCCCTGAGTCTTGTGATATTTAAATGAGGATGGCAAATTTAATTAGTGCTTAGGACTAAATACACAACCCCGTGTGTTGAGTTCCGTGCTGGTATTTCTGGGGTAGCGATGTGTGTTATAGCTAACCATATCAACCGTTACATCTTGACAAGTTTGACAAGATATTATCATATATAACATTTAAAATACTGGATTCACTTTCAAACATATAAGGAGTGAGTTTATGGCATGAGAAAGTATCAAAATTAAGGGTATTATCTGAACACAAAATTTCAAGAGTTTTTATCGTTGTATTATGATAGAACTGTTTATGTTTCTGAAGTACTGTATTAGTATACATAAACCTTCCATATGCCTTTGTAATTGAACTACTTCCAAACGGCTAGGCAGATTATTCAGTCATTATTAAGCATGGTTCGAGGATGTTTATGATTTGAGGATGAGAGCGGCTGTTCTGAGGAGGCTAAGTTTTGTGCAAAGGTTTTCGCCGCAGAGGGCATAAAAGGGTACGGTATCACATTTAATAGATTTAGTGTTTACATAGTGAATTAAATAATTTTAAAAGTTTTTTTTAACTGTCATTTGTTAAAATGTAAATAATTAGACGTATGCTTTACTATACAATGCCGTCTGAATATGTATTGTACAAAATTAAAAGTTTTATTTGCCACTTTAATGATTTACAGATTTTGGGGATTAAGTATTTTGATGTCAAATGTTTACATGTTGGCCAAATTAAAAATATAAAATGTTTATTCACATTACACATATTATAGTAATCAGCCGTTGTGTATATTTTTTATTTTCCTTTTGCTATTTAAAATGTTGATATAGTGTATTTTTATCAATTATTAGATTTTGTTTGTTTATGTGCGTGCGTGCGAGAACGTGTATTTACCAGGCTGTAAAATGGTGAAATGCAAGATGATTAGTCCGTCTAAATTTTTCATATAATATAGTTAAATGATTTAAGTCCACATGAGTACACTAATTTCTTACAAATGTTTTAACTTAAAATACCTGGTCAGACCACAATATCAGAAAGGTAATAATGGGCTGATAAATATAATAAATGTAATAAGGCTAATATTATGTTTCATATTTGCTAGCGAACCTAAACCTAACAAATCTGTTTTATAAATCGCTGCAACGATCGACGGGTAACGCTAGTTTACGTATATGTCTACTCAATATGAACGCTTTTCGCGTATTTATGTATCTTAGAGAGATAAATTTACCGCTTCTTGTTATCAAAATATAATACAGCAATTTCATCCACTGAGAATGTAAAGTTTGCATTTACAACAGATGTTATATTGGGTATGTTATAATTAAGTCCAGTTGATGGTTACTATTCAATGCGTGCATCAAGTAACCACAGATCATTACAGCATACTGGTAACCGTATCAATCAGACAATCAGAGCTCATCACTATTTTAACAATGCCTTCTTTCACATTACAAATAATGATTTCATAATATTATCCTACATATTTTTCATCAAATTGATATTTCAATAGAAAATAAGTAAGTATCTTAAACTAAAGTTTTATTATATAATATACATACATACATACATACATACATATATATATATATATATATATATATATTATATATAATAAATGTAAAATTATATTTTAAGTAATTCTATAATTGGAACTTAAGCTTAATATACAGAGTCACATTCTGTATTACTATAATAATTTCAGACTAGAAATACATCAAATTAATTTAAGAGAATTATAAAAGAAGTTAAACGTTGTTTATAAGCCTCAATGTTTAGAGTAAAACTAAGATCTGCGAGTGGTTTGCACACAACTCTTCTCTCGGATACCAGTAACCTCGAAATATCCTATTGTGCAACCGTCTTATTCGTGGAACTAGCTAGGAACCATTAATCACTTAATGAAAGCAATGCTATTGATCGTTGGAGGACTTCTTTGTGTATAATGTTAATAGTTTGCCTAAATAGTGGTTGTGTTATAATAATTTATGTATTTAGTAAGCGTAGGCCTTTTTTACATTTTGACAGAGAATGGCCCAAACTCAAGTTTTATTACAACCTAACGTAGTTCTTGTGTTAAATGGGTAAGCTAACATTAATACTAAGCCTAATTAAAAATTCAGCATGAGGTAGGAATAATACAGATGACTCTTGGATCATGTAATGAGTTACTCAGCATATTATATGAACAAATTAAACTTTCAACTACTCACACATACAAAAGGACACTCCTCTTCAACACGATATAAAACTCCTTACACCCGAAGGTAAATGGTAATAATTTTTGAAACTGTATTACCTTCTTTAGAGCTGTACACAGTGTAAAGGGAAATTATTTTATAGATATTTATTATTATATTAGCTTGAAAATGCCTCTCTGGAAATACATTAAACATAAATCTCAGGAATGAAATATTCCTCAGTCTGAATTGGCTACAGTCCATTCTTCCTTCGCGTAGCATGGCACTGGCTCAGCATAACGCTTCACACTCACTTTCTCCATAACTGTCTCTTCTACGGGCAGTAGTCCATGTTCCCATCGCGTAGCATGGCACTGGCTCAGCATAACGCTTCACACTCACTTTCTCCATAACTGTCTCTTCTACGGGCAGTAGTCCATGTTCCCATCGCGTAGCATGGCACTGGCTCAGCATAACGCTTCACACTCACTTTCTCCATAACTGTCTCTTCTACGGGCAGTAGTCCATGTTCCCATCGCGTAGCATGGCACTGGCTCAGCATAACGCTTCACACTCACTTTCTCCATAACTGTCTCTTCTACGGGCAGTAGTCCATGTTCCCATCGCGTAGCATGGCACTGGCTCAGCATAACGCTTCACACTCACTTTCTCCATAACTGTCTCTTCTACGGGCAGTAGTCCATGTTCCCATCGCGTAGCATGGCACTGGCTCAGCATAACGCTTCACACTCACTTTCTCCATAACTGTCTCTTCTACGGGCAGTAGTCCATGTTCCCATCGCGTAGCATGGCACTGGCTCAGCATAACGCTTCACACTCACTTTCTCCATAACTGTCTCTTCTACGGGCAGTAGTCCATGTTCCCATCGCGTAGCATGGCACTGGCTCAGCATAACGCTTCACACTCACTTTCTCCATAACTGTCTCTTCTACGGGCAGTAGTCCATGTTCCCATCGCGTAGCATGGCACTGGCTAAGCATAACGCTTCACACACATACAGCATATTTTTATAATATTTTACTTCGTCTGATAGTAATTGTAATCAAACGCGAGCCGGGCTCAACAAAGTGAACATCCATATGTTCCGTACGGAAATCTGTATTAAGGAGAGATATCAAATATAATTTTACATAGACCTTTACAAGTGTTTATAGCTCCATAATCAATAATGTACGCCAGATATGAGAAACATCAAACCAAGTCACGAGGCGTGGTTAACAGCCACTGGGGCCGATCAAGTCCACAGCCGGCCCTATGAATACCAATGCACCCAACTCCTGCTAACTTCTCAGATAAGACATTTTATCATTTTTACCTTTCTGTAATAACTATTTATTTTATTACATTAGTATTCACTGTTTTATCACTATGTCTAGTAATCGTGTCCATTTGTTTACTTGTTACCGCTACTGCTGTCCCAACCATCATGATAACTTGCCGCCTACCTCTTCCATACTGGCAGAGGACATGATAAATAGTTGTATTTGGTAGGACACAGGTAACAGGAATGAAGAGATTGGAGGTATTGAATCTAATTTATTTACCAAACTATAACATAGTAATGTTTTCTTAAAATATATGACATTTAAATTATTTAAAAGCTAATACGTTAGTAGAAGTCTTACCCTTTCACCTCACTAGAATGTGGTTTGTGGATTAGCAGTTTTGCTGTTGTTGGACGTTGCAGAACGTAGTCCGTCTTGAGATCAAATTTTCGCACTTGTCCATCTTTTCAGTTTCCCAGTTGGATTTTTATAAATGGTGTGTATATATTCATCCTTGAGTGACTAGAAAAAGATTTGATCCTAAGAATAAGGTATATTGTTGTCAACTGTAATATCTACTTTAAAAATTGTTGTAATCATCGTAGAAAATATACGTGTATTTATGAAATATATTACTTTAATACGGAAATAGACACTCAGACAGGTAAAATTTAAAATAGTTCACTTAGATCTACAAAAGTCTGATGAGTATGAGGATGTGTTCGATAGTAATTCATAGGTGCACTTATTATATTTGAATGAGGTTAATGATTGGCTCATTGTAAGATTTACAACGGTGGTTCAATACCACAAAATATATTTTTCACATTATAACGGTTACTCTAATGCCAAATAAGCTGTACAACAATTAATAAAAATGAGCTATTTCTCGTTATTTCGAATCCATCAGTCGCTTGTCTTGACTTTTAAATTTTTACATTGATTTTTATAAATATGCAATCAAAATATGATATGCTATTCGTTAACATTTTTGTTGTTGAATGAAGAAAGATTATGAATGTTTATGGTATATTTTTATAAGATGAAAATAATATTCTATAAATAAATTTTACATAAAACACCATGAAATTGGAACCGTAATTAGTTTAGTTTTGGAGTTAAAAAAGTGAATGTTGTACTACTTTGATAAGATTTGTTTTAAAGCTTGTTCGACTTTCAACGTGATCTCCCATAAGCCCATTTTTAGCTCATTTATCACCCCATTTTAACTCACATGGTTTACGAAATCCCAAGGGTGTATAGAGGAAATGAACACAAAATAAACTTTTCTTATAAAAACTCAAAATCTCTAGCTTAAACTTAATTTTGCCTCCAAACAACGTACTAAGGTAAACTATAGTAAATTTACGCATGTTAGACTACTACTTTTTACACAGGTATATAATTTTCCTAAAAGAAAAATAACCCGAGACAGTTTTTACATACTTTTTTATGCTCTTCCCATGGAGTTTAGATTATTAAAATATGCGTAATTACCTAAGGGGTTTAAACATATCTTCATCCAAATGTAAGTCTAAGTTTTCTTAAAGGAAAATAATAACTGAACAATTTTTCTTTATTACAAGCTAAGTTATTGGTACAGAAAAATTATTAAGCTTGATCTAAACACGTTGTTCAGTTTTAGAACAAGTTCAGGAATGGTACTACCAATAATTCGTTTTAAATATTGAAAAATATTAATTAATTATTTTTATACTTCAACCTTGTTTGAAATATATAGAATAATGAATAATCACGGAATCTTAAACAATCCAGGAACAAAAATTACCTCTCACGTCTATATCGAGTTGATATAAACGTGAAAAAAACCAAAAAATCTCGTTATACAAAGCAAGAAAATTATTAAAGAAAGAAGTGCATGAATAAAGAATGCAATTAAGTATGAGTAACTAAGTACAGCAATGAATGAGGTTGTAGTTCTAACAGGGGTAACAGGGTAACGGTAAAACAGGGATTTAACATAAAAGATTTAAAGCAACTGTAACATTGAGTAGAATGTATCAAACATCCAAAGATCCAATATTCTGCACATTTGTCAATAAAACATTATTTTAATCTCATTTTTCAGTGTCAAACAGGCATTATAATACAGACGGATGATTATTGGTGATGAACCCGGTATCGTTCTCTAAAATCTAAAAGAAACAATTATTTAGGACAAATAAAAAACAGAGACGATATTGATAACTAAAACTGATATTGCGACACTTGCTTAATATTCGAGAAATAACATATGAAACATAAACAAACATCCCATAACAAAAGATTTCGGTTTTATAAAAATATTTGCTGACTACTTTTAGCCAAGGGAAATTATGTCACTGCACGTCGTAACAATATAATTCCAAGAAAAAGTTGTTGACAAAAGCAGATGATTTTTACACACACAATTCAAAATCCATCAATACCTGCTCCTATTACAGATGTTGATAAAATATCAAAGAAATGTATATATATATATATATATATATATATATATTAATATGTTACCAAATTGGATCTGGAAAGATTATAACTATATTTGATATTACACAATACAATTCTTATTTTTTCAAGTTGAACTCTTGAAGAAACCCTTCTTGACGTTGTTATAAAAATATTGGGAAAGTCGATAACATTAAGAAAACTGAGCTCTTTAATCTTGATTACGTAATCAGGCCCTTCTCTGGAGTGTTTGCTTAACTAAAGCAGGAGTAATCAAAGGAACTATCCTTTGACAACTCTACAGAATAAATTAAGGAAATGTAATTAAATGATTTTAGAGTTACTTCTTACGAATTTGGGTTTAAATTTCATGAGGGGTTCTTTATTTCTGCAAAGTTTAGTTAAGATTATTATAGATTTTTATAGAAAGTATTATAGATAACACTCCATTTGATGTTTGTAAATGTCCATATTGAAGTAAATAAACGAACTCAGCCTTTATTTGTTGTAATCTGGTTCTATGTAAAAACATAACAAGCTATATTGCTATGGTTTGGTATATTGTTTGGCGGGTAGATACTCTACTTACATGTAACAATAACATAATCTTGCTTCACTCCTTTTAGATGTATGTATTTTTGAGCAGTTTGCCACAATGTACATTGATTAAGTACATGGCTTTCATTACTTGGATCGATCATATCTGCAACATAGAACATTCGACGGTTCTAATATTGCTGTTCTTGTGATAGTTTGACAGAAACATCATACTAGGCAACTCTTTATAAAGTATGTTATTAAAGTCCTCTGACAACTATTTTTTCACCAGAAAATTTTGCTCTTCCCTGGTAATTTTAATTAGAATCCATATTTATATTCAGTGAGACATTGATCCACCCTAGTAGATATTCTAAATGAATACGAGTATGAAAATAAGGTGTGTATGTTTGTGTAATGGAATATTAACACATTTAGCTTTGTTGCCGATAAAAACCAGCTCATACATTCGTAGGGATCATTACAAATGAATAGCCTAATTGATGAAGACAACTGAGCTCAGGATTCAACCATTACACAATTTCGCTCACCATTGAAACGTCAACCCTCAAATTATGAAGCAGTTGCTATATCCACTGAAACTCTTGGCTAGTCAAATCAAAATGGGAAATTCCCACTGGCTAGGGTAGAATTTTGCTTAGTGAGTTTTGTGTTTCAGCTATTTCAATTCATAAATATTTAGCCGATAGTGTATATGGATTGGTAAATATTTGTATATTGGTAAACATAGTAACCATTAAATGTTATATTTTTTTAATATTAGTTTTGTTGAAAAATGTTTTTACTATTAATTTCCTGTTTATTTCTAATAATGTTTGCTCCCACAATACAGAGTACCCATTACGTATAATTTATAATTTATATGCCAGTTTAATCATCTAAAGATGTTTTCGATCACTGGAGCTATCCGAGAATACTTGTCCAATTATAAACTCCATAAAACTGCCAACTTAACTGACAGGGTTTTGTAGCGTGTCAGATCCGTAACAAGTTCATTATCACGATGAGAACGTGTCAAGGGAAACCATGTTGCGTGAACCATCTTTGCTGCGACATCAAAATGAGTCGTCACCTGCTATTGTGGCAAGAGGAACTATGTTGCATGAACCAAAAATGCCACAATATCAAATTGTCCCAGTATTCACCTCCTACACTGGCAAGGGAAACTATGTTGCTTGAACTGTTATTGTTGTAACATCAAAATGCCCTAGTCATCACCTGCTACGGCGGAAAAGGAAACTATGTTGCTATGTTGGGAAACCATAGATGCCTCAATATCAAAATATCCCAGTCGTCACCACCCACTATATCAAGAGAATAGTTATTTGTGTTACAAGAGCGCAAACTATGTCATACTGCACGAGAGGTTCATATGGCAAAAACGATTTATACAACATGCATAAATCGTAGTTTCCACGATATCAGAATGTCCCAGTCGTCATCCCCTTCTGTGTCAAGAAAAACAATGTTATAGCAAAGAAAAATAGCCCCCAATCTAGATCTGGACTTGAGCTAAAGAATACGATTAAGGATTTTTGTTTCAATTTAACAACCAGCCCCCCAGACGTCTCTTGTGTCTAACAATGAAGGATCTACTCAACCGGCCCTTTTTTCCTTTAAATCCCATTAACAACACTTTCACTACCTACCAAACCACCAGAGTATGCTTAGTAAGCATATTTTCCACAGGGTCCAGGTAGATATTGAGAAGACGTTAGATTCACCGAGAAATCTGGTTACACTGGTTATTAGCTCAGCTGCGAGTCAGGCCCCGGAGAGACTTTCACGAGGAAACCAAGCTAACAGTGAAGCCTGGCACACTAGATAGACAAAGAAACTGCCATGAGTGCTTCTTTTTAATCTACTAAATTTTTATCTTTGAACAAGCAACGTAAGTTCTGTACTAAGGACAAGTGAAAGAGTCAATTATAGATTAGTAATAGGTAATATATGAATGTTTTTCAAATTTGTTTATTAATATTAGTTTCAAATTTGTTTTATTTGATATTAATTTCGTATACAATTTTATATGTACAGCACACACGTGTGTGTGTTTGTATGTGTTTAACCCTAAAAGCTTAATACTTAGTCGTTACTTTTACTTTTTACCCCTTATATGAAAGTATTTGGAGAAAGTATTGTTTTCGTCAAAGTTTTAGAATTTGAGTTAAGAGTGGATATATCCGTTTTGGGTTCCCCTGAATCCAAAAAGCGGGAATTCTGTCCGTCCATCCGTGTGTGTTTATGTGTGTGTGTTTATGTGTGTGTTGTGTGTGTGTGTGTGTGTGTGTGTGTGTGTATGTGTATGTGCGTGTGTGAGCGTGCGTGTGCGCGTGTGCGCGTGTGCGTGCGTGTATGTGTACGTGTATGTGTGTGTACAAAACCACAGCCTACCCTGTTGGTCCGATTTAAATGAAATTTGGTATGTATCTATATATTTACCGTATCTTTATTTTTATTTTTTTGAATTTTTGGTTTTAAGTGTAGTTTGGACTATTCCCAATTAAACGTAAAAAATGATTCTGGGGTAAAAATACACAAATTTTATAGTTCACCCCTAAAAACCCTTAAAAACCTTGAATAGTCGAAATTTCCTAAATATGGCTCTAATGATTTTCATTAATATTTTAGTAGTTTATTGTGCATAGAGTACAAAAAAAATTACACCACCCGCATGTCTGTAAAAGTTACGGTTCAAAGTTTATGAGCTTTTACGTGTTAAGAAATAAATTGTTATGATTGTGTATTAACATTAAATAGTTAATTATCATGCGAAAACTATTATTTATTTAATCATATGAAATATTTGTTTAAACTATGTTGTTAAATTATATTAATTCAACAAGCAGTCTGAGTATTTCTAAGGAAAGTAACTTAATGTCAGTTAAGTATAAAATTTAATAACGTTATTGGTTTTAATGTATTATTAAATACTTTAATACTTTAAAGCTATATTAAAATCGTTATTTGGGACGATAGAGGTTTTGCAACGGTGATTTTGAATACCATTACTGCCACTAACGTGTTTCCTTTCAGAATTATTGGTTTCTTGTAAAGTTAATATCTATAATTTTTCCCATTAAAATGGAATTTTAAATAAACATACTAACCAAAATAACAAAGCATTATTTCAATTTAATATAAGTATAATGATAAAAAGTAGAGTTTTTATTGCAGAAAGTTAAGTGGATAATATTTTTTCACAAAATGTATGTACTGTATTTTGACAGATTTTTGCGTGTTATCCCCAAAATCCTTCTGCTCCTTGACGTTAAAGGAACTTACATTTAAATACCTACACGAGGCTACAGGGACAAACTCCTGTGGATCAGGTGTTGTAGTGTGGTTTTTGGCTTAGGCAAGTCTCTATGCCACCAGTCCCTCCCTGAGCTACAAGGACAAACGCCCATGGATCAGAAGCTCAGTCAAGCCCATGGTTTAGAAGCTCAGTCAAGCCACTCAATCTCTAGTAGTATTTCATCAGGGGACCCTACCATAACCAACTGGGACAAACACCCATGGATCAGAAGCTCAGTTAAGCCACTCAATCTCTAGTACCCTTTCATCAGGGGACCCTACCATAACCAACTTGGACAAATGCCAATGGATCAGAAGCTCAGTTAAGCCACTCAATCTCTAATACCATTTCATCAGGGGACCCTACCATAACCAACTGGGACAAATGCCCATGGATCAGAAGCTCAGTTAAGCCAATCAATCTCTAGTACCATTTCATCAGGGGACCCTACCATAACCAACTGGGACAAAAGCCTATGTATCAGAAGCTGAGTTAAGCCACTCAATCTCTAGTACTCTTTTATCAGGGGACCATAGCCAACCATAACCATAACCATAACCAACCATAACCAACTACCATAACCAACTGGAACAAACGCCCTAGGACCAGAAACTCAGTCTATGGTCAAAAGGCCGTTTCTCTCGTGACATCATTTTGATTCCGCTCTCGCTGCCCTCGGGTACGTGAATGACCGTTGTGGCTCAGAAGCTCTTTTTTCTGACACGACCAATTATCTTAAAGACTATCAGCAATCAATACTTTCTACCTAAAACCACCAAACCTTCCTCTGTCCAGCGCAAATCCCAAATCCTACACACCTTTTTCCTTTATTTAGGGTTAAATGTTTAAAGATACTCTCACCACTGAGGGTAATATTTTGATATTTTGTTGGTTTTATACTTCTTGTCAATAAACTAAATACGAACTTTTTCGGATCCAAATATGCAACGATGCACTTATTATCAACAATCATTAACAACAAACAGAGTGACTAATTAGATGAAGGGTGTAGTATACAAGAAACAAAGACTCATTGCACAAATTAACACAATCACAGTTATCGGTTCCTATTATATGATACTATCTGCATCGCACTCCGATAATGTATCGCGTCAACTGATTACGTCAATGGTTACAAACAAGCGTATTTCACATTACGTATTAAAACTAAATTCCTTATTAACATTTGTTCCGACATTAAAACTGAACACTTAGCCTTATGTGATAAGATTAACATGGGAAAGAGTATGCAGGTTTGCTTATGTACGGGACATTGAAAGTTGGAATTTTTACCATAAACAATTTTTATTTTTACTATAAACTAAGTTTTACATGTTTCAGCATGTTTTTACATGTTTCATGTTTTAACATGTTTTCAGAAATAAAGGAGTTTGCCTACTCTCTAGTTTCTAAATGATAAAACTAGAAAAGATTATGCAGGTTAGCTGCAATTACAAACTCATAAACAGATTTTTAAGCATTTATAATAATGGTTTTCAACAAAAATAAACTAAATACCAAGTTTCATCAAAAAATATAGGTAAATAAGGAAAATATTAGTTTTTACTTATTCTTCAGAAGATTAAGATTGGATTCCCATGATATGACATCTGTGTGTAGACTTTTTAATATCTCGGTAGGTATCGGAGAAACTTTAATATGTTAAATCGTGTTGTTTTTGAGTCAATTCAAATTTCATATGGAAAACGTAAAACCCCCATATTTGGTGTACAAACCCATATTCATGAGTATTTCTCGTTAGATTTGAAACTCATAACTATTATTTTATTCATCCAAAGAATGATTTAAAAATATATCCTAAAAGATAATGTCTAACAATAAAATAAGCTATAATATGTCCAGAAACAACAGCAATTAACTATCTTCGTTCAACGAGTTTTAATGATAAAAATCCAACCGAGTTAATGATTTTCATGAACAGCACATATGACGCTGTATCTTTTTTTTGAAATTTATTAAAAAGCGACGTTTCAAAAATACTAACCACTAGTCTAGCAAGACACTCATTATTATTAAATTGTTTATATAATGTAGTTAGTTACTACTAACGTGTGATCAAATGCTGCTTTTATATTCCGTGCTAAAAATCATGCGGTAAATCAACAATACCATGTGTGGAGCATCTTCAATTAGAGTAAACTAAGTTTTGATTAAATATGTCACGAGTTGTTGACAAGTTGGTGCGTCACTGATTCCAGAGGTTGAAGTTTATGTATCATACTATCTTCCAGAGCCAATATTTATTAACATACTGTATTTACTATTTTATCTTACATTTTATATTTGTTGAAAATGCTAACAAGCACTATCTAAGCCATTTTGATGAATTAAGGCTTAACTCATTAAAAAGCATACAAATGTAAGATACATACATAACATTATTTTTATTTTTTGCTCATTATTTATCATAAACAGTTTATATATTTTATTGAATACATTCTAACGTGAGTTAGCCACATTATATTAATGATCAACATTAAATTATAAACTCAAATATTTTTATTTCAAGGAAGATTTTCAAGTGGTTTGAGCCCTTCATCAATGCAGTACGTAATATAATAATAATTTAATGGGCATCTGCCTTTCTCCGCAGTTAGAGGCTAATCACACACTCATTTGGTTTCAATGCAGCCAGTAGTTGGTTATTGTAGCAACGACGAAGTATAAAGTATAAAGCAAAGTATTAAGGTACAGGGAGCACGCTGGGCTAGGAAACACCCCCTTTATTCCGGGAGTCTGTGCGTCGCTAGATGATGAATATAGACGTGCAATTAAAAATAGCTTCTCTGATACTTTTAATAGTTTAATTTATACGTGTACCTTAAACTAGAATTTATTATAAATTTATAATCAAAAACATTTTACGGTACAAAACACTAAAACCTTTCCACCTAAAAATGTTTTACATCAAAGATTTTTTCTGTAATTTCCTTAGGCTAATATTTAACTTTTATGATATACACAATAACATTATATACCAATTCATAATTACATTAAAACATGCCAGTTTACATAAAAATGTTTTGAGAATCAATTTTGTTTACTGTTATATATCTCATGAATATATGTTCCAGTTCAATCAACCTGTTAGCGCGAAAATCAATTTTGTTAATTAGTAGCTGTTTGGATTCATGTATCACATGACCACAACACTCTCCGCCTCCACTCGATCTGTTCTAATATGAATTTACAAGTTTCTCAATATTGCTAAATATCCAATAATATTCCGTTTAACGTTACTAGTAATAATATTGTTCAGAACCTCACATTTACCCAATGTCAATAAAAACATATGAAATAATATTTTACATCAATTTGTACCTTTATTTACTATAGCATCGTTGTTTTTAATTTCCGATTATTTTTTCCATTAATAAATATTTACTTCTGTCGGTATTACGCACCATCTACTTACTAAACAAATTGTAATCCCAAAACATGATTCAACTAAGTGGGACTTTGATTTAACCAAAGCAAGCATTAAAATGAAAGTTTTCAACACGTCAGGGAATACGAAGTATGATGGAATATATAATGTCGTATCACTCGTGGTTTTGATGATGTAAATATATAAAACAAAGTCGTGTTACAACATTTATAGCTCGAGAATGGCGGGACCGATGTTAATGATCTTTGGTTTTTTTTGGATTTGTCTCTACTCCGAGTAGGCTTTACCTTTGTATCTAACATTAAGGATAAGCCCCACGGGCCTGTAGAGTTTGTATGTTAAGCTTATTTGGAAAGATGGGACGCATTTTGATCATATGCATACATCAATAATGTGAATATTTTTTTTTACTTTGTAATTTTGTGTTGCTTAATTTTCAACAGTCAACAGCTAACGTAATTGCGTGTCTTTCTTAGGGAATGTTTGTGATTGTTTGAAAAAAATGTAGATTTCTGGTTGGTTTGTTTGTCCCAGTGTTTATATTAGTTTTTTTGTTTAGTGCGAGTGGAATTAATGAATGTTAGATTACGTGAGTGTTATTATAAACAATGCCGAGATTCATAAACTTTAATTTGTCCTTTAAAAGTCAGGTTTGGTTTGGGTTCATGCTGGATTGGAAACGGGTTATAAATCCACTTTGATTTATTTTTTTTGTAGGAATGTTATTAGTATGACTCATCGTATCAGTGTTAGTATGAACCCAGGCCGAGACCCAGGATATCAAAACTTTCACAACGAAGCCATAACGCTATTCGACTTCAGAACAGGGTCAATCTTAAACTTAACACGTATTTACTGTAATACGTTACGAAGATCACCGGGTCATGTAGTTTTACACAAAACAATAATTCGATTCATTACAATCATAATAATATACATAGAAAATGTTTAAAATCGATGAACAGAATGAACAACATGTTCACTGATCAGCATTATTAGCAATGGAGAGATAGCAGGATGCTGAGGGAAACGGATAACCGTGACGTGATAACGATGATAATGTCAGACAGTGTGCAAATGATTTATCACTCGTGCACGTTCAGATCCTTTGTGTTTGTAGATATTGTTCTTAGTTGTTCATACTGTATTTACCCTGGAGTGCGTACTAGGCAGCTTGATTATTGATTATTACAAAATAAATTCGACCTTTTATATTTTGCTTGGATCACTTCCTACAAGTTTATTTGGTACATTGTCTCTTTACTGTACCTCTTACTCACTTGACTGAGTGAGCTAGATACCAGGAACAGTAAGTGAAGCAACACAGTTGATCTAAATAATGACATATTATTTATATACACATAGTTAAACATTTAGTGATACATTAAAAAACAAACATTAAAAACAAAATAAACACTAAACGAACATTATATTAACCATTCAGATTAAATTAACGATCAGGATATCTCCCTCTATATTATATTCATATTTCAATGAAATCGTACTCATATTATGAATAAGAGTTAAAATATCACAAAGACCTCTTATTTACTAACGCTATTCTATCAAATACTACTTCGATCAATCAAAATTTTCTCAAACAAAGCCCTGGACTACACATTTGAAATTAAACCCTTTAGACGTTTTACATACAACGCAATTCAAAACATTCAAAGTTATTAGTTAGAAGAGATCCATTGTATAAATCTACCATCATCATTTAAGATTATCATTAGCTGATCAATTATTCAATTATTTATTCAATAATAATAATGATTTTATTATAATTATCATAAATTATTTATTATTATTTATCAATTATTCTCTTCATTATAAATTAAATTTATTTCTATCCCTTATACCCTCTTTCTTAAATTTCTAGATGTAGTATTCAATCGTTAATTTTATTCGTTATCTACCTATGGTTTAAAATCATCTCCCCTTTAATCGCTTTTTAAAATTCATTTCCTCCTTTCTGTCCTAATCCTGGACACAGACTTTAAAATGACAAACAAACAAATCTTACCGGACGTGGTTAAAGGTCTTGTAGACATCTGTTTCAGTCCTAAATTACTCATTCTTAATCCGAATTTACCCCGGTAAAACCCCTCGCCAATACCATTCGATTTATACTTCGCCGGCCTCCTTACTCGCCTAGCCGTTCTGACGTCATGGTGGCTATCATTTTTTTTAAATATTGTGTTCAAATAGTCTTGTTAAAAAAATAAACCATTCTAATAAACCAGCTAACACGTGATTAAACCATTTTAGATATTTCATTTTATTTAAAGGTAATGCAAATTAAGAAATTTTTTAAACCATAATAGTTGGTGGTAGATAGCTATCCAGTCATACATATGATCCACAATTAAATGATCAACAAATAACATTATGTTCATTTGATTTTTATTCGTGATAATAAAGTGTAACAACATGGCCTATTGGTATTGTTACAGCTGAGACTATATTAGCTGTTATGCATTACGCTATTTTGTTTTATGAATTTTGTTTTTTAAGTTTGAATGTAACTAGCCTATGTCATGATTGTGCATTATTAATTTAATGTATCATTTTCATTTGGGCTTCGGGCATTTTAAATTAGCCGAGAAGGAAAGCTATAATATCGATAATGTCTTTATTTTATGTGTTACAAATCGGCATACTATAAGGTTTTAACAAATGTTATCCTAAGGAGGAGGTGTAGGACCACTATTTTCAACGGTTCCAAATTTAACTCGACCTAGATAAAACTGTATCAGAAGACACGAGGAGACTTTCACTTTCAAAAATAAGGTCTAGGTATTTTAATATTCAATCAGATCATTTTCGTCCTCAATCTGTGACATCATATATTTCTGACGAGATTGCCCGGGTGCCTTTATTATATTATGGGAGTTCTTACAGTACCTACGTGGGGTCGTTAAGATGCCGTCATAGGTTTGGTGACGAAACGGTAAGTCAATAAGCTAAAGATTAAAGGGGATTGTTATCTTGGAACATAACTGAACATCGATGAAAGGCTGAGAGATAATCTTATATTTGGTATTAACAACAAGAAATGACAAGTTACTGATTCCAACTGTTCGTTAGGAGATATCAGGCTTTCTGTTCGTACCTTCGGACATGTAGCTAAAACTCAACTCCAGGTTAGATATTTCAGTAATGAGACTAGTTTATATATTAATAACATATGCTGATAATGTTGAAAAAATGGAACATAAACTTTTTTATACAGCTTCTGTTCATGGTTAATATTATTTTCGGTTACGGTTCATTTAATAAAAATAATTAATATTACCTTTCAAATTGTTTTTCCATCCAGTCAAGCTAATACTTCACAAAGTAAATGACATACACACAATTTATGGCTTGAAGGTTCTTATTCAACGTCATCGTCAAAAATATTTCTGTTCAAAAAAGGAACAAAGCTATGTTGACTGTATGGGTCAATATTAAAGATTCTTCAATAGCACACAACTATAGATTCATTCATTCATTCATGTGTTCTACTTATTTTTGAAACCTCTATAAACAGGCAATAATATAAGTTGTTTTTAAGGGAATTTAATGGTAGCTATTTTATTTTCATGTTAAATAATAGGCTTGAATTTAAATTTAGTGTAAAAACGTTTAGGTCTTTTTTCTGAATGTTATTTTGGAGTTTGAATGGAAGTAGCCTTTTTCTTAATCGTGCATTATTTATTTAGTATATAATTTTAGAGAATTTTACAATTATAATAATAATTAGGACATCAAATTTGACCTAAGATAAGGAATTCGAAGTGCAATAACTCTTTAACTGATTGACAAAGAATTAAGTTTAAAATTAACGAATTACACCACGCGCGCTCACACATAAATACACACACACACACACACGCGCGCGCGCGCGCACAAACATACGCACACACACACAAACATAAACACACACAAAAATAAACGTACTCATGACTGGACTTTAAAGGTTTGATTTCACTAACACTACCGTAACACGCAAGACATGGATGATTTCTTTTAATTTGATTTATTTAAATAACACTTTCTCTTTATACTATCGTAGACGCGGGAGAGAAATGAACAGGAACCAAGATCAAAGCAATTTAAAAGTCAATTTTCTCTTCGTTGACAGTTCTTATTCATTCTTTATTAGAGAACGATTCAAAACAATTCCGTTAGTACCCAAAGTCAAGCTGTTGATAGTTTTAATTAATATATAGCCATTTAAAAACATTATGAGTAATTGACAATACAAGGCACCTGCGTTCGGAATCAAACTGGAGACCCACATATTACGAGTGGGCGCGTTTTCCTACAATGCAATTTTGTGCTTCACTGTTGGCAGTATTATTTTTTCATATATTCTAAGGAATAAATCATAATCCTATGTTGCTTACATTTTTAAAACTTTTCTGGTTTCTGATTTTCCGTTTTTTTGCATACATATTGCTTATGTCTTAGCTCTGTGGGGTGGAGGGTTATTGACAATCCGTCAGACCAAAATTTGTAACGGAAGTGTCGTCATATGGTACTGAAAACTTTCCTTTAAGACATCCCTTTAAATATCAATGTTCTATCCCATTTCACACAAGAAAGTAGATATAATAATTTTGTAATATATCTATTATTGTTCATCTTCTTTTGGAGTACGATATGAAAATGGCTGGTAGGAACTTATTAAAATCATCATTCCATACTGACAGTTGAAGTTTTTTTGAAGGTTTAATTTCGGGTAGTTCACAATGGAGTAAAGCACATAGCATATTACAAGTGCACTTGCTCATGCAAAGCGTGCATTTGTTTGATTGCTGATTCCTAAAGAGCATACGCTATTAAGTTAAAGCTGTTAACAACATACGCAATTGTTGTACTGATCTTTGTTAACTTGTGTTAGCTTTCATTGGAAGCACCGTCTATTTTTTCGTAATTTATTAGTTGCTATTGTTTCTTTTAGTGGATTTCTATTTCTAGAATCTATTTCCTCAAAGCAAGACTTGAGCCCGGGACCATGTTATTTTTCGTTTGTAGGTTTTGTAGGTTCCCAGATACCAAAAACTATAGTCGTTTATAATTATATGATCAAATTTGTTAGATACGTGTATTCCAACATTTGCTTGGACGAGTTTATAATTCAGACATGTCGGTCCATGAGAATAGATTTGGGGGGATTTTGTGCTAAAATTTGCAGTTTTAATTTGCAATTAAAAAAACATTAATTTTATCTTTCACCATTTAAATTGACTGAAAAAACTACACAAATTTGTTTGTTAAAGTTTTGCTTTACCTCCAACGGTTGCCGAGATATTAAAAAATCTAAACACAGTAAGTTGTATTTTGGGACTCCTATTTAAACTTATTGAGGATAACGAAAAACTAATATTTCACCCATCAATCTATATTTTTGGACGAAACTTGATATTTAGCTCCATATGGTTAAGATCCATCCATTTATGCATAAAAATCATAGTTAATGTGTTTATCATCGCAGCTAACCTTTTCCAATGCTAATCATATAAGGATTAGGCAAACTACTCTATTTATGGACAGGTTGTTGATGAAACTTTGTAAAACAATTATTTTGAGCAGTAACCCTGCTTACTCTTTTCCTCATGGTAATATTAAGGAGGATAGGCAAATAAATATCATATATTTCGATATATATTGATAAAACATCATTTATCATTATTATCATATTATTGCTTTGGAAATTCACTGATTACGCAGGTCTGCTGCAGTGGCGATATTTTATAATTAAAATTAGTTGTTATTATTTATATATTAATATTTATAATAATTGGTATTATTTAATTGAAATTTGCGTAATAATTTTACTTTACACATTAACTAAGGAATATTTAAAGGTTGTTGGCGTCTAATATTTAAAAGCAATTTTTCTTAAGAAGTAAATTTATAAATAAAAACCTCACTTAAACTCATCGGTTCCACACTTCTAGGTGTGTTACTCAAATAAAATACGATCATTTAGATGATTCAGTTTCACCTTCTGTCCTCTTTATGTTATTTTCCAGCACTCACACCACAGTTTTAGGTAATTAAGTAACATAATATGAGATATTATGTTACTTGATTATGTTTTAGCTATTCTCTTTAACAGAAAGGATATTTAAATTGTATTACCGGTATAGTTTCCTCACGATGATTTTTCCTGAGATTCCTGTTATTATGAACAGATTTTGGAGGTCATTTAACTTTAACAGTTTTGTTTTTTTATAGAAAACAATACATTTTTTAGTTAAATAGAGCTAAGAAACTAATTAAGTAATGCATTTATTTTATTAATTGTAATTCACTATAAAATTATGTGTAGGCTAGAAGGATTCTGGTATGTATTTCTGTTGGTTACGAAGGAACATCAACCATTATTTTTAACGTACAGATTCAAATCCTTATTAAATATTTTCAACCCTTGAACCGTTATAAAATGTAGGAATAATGGCTACCCGTTATCATTTCCTCGTGCCGTTATCGTCAGTCCGAGGGGGGACATTAGCCTCCCTGTGGCAAAACCAGGCATCATTTATATCGATTTGAGGCTTCCAATACGTGCGAATCACGTGCTTCATCTATATGCCAAATGTCCTTAAAAGATTACATTCTAAAAATAGGTCATATTAAAATTTGAATATTTAGAGTTACTCTATATTTTCTAATAATTTTAATAGAAATTCTATTTTAAAGATTTATTTCATGTAATTCCTGTAATAACATATAAAATGAGTTAATAAAAGAATATTTTTATTTCGAGCTCCTTACAAAAATCTATAGTTATTGAAAAATAATGTTTATGCATATATATTATTGTTATTAAATTGTACCTTTGTAGTCATATTTAATTCTCCTGGAGGTTTTTGCACAAAAACAAGACACACGCATTTCGTCATTGGGGACTAAATGATACTTCCTAACAACAGGCCATTGTTAGGTAGTAACAAGACCCGGGTTTAGACCGTCTCCCATCAAAACGTAAAAATGCTGAGAGGCGTAGGAAGACACAAAAAACAAACTCACGAATATTATAAAAAGGTTGTAAAAATGTCCCCTACTTGGCAACTGATTGTTAAAGGCTAGAGTAGATACTGTCTTCCTAACAATTCCTTCATGAACGTCAGTTATCTTAAAATAGAGCAAGGCTCGTCATCGAGCTTGGAGGATTTCAAATACAATTTGACAATCAATGAAATGGTAATGGATCGTCCATTAAAAAAGTTCACGATTGAAGCATTTTCAATCAAATTAGGTCTCAATGATTTAAAAATAACAGTTTAAGCTTGTGGTTGCGGACCAATGAGTTGCAAATAAGTAAACATTAATCTCATAACAGCTTTGCTTTATTAGAAAAGTGGGACTAATACCTCAAGTTTTTGTAAAAAAATCGGGGTTTCAAGATGGGATCTGTGTGGTTAGTCGGGAGCCATAGTCCACAGTATTTAATTACATTATAAAGTTTTTCCAAAACTGTTGGAATGTGGATTTTGCCAACATTAACCAAGGGTAATAAAAATGTTTTCATCTCCTTACTGAATAAAAAAGGTAAAATGGGGATTCTTTGAAATGAAATTCAAAGTGAAAATAAAAATAGTTGAAAACATTAATAAAATCTTCTATCATTCTATAATATTTTAAGTACAAAAGATTATATTAGATATAGATTATTACACAAAGTGTAATATTCTAGATTTAGTATAAATTAATTTTTTTTTATTTTATTCGCTTGTTTCTCAAAAATTGGGCTTATTGAAGTTTCAAAGTGTGAGTTATCCAATCTTGCAAACATGGCGCCAACATGCAGTGATACAATCTATTTTGAACCTTATAGTTACATCAATTATGAATGCACAGTATATTATTAATACGGTTGAACTCCAACTACCCGGTTGACAGTTTTATTTTTATTGATTTTCGACAGCGCAAAGACTTAGAGTGCAAACGTGTGAAATCGCAGTGTAAATGCGTTGAGATGACGAAGCGGCACGTCGGGGTCTTTGCTACTATACTCCCGAAAGAAATAAGTTGGATTATTTAAAGTTTTTCATGTAAAATTAATATTTGTTTAAACTTTACTGATACGGTTTAATCATTGTAATTTAATGAACTTTGATCAAGAAACATTTGTAGGTCTACATTAGACTTTTACTTTAATTAATATTACGTTATATACCGGTATCTTAGCTCTGGGGGGGGAGGTATATGGCAATCCACCAGACCAAAACTTGAAATGGAAGAGACGTCTGATTAGGGACAGTTATTTAGAAGAACTTGAAATATTCCCTTTAGATCCCATAAATCCCAAACTTGGTGCACATATTTAAACACATTTCAATACAGATATTAGCACGTTAATGAATACACAACAAAAAATTACTAAAATATTGTTTAAGTGAGTTGAAGGTTTCTCGTCACCTTTACGTTATGCCTTAAGATTGTAACTGGAATATATCTTGGTGTATAATATTTTATTGTATGGTAGTGTATGTGATAGTCAGAAATAAAAATGAGTTGAGACCAAAATGGCGGAAAATGTATTATTATTTTTTCTGCATGATTCTTAGATAAAGCTAAAACACATAGAAAATGACGGGTGGTGAATGGGGGACTGCCGTTGAAAACTTTAAAAATAATAATTAAAAACCTTCACACATGAATACAAAACTCCAAGTGATTTGTGTGATGACAAAAGTTTATAAAAATATTTCTTGTAATATTAACTTGTACCGACAAACTTGAATCGTTAGGTTATGCTGTACGTGTGGTATAAGCTACAATAAAATGCATTATCTTGAAAACGATCCTTAATTATGTATCTATACTTTTATACACACAAAAGTTTGTCTTCTGGTTCATTTGGGGCTGTAAATTAATGGACTAGTGAAATCTGGTGAAAATTTACAATAGATATAGAGTCGGGCAGCGCCGGTTTCATACCGCTACCCACTCTCCCCATAAGAATATAACGTATGTTACGTTTTACAGAGAAGTTGTTATAGGTCGAACAAAGATACGATTGAGTATTTCAAGTTTGAAATTAGGTTGTTAGGATGTGCAATAGTTAAAAATGCATCCGCACCCATCAAGGTCAATCAATCAAAATGTAGCTGCAATCACGAGACGACTGTTGTTAAGTCTGCATGCGCCACAATAACGGCTGTCTAAGCGCATCTATCTTGAACACGGTTCTCTTAACAGACTTAGCTTTCACTGTACATAAACCCCATCCATCTCCTTAGGCTTAGACCTACAGCAATGTAATCTCAGTGTAAGTTTATACTTATGTGTCTGTTTATTTAACAAATAGTTACTACACTTATATTTACTTCAACTATGAGTATATTACAAAAGAAACTGGAGAGAATATAATGTGATTTATTAAGCCTATATAGACAAGAGTATGGTTCGTGCATTGTTCTATCCTTCCAGAGTACATTAACACAGAGTTAGTTTACGAGGAAGAAGAAGATTATGTTAAAACTTAACTAACAAAGGGAACAATGCCTCTTCCGTAGAAGGTAAAACATTTGAAACTTTCTCGTGATATGCTTTTCAAAGTATTACACAACCTTTTGCATGAATAAGTGTAAATGTATAAACTCAACTGACACATATATTAAAAAAATAAGTTTAAAAAGTTATAGCTAATAACATTACTTTCTAGAACGAATTTAAAAATGCTATATTGATACTGGTTATGTACTTTAACTTTTGAACAGTCATAAATTAGTTTGATTTCCAAACATTACTATGATACTTACCACTTTATAAAATCATAATAGACCATTCTACCAATTAAAAATTTCAAATGTTTTTAAAATACGAAACTGATTCATAAATTACCGTGACATATTTCATTGAACTTTGAAATAAGTTTTACTTCTCGTTAAAACTTATTGATAAATAATTCAATATTAATAATGGCCAAGAAATATATATATTATAGGCCGACGTATTTTTTACATACCCCATTGAGTATATAAACTCATGGGTACAGTTTCCATCTAATATTTTTATGAGTTCTACATGTTATTTAAATCCCATCATTATAGCTTAACAGTATTTTTTTATAATTCGAACATAGACGAAAATAAACTCCGTTATTTTCTTAAAATCTTAGCAAAAATAGTTAAATAGAAATATATATCTTTATAAGCTCAAAAACTCGTCCTGTCATTTTTTTCTTACAAATCAAATTTGTATTAATTCAAGAAATAATAATTAATAATCGAATAATGTTTTTACGTAACTTTAGCCCTAAAGACATAATTACAAAAAATATTTTTTCAATGATTGAATTCAAAACAATTTTACCTCCTTACGGCTAACCAAAAGTTTAAAACATGAATATCCCAAAGACCACTTATACTCATAATTAATATAAAATCATAGTTATAATGCTCTGATTAAATTTCAAATATAAAGATAAATTTTGAGGAAATTGGTCCTTAAATTGCGGAGAAAAACTAAAGTAAAAGTATTTTTTAAGAAAATATTTTCTGGTCAATATCAACACTTTCATCATGTGACAACGCTGTTAGTGATCAGCTGTTTCAAGTTCATTACAACTAAAGAGCTGATTGAAACATTAATAACCAGCTGTAAGTTCAACTACACTAGTTGAACCCTGTTGCACCTGTGAACTGTGCCGGTGGTGTGTGGTGTGTGTCCTTTCCCCTCCCAATTACTCCGAGGATGACAATGGTTTACTGTAACACTCGTGCATCTGGAGAGTTCTCGGCTCACAGCTCCCACAATAACGACCCTTCCATGCACCCCCTCAAATCACCTCCTGTCCTCTTCGTTGCCGATCATTTACAATTATGGTAGTGAAAATTGGAAAAATGGATCACAGTCTTAAGCGTGTTACTAATCATTCTGAAGTAATATCTTTAAATGAAATTCAATTTTTTTCATTTATTCTTTAACTGGAAAAAACTTTTTTTTCAAAAGAAAAGTAATTGAGTTTTCGTATATGAAACTAACAGACCAAGCAATTAGTCAATCTTCAGTTGATATCCGGCCATTGTGGCTGTTAATTCTTAGCAAAAAATATTTCATGTATATAAAAAAACTTGAATTTGAATTTGAATTTTAAAAATCTTTTGACACACTTCACCTGGTACTCAGGTTTTTACAATGTCCATTTTGTTTCCGGTTCCGGGGGACACTCCCACACTTATTAAGTTGTATTTGAGTATTGGTGACGAGTGGACGTGGTTTGTTTCTTGTGTGCGCATAGATGAATGGTATTGTTTGTAAGTTTTTTGATTGCTTAAATGTTTTTCAGCTTTATACCAGCCTAGTACGGGTTATGTACTATGCATATTTTATACTATATAATCGTTTTATGTTTTAGGTACTTGCTCATCTGAGGATGGAATCGGATTCCAGATCCTGAATCGTCGTGAAACTTTATCTTACTTAAAACCGTGATAGCAAAATGTCCGTAATAAGAATATAAATCACATAAATACAAAATCACCAATAATGAATTTCAAACAAAGAATGCTTTTTTATTAGGGAGAAAATATAAAGCAATTCTTGATGCGAGGAATTGATAGACAAAGCTTGTTACGCTTTATATCCAAAACACCATTTATAGGGTATAATCAGTGTCAGTAACACAAAAGGTGTGTCGACTATACAGTTGTATTTGCAACGGAATCGATCGATCAAGAAATCAATTACTTGTGATTGTCGTTTGTATAGGATTTAAGGGATAGTAAGAAATTTATGTACACCAGCAGATTGGTAACAACATGTTTTTGATACGTGATTAGTAATAACATATTTTCCATACGTGTTGTTTCTATGAATAAGTTGACATGTTAATTTAAGACCTAGTGGCACATTTTTATTGAATTCTTTATAGCTTGCTATTTATTTTCCGTTCACGTACATTAGAATCTTGGTTATGATCAAAGGTCTAGGATATTTGTATTGCAATTAGGCGTTTCGGGGGAAGTAGAAGCAAGTCGCTCCCGTATTTACTTTGCTTAATCAACACGAACCTCATCATCTTCTTGGGTTTCCTTTTAACCAAACTTTCCACTCTGCGGTGCCCAATAGTAAGAATTTATTTATATCAATTATTATGGCTAAACCATCCATATGTATATACATAAATACATACATACATACATATATATATACAAATACATATACGTGTGTGTGTGTGTGTGTGGTATAAATTGAATTGTATGTTGTTGCCATAAATTACATCCATATGAAGTAATATTACGAAAATAACAAATCATACAATGTAGTATTTCAATAAATATCCTTTTTATATCTATATAAATAAAATTAGAGTTTCGTCTGTACATTGCTCAGAGTTATTTATTTTTTAGTTATTTTTACGTTTTGTGTGGTAGAGAAGTCGAAATCAGTTTTATCTTAATTTGTGTCTGTGACGCTCCAGAAGGCATTTTACGCCGTCTTCTCTGAAAAAACGGGAGAACCGATAACAATGAAACTTATTTCATGCATTCTCTATATTCCATAGTTTTTCAAAGCTTGAAATTGTCCGCCACCCCTTAAAAAGTAAATCACGAACATTTAAAAATCCAGTTTTTACGCAATATTGGTCGCATTTTCCTTTCAATTATCAATAAACTACCTTCTGGTAGTAATCAGCTGTCCTGGTAGTTTAAAGATTTAATAGAAAGAAAAACAAACAGCTGTCAAATCAATTTTAGTTAGTTTATATTGGTCATTGATTTTAAACTCATTTTGAAAATCCTTCATAAGGGAATGTGAAGGCCAAAGGATTATTATTATTATTAATCTTAGTGTAGAGTGTTTAATTGTTTTATTTATTGAAAGCCCAGCACGAGTCTTGGCCGCCCAGCCTTGCGTGAGTCCCGTCTCGCGTGAGTCGAAATGATTCTCTCGAGCTCAGTTTTTCCACGAGTTTTATCTTAGTGAATATTATTTTAGCGACAAAGCTGTTCATATTAATATTGTATTAGCTTTTAAACTTCCGATATTAATGCTAATACTTGGGATTGAGTAAAATCTAACTTCAAGATATAAACAGAAATATTTTCCTATCAAAATTAGGCCTTTAACATACTCATTACTAGTGAATATCAGCTATTCTCTTTAATGTTACATTGAAATAAGCTTATTATTCAACAGCTTGTACTCAAAATAGTTTTTTTTAATAGTACATCAATTTGGTCAAAAATTATTTTAGCTATGCTATGGAGTAATAAAAAATTTTATTCTACTAAAATACTTAGGGCTTAGTTCCATTTACGTCATTTTTGCTAACGTTACAGCCAGAAAAATCAAATTTAATTCATGTGTTTTGTAAAATACAATGCATGTTTCCCACATGTTACAGTCCATCACGGCACTACAGACGGGCCTTTGCAGCATTTTGACTGCTAGTTATACTGACAATCTTGTTTGTATACCTATTGTGTTTATAAGTATGTATATTTTCATTATTTATGGGATTGCGTATTCTTAAATATATTTCTATTTATATCTGAGATATGTGGAAAAAGTGGTTTTAGCTGCTACCTGTATATCTACTGTTGGAGTAATCTTCTAGCCCTGAGACCATACTAATAGTCTATTTTTTGTAAAATTTGCCACACAAGTGTACGAACACTTTGAGAATAGCCCGACTAATTTTTTATTAGATTCGATTTTTCTTAATTGAAGGGTAGTTTATCCGCAAAACCCTTAAATATCCTAATATTTCAAAGCGCTCTAAGGGTTCTGATTTGAATATGGGGATTCATTGTGATTTTGGTTCCTAATAATATAACATTTCCCGCATGTCTGTAAAAATTGAAGGCTGAGGTTAAGGGCGTTCAAACGTAAAATTCCTTTCTTTTAATTTGCAGGAAAACAATAAATCTATAAAAATATTTCTCTGCCCCCATTAAAACTAGTTATAAACCTAAAACATTAGTATGTTAAATTATTATTCTGTGACTTACAGTTGCAGAGACATGTTAAATTCATTTTTCAAGGTAAACACAGCACGCTGTTAAAGAGCGCTCAAAGTTATTCTTATGGAGATTACTAAAATATAAATGTCTTTGTTATCCCTCCCTCATTTTCATTAAACTTGGTTTGCAGCTCACAATCAAGGTCACATCATCCAATTTAACTCGTTTATCAAGTTTATTATTACTTTCAAACAAAATCTGAATTTCCCCTTTTTTTACTTGCAGAAAGAAGTTGTCTGAAAAGATCTTGATGACTATTTTTGGTACATTATATTTAATGTTATATTATATTTAATCTTTAATGTTATTTTTAATAAGCATAGCGATATGCATTTTTTAATTTCCTTTAAAGGGGGAAAGTATGTGTCAGTTCACTGAAACAGTTTATATGGTTTTAAAACTTATATTTATTTAAGAATTAAACAATACTATTGTATGATTTTAAAATGGCTGAATTAAGCTGTTGAGTGGCGTTGGCGTCGGCGTGCACAAGTGATGGTTTTACTTGACGCCTCCAAACTCTAAACTACCTGTAAAAGTTGAACTAGTTTGCACTCTAACATGATATATTAACTTCTGTATTTAACGTAGTTCAATGCAGTTAGTAAAAGTCCAAATTGTGTAGGTCCCATACATTTTATCTTAACGTTACTATGTTACTAAAATGAATCCTTAATATGTATTTGAATGCATTGTTTTTATTTCAATCAACTATCTATTTTCCTTTAACTTTCAACTAATATGCATAATGTATGTCATTATAAATGTTATTATGACATAACGTTATGTAGTGACAAGGTATTTGAGAGTCATCGACAAAACAGTATGAATATATCTCTTTCTTACTTATCTTATACGTTAGGAAGAAGAACTTACATTTGCCAATTTTATTTTATAACGACGAATAAGGTGAGACATTTACAATATAGCATACAAAGGACACAATTGAAGTAGGTAGTCATCTATTTTAGAAGAACTGGGGATCGGACTGAGTATATATATATATATATATATATATATATATATATATATATATTTGCACACGAATCTCGAAAACGGCTCTAAGGAATTTCTTTAAATTTTTGTAATAACTAATTTCCGAGTATAAAATAAGTTCTAGATAGGTCTAAGGTCCAGGAAAATTCTGGTTTTCTTATAATATCGAGTTTAAAATATAGAAATTTTACATTACGCTTATGGAGAATCAAATGTAAACAATACGAATCAAAACATCTGTTTATAGCCGTTTGACAGTTGTTGATTGAAGATGGTGATGAACAATATGTGAATAGAGGTTTTTCATAAATATTTATTTTATGTATGTAATAAATGCAAAACTATCAGGTTACTAAACAATTTGTAAAAACTTAAGGGTAAAATAACTGTGTGAAATAAAAGCAGAGAAAAGTATTTTCAAAATTTTTTATGTTTTGAAAGAAAACTTATTCATTTTATTGCTTGAAGCCACTGTAACAAACCAATTAACTGGTGTAAATTAAATTTCTCTTTTGCTTTTCAATCCTCATTCCTTTCCTAACAAAATCAGTCAGTGGCAGTCATAGCTGAGTGGGTAGAGTACTGGCCTACCACCCAAAAAACCCGGGTTCAATTCCCGGTCAAGACACTCAAGACCGCTCAGACTGCCACCGTGCTTCGGAAGGCACGTTAAGCCGTTGGTCAGACTTGACGAAATAGAAACAATGTGATCGTCTTTGCTCATTTAGAACTATCCATTTAAGATATTTTAATATAGTCAGACTTGACGAAATAGAAACAATGTGATCGTCTTTGCTCATTTAGAATTATCCATTTAAGGGGTATATTCTACTTGTACATTGCAGGCTTTTGTCGTGAAATGTTTATACTTGATTTATACCTAAAATTATACTTGACATGTTTATTATTGGCTATAGCCCATTTTAAGTAACTCTGACAAACTAGTCTAATGTTTATCAGATTAGTTATCAAGATATAGAGCCTCAACATATGCTCAATTCTGGATTATTGTATCTTCCAGAGAAATCCATTCTCCAGATAATATATTTTACAATAAATATTAAATATATAACTCAGCAATACTATTGAAAGTAAAGATTTGGTTAAATATGACCAATTAATATTTTTACAGACTGCAAAATCTGACGCAGTGATGGCACTGGCAATGATATTAATTAAGTTCTAGCAGTACTGTACATGTTGTACTCCCCTTTGCAGGGCTACTTCTATAATGGCTTGGAACGTTACACGTTCAGATCTATATCTCATATCCATGGAAAATTATAGAATACAGAGACTTTCATCGTCATAAAACACCCTTTGTGGTTATATTAATTCTAATAAGATTTACTCCAAAAAATAAGTATTAAAAAATATCAGTCAAAACAAAGCCTTCTTATTGAAATAAATTCCTATCTTTTTGAATTATAAACGGTACAGGAACGTTTTGAATGCGTTGATAAAAAATTATTTTCGGAGACAGATTACGGATTGAGAGGAGGTTCAGCACCCGGTGTTAAAAATATTCCTGTCAATATAATTAAAATTGGGGGGAAAATAGTCCCTATTTATAAGGAGAGAGCAAGGTGCCAATTTGTGAACTACCGACCGATTACATTGGCTATCTAAATTATTTGAGTGTGTGTGTTGAAGTGTGTCCAAAACCAACTGGAAAACTACTTTTCATTAAATAACATTCTTACTAATAACCATTACGGTTTTCGTAAAGACAAAAATTTAAACAACAATCTATTCGATTTAATTAAAAATATTCACAATATTATTGGGTGAAATAAAAAACCTCTTCTGATTTTCAATGACTTAGCTAAGGCCTTTGACGTTGTGGATGGAAATCTCCACTTAGAAGAATTATATTACATTGGTGTCAGGGGAATCGCACATGGATGGTTTGGGAGTTATCTTGCAGCACGCACACAGATTGTATCAATTTTGGGAAAAACAGTGCTCCAAAAATACTGATTACGGAGCTGTCCAAAGCAAAACTTGGGACCACTATTATTTTTAGTTTATGTTAATAATTTGGGCATGGCTAATTTTGACGTACAAATCTTTCTTTGTGCTCTGCTGTTCGCGGGCGACAGCTGAGAGGATGCATACAGAAGCACTGAGCGAGGCCTGCTTACTGCCAAGCGCTAGTTTGACCAAAAGAATTAACATTAAATGTCTCAAAGACTAAATGCATACTTATTTCTCTCAGAGCAGATCACCATCCAACAGATATCCTTGTGTTGACGCTGCACAATTGCGGCACCAGGGGTGTGGGTGTGTATTGTGTGAAAGTGTTGGTTGCGTGAGTGAGTATAAATATTTGGGTGTTGTTTTTGATAACCGTATGAAATGGATAGGTCATGTAAATCATGTTAGGAAAAATCTCAGGAAATTTGTTTATATTTTTCACAGCTTATCAAAAATTCTCAGTTTCTCTCTTTTGAAAACAATTTATTTTGCATACATCCAGTCCATTTTGCAATATGAAATTTTGGCCTGGGGAGTGGGTTACAAAAGTTTGTTCTCTCCACTAGAAATTATCCAAAAACTATAATTAAATCTGCTTTATCAAAATCGTGCCACTACCCAACTGAGAAAATATTTGACGACTTCAAGGTTTTTAGTATCTCACAGCTTTATGCAATGTGACGATAGTCACCTGTAAAGTTTTCTAGCATGTAAAGTTTGTACACTGTGATAGTGTGTTTTACTCGCTTGGCAGGTGAGGATACCAATTAAACTAACTTCAGAGCAGTGATTATACTATATTTTTATTTATTATAAAACATGCGATCTGAATCAAAATATATACATCAAAACAATAAAGGGTAATATATATATATATATATATATAAAACAATGGATAAATGGAGACCCCCTTCTACTTATATTATTATATATTATCTCTACATCAATCAAATTTAAATATATGTTAAACATTTTACTATACACAAAGATCATCAAATTCAAAACAAGTTTAATAGATTTACGTATAAAAGTATTTTAATTGATTGTTTAAAAGTAATTGGTTAATCTACTGTACCTATAATGTTTTTATGTCTGAATTTTTGGTCGAGATAAAATGATAAAAAAATCCAACCTTTTATAGTCAAATTTTCTCGAGGAGGGTGAGGATGGTTTCGGAGAGCGTAGGGTGATCTTAGCCGGTGGTATCGGGATCCGCTCCTGCCGCTCGTCCTTGGCCTCTTCCCAGGTCCTCGTGGCTGCCACCGATGGAAGTCTCGAAGTCCGAAGATGGGTCTGGATTTAACGGGGAGCTACTCGATCCAGTCCTTCTCACACCAGGGCTTCTTCCACACTGCTCGCCTCCTCGTTTTTCTTCAAAAAATTCTTTTCTCCCCCTTCAATTTTGATTGGTGACCAACCGTTCAAGTGCATGGTCTGCAATTTTGTTTTGTCGATTCGGTCCGGCCTTGGTCGAACGTCTGGCCCGTCCCCGGTCAGTCCCCCTCGCAGTCTTGCTGAGCAAAACGCTGACTGCGACTACCGGTTTCGGATGTCCACCGCGGACGTCCAACAATCCACAATGGGGCTTTCACATCACTTGACACTTGCATGTTCCCAAATACAAAAAATATATATACATAAATATACACTTTATACACCTTATTCAAAATTATTTTCTAAAATTTGGGTTTCACTTACAGATATAAAACCTGGTACTTGGATTTCACAACCCACTTACCAGTGTTGGTAAATTAGCACATCGAGTAAATTTATAATGACACGCTACCTACTTACATTGAATTCAGATGGTCTCAGCGATTTCACCTGTGTGAGCACTGAGGCCTGGTTAAGCAGAGAGGTACACTGGCCCCCAGACTTGTCCTTGGCCTCTTCCCAGGTCCTCGTGGCTGCCACCGATGGAAGTCTCGAAGTCCGAAGATGGGTCTCAGGATTTAACGGGGAGCTACTCGATCCAGTCCTTCTCACACCAGGGCTTCTTCCACACTGCTCGCCTCCTCGTTTTTCTTCAAAAAATTCTTTTCTCCCCCTTCAATTTTGATTGGTGACCAACCGTTCAAGTGCATGGTCTGCAATTTTGTTTTGTCGATTCGGTCCGGCCTTGGTCGAACGTCTGGCCCGTCCCCGGTCAGTCCCCCTCGCAGTCTTGCTGAGCAAAACGCTGACTGCGACTACCGGTTTCGGATGTCCACCGCGGACGTCCAACAATCCACAATGGGGCTTTCACATCACTTGACACTTGCATGTTCCCAAATACAAAAAAAATATATACATAAATATACACTTTATACACCTTATTCAAAATTATTTTCTAAAATTTGGGTTTCACTTACAGATATAAAACCTGGTACTTGGATTTCACAACCCACTTACCAGTGTTGGTAAATTAGCACATAGAGTAAATTTATAATGACACGCTACCTACTTACATTGAATTCAGATGGTCTCAGCGATTTCACCTGTGTGAGCACTGAGGCCTGGTTAAGCAGAGAGGTACACTGGCCCCCAGACTTCTCGCGGGGGCACACATCTCGTCCTCCGAGATTTGTAGTTAGGCCATTTAATTTTTTAAAAAGTCTTTTGAATTGAGAGTTTCAGAGTATAATTTTAAAAACTATTTCAACTGTTTATTGATTGTGTTACGCGATTGGTTGATAATTATTCTTAATTAAATAATACTAAATCGATTTGGTTACTCGTGTTATCATGAATATAAATTAATAACTTTCAGGTATTTATTAATTATGTTATTTGTGGTGAGCCTGTGTGTTAGTTTTATTCAATTGATATTTTATTCCAATTCAATTAATAATTTTGCGTGTGTGTGCTCTCTGTGAACTTAATTAATTATTTTTTTCTCATAGGTGGTTCCCTGTGGTTCTTTAGCGTCTTTGCAATTAGTATTTTTTGTGTTTTTGTGCTTTTTGTGTACAATAAATGTAATAGAATAAGATTGAGTGCAGTGAGTGTATATGAGCAAGAATATATAAACTATATTTTTTTCTTTTTTAATTATTTTATATATTACAAAGAACTCAGACACCACAAACAGGCTTATAGGAATAAGCCCACATAGGAATATGGGGTGTTCCAGATTTAGTTAATTGTATTGTTGTATATTTTTTTATGGATGTTCTCTTTTCTGGAATAAAGTATTTGATTTGATTTACTTTCGCACTAAAAAATATATAAAAACTAAAAAAGTACTATATGTTATGAGTGGTGTTATTTGCGTTGACAACTTCATAGAGAGCGATTCAATAAATAGACCATATCTATCAAATAGTATTAACCTTACAATAGTATTACTATGATATTTAGAGGAGAACAGGTGGGGAGATGTACTCGTTCAAACTACAACGTGGATGTCCCGAAGGGATCACCTTGTTACAAGGTCCCGAGAGCCAGCTTTGTGTACTCTGCCTTCGCAGTTTAATTGCGTGAGGAGATTTCTGTTGTTGAATGCTCTTCTCTTGCTTAATAGGTGCTTAAGGTGACAGAAAGCTATAAAATAGTTCAATATTGGATTAATATTTTGCCACCCATTTTATTCTCTGTCTTAAATTTTCAATAACTTGATATTGCTGTGCTAACAACCTGAGTCAACTAAACCTTAACCTTTTCCAATGCATTTTATTTTTAATGCAGAATGTGTACTCGTATTGTAGTAACAGACAATTATTAGTTCAATCCATATTACTGAATTATCATCACTCAAATCATATAGTTACACTAAAACCAAAAGGCATGAAATACACGTAAGCAATGAATAAACAACAAATCATAATATTACTATATTTATAGTATGTTATTTGAAATGTATTCATAAATTATAATATATTGCTAATGTTAGTTTTGGTATCACATATACTGTAATTATTTTTATACGTTTAAACCATCACTGAGCCTCATGATTTTTAAAAAAGTATGCATCTTGGTAAATTTTAACTTGGAAAATACAAAGAGAGAGGAGTAAATTGTTTTTCTTAGTCGTTCATCAATTACATTTGTTTTACAGAGTGGAAGAAGCAGAGTCTCTTTGATAAAACTCGCTTTGAGTCTACAAACACTCAATGAAAACTGCTTGGATTAGTAAGCTAACGTTAAAGCTCTCCTCTTATAATCTATAGGAAACCTAATGAGTTTGATTATTTAACAACATTAAAACTTATATAAAGATTGTATAGGTTTTTGCTTTAAAGTATATGTAACAATACGAGTATAACAGTTCAGTTGATTAATCTGAAATAATTAAAAGAGATTACAAAATAAAATGAGATCACACGTAGCACGCTGACGTGAGTAGCGTGAATTTCACAGAAATTATATTCCTTCACAGTAATTCCCAGTAATCAAATTGTAATGAGTATGCAGGTGTGATGCAATGAAGGTTATTATACATGTTAATGTGCTTAAAATCAATGAGGCTGTTCACTAAGTAGAAACACATAAACAGTTTGTAAGATCATGTTAATAAATAAGCGAGCTACGCCAATGTATCGTATCTATTCTCCGTAAGAATTACAATGAATACGTAGATTTACTGCCGTAAGAAGAATAACATTTGGGATCTAAATAGACGTAACCACAAAACTTATTTAGATGTACTTTCTCAATAAAATTTTGAAGAATATTAAAATGAATAAGTGCGTTATTAATTTTTTGCTATTCTCATTAAGATTAACATTGCACAAAACTGTGTTTTTAGCATTTCAAATATCTCACTAGCCAATTGACATAGAGTCAAGACTCACAATACTGCATTGTGTGTTTTTGAGCTGAATCCAATGGTGAAAAGAAAAATTAGGTTTTTAATCAAACAAAAATAAATTAAAACCCCCTATTTTTGGAGAAACCATTCCCCCAAAGTGTAGCCGATTGCGTTGACCAACGAACTACGAAAGATATTATGAAAAGGAACAATTCCAACGAATTTCTTAGTAATCAGAAAATTATTAATTTCACACACACAACACACACACACACACAAAAATTTTTCAGAGGGTTGAGTTATAAGCTTCTGATATGGTCTCGGACTGAACTGTTACAGTGCTATGTGGGTTAATGTGATGGGAAAATCTCATTTTTCTATAGGAAATTCGCAGGTAATTAATATTTGACTTATATAACATAACTATTTGGTTTCCTATATGTACTTTACATAAGATATATATAGGATACGACCCACTTATTACAAGTAGGTTATAGATTCCTAACGTTCTCAATAGTTTCATTCACCTTACTATATTAATATCAAACATTATTGTAATTCCAACATTAATGTTACGAATTCTTAGTATAATTATTGAAAAGTTTTCAATATTATCACACACTATGCAATATAAGCACATATTATATATTTAAATGCGTTTTAATGGCGTTAAACATTGCGTTACTACCAAGTTACACTAATACTCGTACTTTACCCAATCTACAATGGTTATCTACAGTTATTATTAGAACTCGTTCATTTGCATTGTAAAGGAATAGTCTCGGAGCGGTCCGGTCCTACTTGTGTAACAGACAAGGCACAGGACAGTGGGAAAATGGAACAACTGGCACTATCCACCACTTTTTCAATGTAGCTTTTGTTTTTTAAAACACTAGGCGTTTAGGAATAAAATCTGTAGTGAAAAGTACACATAAGTAGAACTATTCATTATTAATTTAAAGGCCTTAACAATTTGTAAACTGTGGGAAATAGGTTAGGTCGCGCATATATATATATATATATATATATATATATGTGTGTGTGTGTGTGTGTGTGTGTGTGTGTGTGTGTGTGTGTGTGTGTGTGTGTGTGTGTGTGTGTGTGTGTGTGTGTGTGTGTGTATGAAACTTTACATTTTACTTCATGTGATTGAGATCCATGGTTGAAGCTGACCACATAAAGCTAAATGTAAAGTTTCATCCAAAAGTAGGCTATAGATTGTTAAGTTAAATATTCAGTTTTCTCTATTCTACATAAGATTAACATATATGATTAAATTCATAGTTTATGGGTTTAATATAGCAGCTAATCTGCATACTTTTCACATGTGAATCTCAGGTAGAATAGGCATGTACCTTCCATATTTATCAACTGATATTTATAAAATTTATCATGTATTATAACTATTAAATTATTGGTTTGGAAATTAGACGAGTACCCAGGTCTGCTGTGATGGGGGTATTTCTGTACCATAATTCAAAGTTGTAAATAATAACATTTCTATTCAAATTATATTACTTTATCTTAAACACAATTAACAATCATATTCAAGTTTCCTAGTATGTTTGAACACAATCGCTATAGATGTAAGTGATACAGTTTTCATCAATACAAGTCGTTGCTAAGCAATAGAGAAGGGGACCTTTGTTTAACATCTGCTTAGTGCCCTCAATTAAGTTAAGTTGTTGGTGCAAAGGCGCTACAATCTCTAGCCAGTCAGCTAATGTCTTCAACAGCTCCTTAATAATGGCTTCATCAATCTCTTGCCTTACGGTTTGACGTTACTGAAAGGGATCGATACGAGAATAATAGTGCATGTGCTAACTATAAGAAAATTGTTTTAACAATAACAATTGTTTCAACCATATCCCGTACATTAATAAGTTATAATATTAAAATTTATTTATTTCTTCCATTCCCCTGACCTTAAACACAGCGCTATATTTTAACCTCTCAAGTTCAAGAGGCTATTTTAGAGCAAGGTATATGGCAATACTAGATTGGTATTATTTACGACTAATATTATAGTCAAACCTATGGTAGGTTGACATCGGAGAATTCTTTTTTACATAATAACTATATGATTATTAATATTGTTGCATATAACAACGACCTCAGATTTTTTTCAGTAATCTTTTTACTATAACTCTATCACTCAAATTACCTTTTTTGAAAGATATTGGTGTATTATGATTGAGGTGCATTATCCATAACATTCAGTAGTAATCTTTTTACTATAACTCTATCAATCAAATTACCTTTTTTGAAAGATATTGGTGTATTATGATTGAGGTGCATTATCCATAACATTCAATAGTTTTTTTTAATTGATATGAATAAATTTGCTTAAAACCAAAAACTTGGAAGTAGCATGTTTATAAATGAAGAGAAATGATAATCAATAAAAAATTAAATATTAAAAAATTCAATTAATCACTTTTTTAATTAATGACAAAGTTCAAATTCTATACAAGCATTACTTTTTATGTTACTTCCCTATCCCTTAGTTAATTGGGAGAAATATGTTTACTAATACTGGTATAATATTTGTTTTATAAATAGGCTACTCTAAATTCTCAAAAAAAAAAAAAAATAAAATCAAAAAAATAATAAAAAAAAGATAAAAAAAACAAAAAATTAAAAAAAAAATAAAAAAAAAAAAAAATAAAAAAAAAAAAAATAAAAAAATTAAAATATTGTAAAAATACGATATTATAATAAAAAATAAATATATAAAAATAATAATATAAATATTTTTGTTTTTTTTATTATTTTATGTAAAATTTATTTTATTTTTTTTTTTTTTTAAATGTTTTTTATTGATTTAAGTTTATTTGTTTTTTTGTAATTATTTTTTTATTTAATTTTATTAATTTTTTTAATGTTATATTTTTTTTTTAATATAATTTTATGGTTTGATGATTTTTTGTTTTATTGATTGTTTTTTGATATTGTGATTTTTTATGACCATTTTTTAATTTACAGCAAATTCTATACAAAAATTGTTTTTTTGTTGAAGTCTGTGGCTTCAAAAAATAGTTTTAAATACTGGAAATATTTGATTTAAAAATAGTTGAAACCATTAAAATCATAGAAAATCAAAATTTCAAGCTTTTTTTAATTTTTAATAATTAATAATTGATATGAAACAACAGTTATTTTCAATTATTTCAAATACACACGTTATCAAATATATTAACTACTATTTAAATAATTCTAACAAATACAAAATATGTATAAAATAACTTAAAATATGTATTTCCAATTCAATGGTTATGAATAAATAATTAAGTAACCACCACCTATTGTTTTATTGTGTTTATTTATTGGTGAAATCTCTTGAAAACTTTATGTGAAAGTCAATGCAGAACCTAGGCTATAAAGTTAAGTTAAACTTTTATTTAATTTAGTATAAGAGCACAATGTTACAATATCTTCAGGCTTTATTAATTTAACCTCCAAAAGCTGTGACAAATATAAAAAATAAATACTTCTAGAACGTTTTCAATGATATTATCTGCATATTTTTAGTATATGATATAGTGATATTTTTATATAATGGCATATTGCATATAGGTTTAAACAAATTGACATTCTCCACATTGAAAATTAATTTTTGTTGAAGTCTGTGGCTTCAAAACTTTAATAGTTTTAAGACCTAAGAAACAATGATTTTAGTTAAACTTAGTTGAAACCATTAAAATTTCATAGAAAATCAGATAACGTATTTTGAGTGATTTCGCTATTAAAAATTTGAGCATAACAACAGTATCCACTAACAATGATATCCACTATTCTGTTGAAAAAGACCAAGCTCAATGTAATTATAAAATTTGTACCTTTATAGTCTTAAAGCCAACTGAAGGGCAGGACTATTTTTAAAGTAGAAGGAAACATAAAGAAAGTGAATTTAGTAGTGGTAGATACAAGCATTCACGAACAACAATCTAGTATACGTTCCAATAGAGTACTCTTACTAAGTAATGGGGAATCCGATCGAGACTGGAGGCATTTTATTGTCTTGGAACATGATACTCTTGTTGTTTCTCTTCCTTAACTCAAGAAAACATCGAAGATAAATAATATCTTATTTGTTATATCATATTGAAGTTAGTTACGTTATTGCATAATATAAAAATAAATTTAACTAAGAATAAAATTATATCCATTCAATGCTAATACCTATATAAACATATTCTAGGATACCATTAAACAACGAAAGTTTGAACTAAAACTACAAAATATTTAAACAATTGACCAACGTACATTGATACATTTGACCAATTATTTATATAATTAATCGTTTAATGTAGTAAGGTGTGGATATACGTCGATAATAATGTACGATATACACATTAACAGACGTAGAGTGCTAGCCTTAAGGAAATACTTAGTACGAGTACTAATATGTTACATGTTGCAGATGTGCAGACCACCATGCTGTCATCAGTGGTTACTTACGCTCAATCTGTGGTCAGCATTAACAAAGTAAAACTAATTCA
The DNA here is from genome assembly GCA_023375725.1 of Nephotettix cincticeps. Lineage (NCBI taxonomy): Eukaryota > Metazoa > Arthropoda > Insecta > Hemiptera > Cicadellidae > Nephotettix > Nephotettix cincticeps. Next base: position 77,833,733 of record CM041791.1, on the reverse strand, counting down.
TATACAAAACCCATACTATCAAGCTAATAAGCTTCACATAAAGAATACCTCCGTGTCAGTCTTGAGTTGGTAACATCGTTGTGAAACATTTGTCACGAGCTTACACACTGAGCACATATTGTGTTTATAAATCAGACTTACCTCTCTGGGTAAAAAGCGACGTAAATTATACCTATCGATTTTACCTATCAATATCGATGCACCTGAGACTTAAGATATAAAAATAATGTTTCGGAGATAAATTTTGGAATGTGTTTACGCTCTACAAAAGGATCCTTGGTTTTTTGGAATGACTCCCGTTAGCTCAATTCATTGCAAACTACTAGTTGAAGCCCTAATTACTGAGAACACGGCTAGGAATAGTGTATTACTTCCAGATCGGTCGATTTCGTTGGAAGTGTCCTCAAACCGAAGAATTGCTCCAACAATCCAGGTATCTAGGGATATTACCTCAACCAACTCAACAACCAACCGAAAAAAAATATTCGACTGGCATGATTCTGCTGCACTCAACAAATGTTTTAGAAGGTTAATGAAGACATTTCCGAAATAACTGAACAATGCCATAGCTAGACAGTGAGGCATGACAACCGCTTCGTCTCATGCTGATGGGGTTAGAACTCGTGATCTGACAAATACAATCATCATAGCAGATCGTTTTTCTCAACTAATGGCATTATTCTCAATAACAACCTACATAATTTATTCAAAATTTTTAAAATACGCTCTAAAGTATGAAGATTCCATGAGATTTTGAAAACACCACTTACCTCTTTAGAACGTTTTATCCACCATAAGAGAAGGAAAAAATCGTCATACTCTTGTAGATTAGATCTGTCAAATGACTCAGACCTTTGCATAAGATCATTAAAAATATTTTTTAAAAACTGCATTAAATTCTTCAGCCATTTCGTCATCTCCTGTTAATGTTTTTCCATCAAACTTGGGAGGGTTTCCATTTATAGGAAAATCAAAGCTCAGCACTAATTTGAGTGTGATTTTGAGTATGAATAGCTTGATATCCCTTGTTGTCAATTTAATAAGACAATCGCGGAAGGTATGTCTGAGAGTAATCAAGAAAACGTTCGTTCAATTTATTAATTCACCAAACATGAGAGTGGAAGCTGCAGGCCAAGAAACATTTAATTTCCTCGCCACATTTCCTACTGTATCGTTTCTATTTACCCCATACATGCCCTATTGTTCTAAAATAACACTGGTCCACATGAGACTATAATATTGTTACCAAAAAACACCTTCGTCAGGCTATTATCTGCCTTTTTAAAATTATGTTCAATGTAGTGGAAGATTTTCGTTACTGCTAAGTGGTAATTTGCAAATATTAAATGCTTAAAAATATTTTTCCCGTTTAAATGAAGTAATAACATCCAAAAAAGCATCATCTGTGTGCATAAACTTCAAATCCCTCACTGGCTCACTCACTCATTACTAATTCTCCCATTTCCCACTACTTAGGAGGCTGAAATTTGGTAGGATAGCTATTTAGTCCTAAAATAGGAAGGTCTCATAGTTCTCCCATAGTTCCCATAGTAGTAAATATTTTCCCATAAATCTCTACCCTATACCCTTTCAAAGTTCCCAGGTTAATCTTTTTTGGAAACAAATTTGTTTTGAATTCCTACATGTTGTCTTAACTCTTAAGGTATAAACAGCAGCTATTTTATTTCAACCAGTAAACAACCCTAAAAAGCAGGCATAAAATAATATTCAATGGCATTTAACTACTGTATAAATAGACTTTCTGTTAATAGAATAAAATCATATAGTTGTTGAACCATGTGAAAAGTTCAATAAGGGAAAAGGAAGTGGGGGTAACTTAGACAAAGAAGGCTATTCAACAGAAGCGTGTTATATGTTAAACCTCTATTTCTATACATGTATCAATACTTCAGAAATATTAAATTGGATAGAGTAAAAAGTTTTTATAGCGATAGTAATCTTAAACATAACAAATGCACAAGTTGTAATGTACTTTATTGGCGTTGTGCCAGATTTATTTATTGCGTACTGTAATAATTATAATCCCACTGGTGTCGCTGAAAGTTATAAATACCCCCGTCGCAGCAGACCTGCGTACTCAGCGAATTTCCAAATCAATAATTTAATAATAATAATATACGACAAGTCATGTGGACAAAATCTGTTGATGAACATGAGAATTATTTGATTATTCTCCATAAGATTAACATGGGAAAGAGTGTGCAGGTTTGCTGCTGTGAGGAACGCTAAGAGTAGGCATTTATACCTTCAAAAACATTTATTTTTAACATTTATACCAACTTTCATCAACATCTGTCCATAAATAAAGGAGTTTGCCTATTCTCCATATGATTAACATGGGAAAAGAGTATGCAGGTTTGCTGCCATGATAAACACATAAACTATGATTTTTAAGCATGAATGGATGAACCTCAACCACATAAAGCTAAATATAAATTTTTATTAAAATATTGGTTAATAAGTGAAATATTAATTTTTCCTTATCCTCCATAAGATTAACATTGGAGCCTCAAAATACAACGTACTGTGTTTAGATTTTTTTATATCTCGGTAACCGTTGGAGATAGAGAAAAACTTTAAGGAACTTAATTGTGTAGTTTTTTAAGCTGATTCCAATGGTGAAATATAAAATTAGAAATATTAAAAAATTATATGTGAAAAACGCATAAAACCCCATTTTGGGGTACAAACCCCCCCCCAAAATACCCGTTTCCATTGACCAATATGTCTGGTCTGACAAACTGGTCCAAGCATTTGTAGGAATACACGTCTCTACCAAATTTGGTCTCGATCGCACCATTTTTACGCGAGTTATCGTGCTAACAGACACACACATATATATATATATATATATATATATATATATATATATATATATATATATATATATATATACAAATATATATATATATATATATATAATATATATATATAAATTTTAACGACTATTGTTTTTGGTCTCTGGGCACCTAAAGAAGAAAAAATAACATGGTCCCGGGCTTAACTCTTGCCATGAGACCTACGGTAATAGCTACTTCCCTATGGGAAATTTGCTAAAATGTAATAAAATAACAATGTTATCTGCATTATTATTATATAGGTGCTTAACTATAATCCCACTGGTATTGCTGAAAGGTAAAATAATTAATAAAATAAAAATGCAACCTTCATTATTATTATACAGGGGCCAAATTTACTAATATATTTTTTTTAAATGCGTGTTGCAAATAATGTTATTGTTTAATTTATTGTATAAATAATTTTTGATTGCAACGTATTCAAATATTCCTCATTATTCGAAGCAGTATGTGAGAAAGGCTGAGAAGGAACATTAAGGATAATCTTTGTTTGTAAGGTTACAGGTTCACTGAAGCTATGCGCACGTTGCACGGAATGAAAAGACGAAAATTCCACAAGCAGTAAAGGAAATGGGTCTTGAGGGGCACAACATCCTTTACTCCCCGCCCTTGCACTTCATCTGCGAAACTGATCCTCTTCATGGCCGCAATCGGTCAAAGTTTACTGCTTATTTGGGCTAAATTGATAAATAAAAGTACGATATAATAATTTACAACAAATTATATATATATATATATATATATATAATATTTTATAAAATTATGAATCACATAATTCCACCTCAACGTCACATTTCATTGCTAAATATAACTAACGCAGTGATTTTTACCTTTTATGATCCTAAAACTATTATTATAATTATTTGTATTATTATTATAATACTTTTATCATATAAACATTAAATACGAATGTATTATGTATGTGAATGAATGTATAAATTCTATAAATTGTGGAAAAATATTATCATGTTGAAAATGAAAAAGGTTTGCTAAGTGTTTTATCTTGAGATTACATTAGGGCATGAAACATAATTACTGATTCATACAAATATAACTATTAAACAAGTTGACTATGCTGCTAAAAATATTTGATACTTTAATAGTTTTCCATATGTCACTGACTCCTGCATAGTAAAATGTTTCCTGTGTTGGCTTATACGAGTATTCCCATTAAAATGTGACTTGGAGGGATACTTTATTAGGGGTATAAAAAGCCTCGTTATGCGGTTAGGATAAGTTTATAAAGCGGCTACTCATGTAGTAGGTTTTGCTCTATGCAGTATCATTTACGAACAAATAAATTATTGCGAACAAATAGTAGTGTATTGTATGATATATTTTTGAACGGATGCCATCTATATTTTTGAAATTATATTTTAACCCAACGACTCTACTTAATCAGTGTTGAAGTGGGTTTTAATAATTGGCTTATTACAACTTCAACAGTAAAAACGCATATATAGAATAAACTATTAGACACTGCAACGATGAATTTGCAGTAAAATCTCTAAAATTTCAAAAATTGTTGTGACAATGTCACATATACCTTATTCAATAATTAGTTAGTTTAAACTGGAATAAATATTAATTTGTTTTGTTTAGTCACTAGGCGACTCTTTTCAGGATATTTTACTTCCATTTTCAACTCTTATCAAAGGGAATTTAATTTTCCCAAACCTAGTCATTCGGTGGTCAAAGACCTAATTAAACTAATTTTTATTAGAACACTTAAACATTACAAGTCTCGCTGAACGTTGTCAAATGGTTAAGTATTGGATAGTTGATTGTTTCATGTATGGCAGTTATTTAATCAAAACTACTAAGGTAAAGAAAATCCAGCCTACACACTGCTTCTAAGGGATCGAGCATAAACTGGTTGGTTCCAGATCATATACACCTTTGACTGATCGTGGACAGTCTTCTTATATAACAGATTAGACTCAGAACCGATGTGGATAACAGAGAATGTATATATAGGTACCTTGGATATCCAAAACTGTTTGGTTCAAGGTGATTTCCAGATAATTGGTGAAGTACCATGAGGGACAGACCATTGGCCTAAAGCCTTTTAGTGTCACCATTTTACCTTACCAGGTGCCATACATAAAGGTACCATATACAGTATTGCATATAAGTAATTGTTGAATATTTTATTGACTACCTTTTGAGTGTTTAGGTAGTAAAATAACCTTGGTATAACAAACATCAAAATAACGACTTTTTATTTAACAAATATTTCAAATTCCCATTAACTGCGTATAATATACAGTAGAAATGTTGCCTTTGTATTATTTTAAAAACTAGATGCTACCAAATTTTAATATTACTGGCAAAAATAAAGTTACCTCTCTACAAAGTCATAGCAACCTTTATGGTCTTATACGTTAACGTATGGTCTACAACTCAACTTCAGTATAACGTACGTAATAACATAAAAAGTGACCCTAAATCATATGTCAAAACAGTCTTCATCCGAATCCTTTGCTTGCGTTGAGAGATCATATCATACCGTTTCCTTTATTTATTTATAGTACTGTAGTATAAAACTAGCCTACGTCGTTTCAATTGAAATATGTTTTAGGGGGTTTCCTAACAATGTACAGTAGCCCTTGTATGTATGTATGTTTATCACCTTGGAATCATGTGTTAATTAAGTTTAAATCAAATTAAATTTGTTATTAAGTGGTTAACAAGTAGATATGTACAAACCTCTATATAGCGAAATCGCAGGTACCATAACCTTAATCCAACGAACCTCAATAAAACATATTCCTTGAAATTAAATATATTTTTTATTTAGTCCCTTCAAATTTGTTATATAAAGGTTCACCAGAATAATTAATTAATTTTAAAAGTTTAATATGTCTAAATTACCAGTTTTTAAATTATATTTACAACAAATATAAAAGTTTCAAAACAAAAGACTTATTTTTTAGTTATGGCACAAAATAGTGTTCACCTTGAAATAATATTGTTAATCAATCAGTTTGAATTGCAGCACATTTTGAGAGAATGGTGTGTTCGAGATAATGAGAAGTGCCCCAAGCCTTGAAGTACGGGCAATGTTACCCTTAGGAGCAGCGAGGGAAGATTTAAACTTGAGTTTAGGTTGGAGTGAAGATGTTGTATATTTTTCATTTTCAGGATAATTTTCTTTGCTTTTTCTTGTATAATATAAATTAAAATCTGTCTAGAAAGGCTGTTTATATGATGATGAGTATACTTGATGCATGTGGTACTTCATAAAACGTTCTTTACTAAACAAATAAAATAAAGAACCCAGGATCATCGAAAGGATAAGTTTATAATTTAACGAAACATCCTGGTTCGTTAAGAAAGTTCTCATCTAGCACTTATATTCACAAGTAATATACACGAGTAACTAAGTTCCGTATCTCTATTCATATTCGATTTTATTACATGACAAAACTTTTCCAGGAGTTTTTGTAGTGTCAATTTTTTCTGTCATGCTTAGTATTATTTCGGTTTACAAACAACAAATCAAGTAAACAAACCTAAATACCACTTATTATTTTATAGGCAATCTTAACCATCTTGTTACAATAAGAGTCAGGGCTAGATATTAAACGAGGAGGAATTCCACGTGAAATTAATTGTATATTTAAGACAATTTTACCCGTGTGACTTTATTAACACAATATATTAAAACAGGGCTAAAATATTATTTTATGTTATATGCAATTTTATTATAGCTATGCGTCCTTATTTAATGTTTTAAATATGATTGTGGTGTAAATAATTGGGGTAGAACATGCACAATATGTTGAACATATCTCAAGTAAAATCCTACTACGGAGGTTTTATATTTCCGTGGTTTATGCCGGTTTCAGCCCTAGTGGGTGTTCAAACCAATAACAATATATCACGGAATGCTCACTCTCCAGTCCTGATTATTGGACCGCTTCAATACAGCATTTCCGATAAAGGAAGGTTGAATAATTCAGTTTGAATTACTCACAAAAATTTATTTGCACATTTTCGTTGATATTGTATAAATTGTTTACCTACAAATTAAATTTAAAAGTTGGAATTATTACTAACAGTAATCATTGCACATTTTAGCGAATTTCCCATACGGAAGAAGCTATTAGTGTAAGACTCATGGTAAGACTTAAGCCCGGAACCATGTTATTTTTTCGTCTTTAGGTGCCCAGAGTCCAAAAACAATAATATTTCAATTATATATATATATATATATATATATATATATATATATTTGTTACTAATGTAAAAAACATTTAAAAACACAGTACCCTTTTTTTATTGAAATTTATTAAACCGACATGTTTCGTACCCTAAGGACATTTTCATAAGTTCACTTAACCTATATTAAAATTATTGTTAAATGTAAATAAATGTTTGATATCTTTATCAGCAGCTGATTTTCATGTAGTCCTGGGGTGTAGTTGTATAATTTTTTCTAATATAATATTTTTTGTGTGTGTTTGCATTTTATTAATTAACTGTTGGGTTGTGTTTTGTAGTTTTTGAAAATGTGTGTAATTCTTCATTA
>CM041791.1:77731009-77826220 GCA_023375725.1 Nephotettix cincticeps | reverse complement strand
TGTGAACACGATAACTCTTGGAAAAATGATCCGATCGAGACCAGATTTGGTAGAGACGTGTATTCCTACATTTGCTCGGACGAGTTCGTAATCCAGACATATTGGTAAATGGGAACGGGTATTTGGGGGTGGGGGTTGTACTAAAAATTGTTGCGTTTTTCATATGTAGAAAAGAAAATGTAATATTTAACTTATTAATCAATATTTTTTATTAACTTAGTGTTTACCTTCATGTGGTTGAGATCTTATGGTTCAAATCCTTGAAAATCATAGTTTATGTGTTTACCATGGCTGCTAACCTGCATACTCTTTTTCCTATGTTAATCATATGGAGAATAGACAGACTCCTTTATTTATGAACGGATGCTTATGAAGCTTGGTGTAAATGATCAAAGTAAAAATATTTTATGCTAAAATCTCCTACTTTTAATTTTACTTACAGTAGCAAAACTGCATACTTTTTTCCATGTTAATCTTACAGGGAATAGGTAAATAACTCTCATATTTATCGTCAGATTCTAATTAAACTTGTCATATATATATATTAGTACCTGGTGACCGAGCTTTGCTCGGATAGAATAAGACATGTTTTTACAAGTTAATTAGCAAAATTAAAACAAATTCACTGCCCAATGAAAACATTTATGTGGTTTAAATAAAAACGATTTAATACACCATAATTAATATAGCACTGAACAAAAAGTATCGCCTCTGGTGGGGACGGAACTCGCGGCCTATAGTTCTTGAGGCCGACACGCTACAACTCGGCTACGACGTTAGTCAATTGAGCGATGCCGTTTAACGTATTTTAGCCAAAGCCGATCATTTACTGTCTAATTATCCATACCGTTATTATTAGCCTGTGATCAACTGATTTTGTTATAAACGGAATGAGGATTGAAAAGCAAAAGAGAAATTTAATTTACATCAATTAATTGGTTTGTTACAGTGGCTTCAAGCAATACAACGAATACGTTTTCTACCAAAACATGGAAGATTTTGGAAATACTTTTTTCTGCTTTTATTTCGCACAGCTATGTCATCCTTAAGTTTTTACAAATTGTTTAGTAACCTGATAATTTTGCATTTATTTAATTCATAAAATAAATATTAATGCATAACCTCTATATTGTTCTCCGCAGTCATCAATCAAGAACTGTCAAACGGTTATAAACAGCTGTTTTGGTTTGTATTGTTTACATTTTATTCTCCATAAGCGTAATGTTAAATTTTTAGATTTTAAACTTAATATTACAGTAAAAACTAATTTTCCTGGGCATTAGACCTATCTAGAACTTATTTTCTACTCGGAAATTAGTTATTTCAAAAATTTAAAGAAATTCCTCGGTGCCGTTTTCGAGATCCGTGTGCAAATATATGTACATATATATATAAACCTTGCTCGTATTATAGTATTGGATTATTATTATATTATTGATTTGGAAATTGGCTGAGTACGCAGGTTTGCTGTGACTGGGCTATTTGTATTAATATTTCATCTACAAATTACAGTCATAAAAAGCACCCCACATATAATTAGTTTTAACTGTCTGTTCTATCAGTCATGTTGTGTTTTCAGTTTGAGCTGCTAGTTCTAATTGATTATAGGATATAAAGCCTTAAGAGAAAATCCATAGTAATGTTCAGTTATATGTATGTAGGTTTATAAAAGAATATCCTGGTAAATATTGTGTTTAAGATATAGGTTGACCGCCATCCCTCAAAAGAAAAATCCATTAAGAACAAAATTGAAGCCATCAATTGCCATCTATCTCAACATTTGTAATAATATACCAAGTATTATGAAACAACCCAGCTGTGAGAGAAATTAATTCATTTCATAGTTCTTAGCCCATAATCTTCATAAGCTAAAGGTTCTTTGTTTTGATTTCTCAAAATAATAATATCACCCCACAAAATTAAAGGTTTACATTTTCAACGGCTTTATTAAAATTTTTACTGCTTCGGACTTCTATTGTGGGTGTCCTGGAAGCCTTAATTTGAGAGAAAATATTGTTTGAAAACTTTTTCCTCCGGCATTGAGAATTTATCATATTAAAGGTTATATTACCTGGCATATTTAATCCAACAGTCGTTTAAATGTTTAAACGACTGCTTGAAGACAGCAGGTACTGAAACCTTTAACAGAGAAAATATTGATCTGCATTAGCCTTACTTTAAGGATTACAAAATAAGGATATCCCAAATAGCATGAAAAGCGTATTGCAATGCCTGAAGCAATTTTCTAGATAGTTCCAGGATAATATTCTCAATGATGAGGGTAGAGCATTGAGCTTACGAAACATCGACTCCCGAGAGGACATTGAGCCTATCTGAGCGCGTAAATCCATTTACACACCCCAACAAAAATCCAATCATCAATTCGTTTTAGATTCTTTGAAAGTTTAAGATAGTAAGGATTTTTCTTATAATATTCATTTTGTCTATTTTATTTAGAAACGTTATAATGTTGTATATAACAGAAAACAGAAGCTAGAATTATATCTTACATGTTAGATTAAACAATATTTTCACAAATTGAATATACAAAATGGTATCACAATGTAATATGCATGGGAAATAAGTATTATTATTTAATAAGAGATTTATAAATGAACCTGGCGAACTTCGTACCGATAATAATAAACTTTTGGTTTTTAATCACAAAATAAATCACAAAAATTCCTTTTGAGAAATATTATATTTATACAGTAATTAGATACCATTAAGTACTTACTATTTTATGCTTGCCTCTTTGGCTTGCTCAATGGTTCAAATAAAAACAGCTGCTGTTTATACCTTAAAAGTAAAGAAACATATTTTGGAATCCAAAACAAAATTATTTCTCCATAGGATTAACATGGGAACTTTGAAAGCGCTTAGGGTAGAGATTTATGGGATAATTGTCACAAAAACTATTAGACTTTCCTATTTTAGGCCTAAAAAACCAGTATGCCAAATTTCAGCCTCCTAGGTAATTAGGAAGTGGAAGAATTAGTGAAGAGTGAGTGAGTGATGGCTTTGAATTTTATATATTAAGATTATATAGAAATTTAATGAATGCATTTTCTCAAATGAAATTTTAAATTCCCTTCGGGTTCATTTTCATAAAACTATACATTAAATAATTGTTTTACTGTGTTAAATAAACTCCACTAAACGCTAATTAGTTTTGTTTGAAATTGTCATCACTAAATAACAAAAAATATCATTAGGATTTTAATAGACTACAGAAAAAAACATGGTTTTTATTTGCATATTAAAATAAAAATAAAATGAATGCATACTATTAAGCAGAATCACCATCGATACCCATTACTAACTGGAATATATTGACATGGATATGTTTCAGCTCTGTTGGGGGGGAGTGGCAATCCGTCAGACCAAACTTGGAAACAGTGACGGTTTATGGTTATGGTTATTAGCTGTTTAGGGGAACCAAAAAGATTCCCTTTACATGTATCCGTGATCCGAGATATTTCTAAAAGGGAATTAAATACATTAAATTTGTCAAATGACATATGATATTAATTTGTCCTCAGACCCAGTAACAATTAATTCTGTTGCTTGTTTACAACTAATATTTTAACAAATATAGTGTAATTAAAAATAACATCAAGAAACAATTTTAGTGAAACAAATATTATAATTTTATTATGTGCTCTGGAATATATAATCAAATACACAAGAAGCTTCTACTCTTTTTAGCGAATTTCCCATAGGGAAGAAGCTATTACCGTAGGTCTCATGGCGAGACTTAAGCCCGGGACCATTATATTTTTTCTTCTTTAGGTGCCCAGAGACCAAAAACAATAGTCGTTAAAATTTATATATATATATATATATATATATATATATATGTGTGTGTGTGTGTGTGTGTGTGTGTGTGTGTCTGTGAACACGATAACTCTCGTAAACATTCGTCCAATCAAGACCAAATTTGGTAGAGACGTGTATTCCTACAAATTCTCGGATGAGTTCGTAAACCAGACATATCAGTCCATGGGAACGGGTAGTTTGGGGGGGTTTTGTACCCCAAAATGGGTTTTATTGCGTTTTTCACATGTCATTTTTAAAAGTTTCTAATTTTTCATTTCACCATTGGAATCAGTTTAAAAAACTACACAATTAAGTTCCTTAAAGTTTTTCTCTATCTCCAACGGTTACTGAGATATTAAACAATCTAAACACAGTACGTTGTATTGTGGGGCTCCAATGTTAATCTTATGGAGGATAGGGAAAAATTAATATTTCACTTATCAATGTATATTTTTTGATGAAACTTCATATTTGGCTTCATGTGATTGAGTTTCATCTATTTATGCTTAAAAATCATAGTTTATGTGTTTATCATGGCAGCAAACCTGCATACTCTTTTCCCATGTTAATCATATAGGGAATAGGCAAAGTCCTTTATTTATGGACATATGTTGATGAAAGTTGGTATAAATGTTAAAAATAAAAATTTTTATGCTATAAATGCCTACTTTCAGGGTTCCTCACAGCAGCGAACCTGCACACTCTTTCCCATGTTAATATTATGGAGAATAGGCAAATAATTCTCACGTTTATTGACAGATTTTTATAAAACTTGTCAAATATTATTTTTATATAATCGATTTGGAAATTCGCTGAGTACGCAGGTCTGCTGCGACGGGGGTATTTAACTTGTATATATTTTCGCGAATTTCCCATAGGGAAGAAGCTATTACCGTAGGTCTCATGGTGAGACTTAAGCCCGGGACCATGTTATTTTTTCTTCTTTAGGTGCCCAGAGTCCAAAAACAATAGTCGTTAAAATTTATATATATATATATATTTGAGTTGGTAAATGAGGGCTACTATTAATATTAAATAATTATGCATAACTTAGTACCCTCTTTTTGTGTGAGAAATTATTTTATTTAAAAAATTCACATCATGTTTCAGAACTCAGTCCATTATCAAGTGGTGTATTAATAAGAACATAACCTTGATGTAAATAAAAGTTATAAATGTCATATGGTTAATTTTGAAAAGTAAATAAGAGAGGAGATGGATGTTGTATGTATATGTATTTATGTTTTTTGTTTCTTATTTTTTCTATTTGATCGTAGATTGGGTGAATATGTGGTGGTAACATTGAATTTAAAATATCTGTTGGATCTTTTTTCCGATGTATGTAGATGTTCAATTCTTCTTTAACATTTAATTTGTCACGTTGTTTTTTCGAACTCCAGTACTGATAAATTTTCTGTCATGTTTTTGTAATTGTGTCCAGACTATTTATTTTGATTTATATACCCCATACTTGCGTATTCAGATGATTTACATATTTTTTTGAATGTTCATAGCACTATACCACGTTTTACATAATTAAAGCTATTACCAAACAAAAGATTGTTATTATCAACAATACGATTGCTATAGATTACTATTATATATATATATAGATCAATATAGATTGCAATAGATTGCTATTATCAAAACTAAGATTGGGAATGCATGTACTCTGCAGCGAGTATTTCAGTACGATAACTTCTTTTATCTACAATTTATGTCAAAAAGCTGATTAGTTTCCAGTTTATATTCACGATGTAAAACCATGGCATCTAAATAAAGCTTGCTTTTATATATTATAATAATATTTGTCTAAAGCTGAAAATAATGTACTAATAGATGCGCCTTAGTAAATTAAATATGTAGTTTAAATAATTACTCTAGGTGGTTTAGTTACCAAGTATACTCATTAGGTTGTCATGTGTTATCAAAGAGAGATAAATTTATAAAGCTTTCTTCCATTGAATTTAGTCTATGTATTCAGATGCACTATCTGGTAGCACGGGTCAATAACATAGACTAAGGTTTAAATAGTCTCGACGGTTAAAATAGGAATTCACCCGATCTTCAAGAAACTTCTGCTTTGAGCTAAGTAACACCAGTTTACATTTTCCGCGTGTGTAATTACGGTATTGGTGGTGGTTTGGTATGTCTGCATTGTTGATATATGAGAGAAATGGAATATTATTTGTATGGCATTTTATTTATTAATTTTTTGGATTGGTTTTTGTGGTTTTGGTAAATGTGTAATTATTTTTGTGCTGTTTGTTCCAATTAAAATATATATCCAGGTGTTTGAAATTTTAAATTTTATTAATTATTCTATTGGGCTGTTTATTGTCGTTTTGGTATGTATGATTATTCTTTTATTCCTAATTTTGTGCTATTTGTTCCAAACTCAATTATGTCGAGGTCTTCTTACATGCTTTTTGTGTTCTTTCTTTAGCGTGTGTTTAGCTAAATTGTATTTCATACTTCATACCAATTGTAATATTAAGAAATCTTAGCAATGTCGTTGTTGCATTATTATGGTTAACCAATAAATAATATCTAATATCTTATTTCAACCTCTATTTTAAAAATAATTTGTCAAAATCATTTGTTAAATAACATTATTCTTGTTCATTAATATACAATAATTAAAAGAAATGCTGATTATTTAGTTTTGATGTTTTCAGTGCAATAAATGGCGTTTTAATTTTTAAAAAATCGGAATATTATATTTAGCCTATACATTGACTTCGACTTTTGTTCACTAACAAGACTATGCTACTACTATGGGACGTGAAGAATAGAATCTAACAACAATATAAAATAATCCCGAATATTTACAGAAGCGAAATGGATGAAATGGATGCATTCGTAAGAAATGAGAAGAGCTGCTGGCAACGGATGTGAAATAATAATTCCAGTGGAACGATGAGAAAGGATTTACACTTGATCCTTACAATTGCTTTGCAGAATGATTGCGGTTTTTGGTATCTTCTCATTGGAACAGAATACCTCCAAGATTAAACAAATATACCATTCAGGCTAAATAATTGTACATTAGTACCTTTATAAACCCATAGAGGTACAACTAATCGAACAAGTATATATTGTCTGAATATCAAAACACAAGTTTCCTTGATAAAGATTTCATTAGTAACTAATTTAACTGTTAAAACAAAGTCGTAGTATAGAAGTTGATTCATATAACTCAAAGCTAATTAAAATATATTGTATTTGCTCTCCATTGGGAAATAGCCTAGATCATAGATATGTCTAAAGCGAACGTTGTCAGTTCCTCCAACTAAACAGTTGTCCTTATGACGTAACCAATTCAAATTTTGGTCAGACGGATTGCCAATCTACCCCTACCAGAGCTAAGATATACCCATGTCAAAACGGGTTAACACATTATTGTTGTTAACCCGTAAACATTATACTTTCAATTTCAAAAAATTGTTTAGGGCAAAAAGTATGGAAATCGTATATAAAACTATAATTAATTACTAAACAACTTGAATGTAAAGACAATAGAACAAAACCACTCCAAAAATATGAATATTCAACAGTTAGATTTAAAAGAAGGTAAGAAAAATGGCCCTATGTTATTTTAAGTTAAATTTTCACATTTAAATTCATTAGTATATTTACTTTATTTTAAGTAGAACATCTAGATATTTTTACCACATTTTTATTTAGTTACTTTTTTATTTAGCTGCCCCTCACTATGGGTCTAGGACCTGTGCACGTAAGGGCCTGTTTCCATCCAGTAACCTTGACTTTCGTGGCCTACTACCGACTCACCTGAGCCATCGTACCGGTATTTTGGTATGGAATTCATTTCAATCAGTAACTCAATAACCTCACATATACTGTATTACGATCAAAGACAATTTAAATTATTGTAATTATTGTATGTCAAGTGAAGCCGCATGGTTGGTACACGAGCTGCTTGTGCAATTTGTTCAGGTGGCCCCCAGACTAAAATTTATCCTTTAGAGATATTTCCTTTTCCAGCTGTTGTGTGTACTTATTCGCTGTCACAAAGCTAGTAACCCAGCAAAAGCAGCGACATAATCAGATGAAAGTTGTTTCAAAACACTCAAGTAAAAAAATATTGCCTTAAAACAAATTCACTGCATAAATAATTTTAATCAACGATCACAAATAAAATTTATTAATCGATTAACAACAGTATATGAGATTAATTGAAAGATTCCCATGAAACTGTTGATACTCCCAGTGACGACTGACGAGTTAGTCCAATAAGCGTTTCCAGGCGCAACGCTAGCCTTCAGTTCATTAACTCGCTCTAATGGTCAACATACATCCCACTGACGACTGACGAGTTAGTCCAATAAGCGTTTCCAGGCGCAACGCTAGCCTTCAGTTCATTAACTCGCTCTAATGGTCAACATACATCCCACTGACGACTGACGAGTTAGTCCAATAAGCGTTTCCAGGCGCAACGCTAGCCTTCAGTTCATTAACTCGCTCTAATGGTCAACATACATATATTAAATCTCTCTTCAAAAGTTGTATGAGTTAATACAATCTTTTCCTTCCCTTCGTTGTTTATTAGATGGTTAAATTAAAATTTGTTAGACTAAAAGGGTCTTTCATAAATGTGTCGTATCATTTTCAACGAGTTTTTAAATTAAAAAACAGGTCTTTATAATACAATATTATAATACAATACTTTAGTAAGCCATTATAAATAAATTTGTAACCAAACAAATTAATAAATAACCATATCTGTGCTTGAAAAAACAATAATTTTAATTAATGAAATTACTTAGTGAACGCTGAAAGTTCAACTCCGTAGATCATCATATTCCATTGAGCACAATAGAGATTTATGCTTTATCTCTGGAATAAATTGTGCTGTAAATCACGAACGGATCCCCCTGATGTAGGCCTAAAGCTCGTGGATTTTCCAATCTGACATATTTTCTTCACCCGGTTCACCACAAAATGTTTTAAGCCTACTAAGATGAATATGTATGTGTATATATATACAGTATATATATTATTAAATTTTAATATTGAATAATATCAGTATATGAAAATATGAAAAAGTTTATATTCTATAGAGTGTGACCAAAATACACGGCTGAACATTGATAACGATATAATATATAAAGGTTAAAAATTGTTAAGATCTTATGACACAAAAAATAATAATATTTTCATGAAAAAAAAGAATGTTAATAAAAATCTACCAAGACCACAAAAGCTCAAATTAGTTAAAAACAAAGCTATTTAAGTTTTATATATTAAACATCCGCAGCGACGACTAGTTCACTTTGGACAGGTAGAACGTATTGTATTCATCTTTTCATGATTGAGGAGTTGAAGTCCTTTCCTGGCCCAGAGGGAATTCCTAGTAAGACTCTGAAGAAGATTTTTGCAATTGATCCCGGACTGCTGCTGAGAATGTACAATGCTTGCTTGATCGAAGGGATGTTTCCGAAATCCTGGAAAAACGCCATGCTTGTTCTTATCAGTAAGGTAAAATGTGATCCAGAGCTGTCGTTGTTGTTGCTAGAAAATTGTTTGAAAAGTTGATTTGCTCCTTTCTAACTTCTGCCTAGGTAGCTGCTGGGGACCTGTCCCCTCGGCAATACTATTTCAGAAAGGGGCGATCAACAATTGACCTGATCACCGAAGTCCAGAGAGCCGTGGGGAGGGCCGAGAGCTACAACCATTTCTCCCGCCTTCATGTCTTTCGCTTGCTCTGAGAAAGACGAAGATCGTGGCACTTACAAAAAAGAGGTTCAAAACCGTCGTCCCACTACGAGAGAAGTGGTCCAGACAACGCATGCCTCCAAGTACTTCGGAGTAATGGTGGACAACAGACTAAGCTGGAGAGACCAGATCTTCCTAAGGCGGGCAAGTCTTCTAAGATGGTTCCTTACCTTAGTGAGCAGATGGCCAATGTCGGGGAACCTCGGTCAAGCAGAAGACGTTTCTTGATGTCCGCAGTCCAGTCCGTGCTCCTTTATGGGGCAGAGGTATAGGCAGACGCTCTCACCAAGGACATCTGCCGGTGCGACTCGCCCGGGTTCAGCGTCAAGCTGCGCTCCGAGTGTGTTCTGCATATCGGACAGTATCCGAGCCTGCCGTCCTGGTTGTCGCCGGACTCATTCCTGTCAAACTTTTGGCAGGGGAGAGGAAGGCGATTTATCAGAGACGAGGCAGGATTGACAAGGATTCTGCAAGGTTTGAAGAGCGCACCCAAACCTTCCAGCAGTGGCAACACAGCTGTAAGGTTGGAAACGGTGTGCCACAATATCATTAAGGACGAGGGAAGCTGGGATTGTTTGTCACAGTTCGTCCGGGGCGTCCTTCTAAAGAAGATAAGCGATCTGGACCGTGAAGAGGCCAACATCACCTAAAAATGCCTGGCCATGGAGTGAGCCCCAAGGGCGTAAGCCAAATTTAGACCCAGCCGGTTGTAATGTGACAAACAGTTCCAGCTTATAATCCTAAAGAGTAGAGGAGGTTTTTTAGTGGGTAACCCCGCTTCTTAGGGTAGTCCCACACTACATGTTGGCCACCGTTTAGTAGTCTTTGTTCATCGTGATTCAAGCTGGCTGACTATTACTTCAATTAATTGTTGTCTATTGCGAATGATCAATTACTGATTACAAAATTGCAATCAGTAATTTACAATCTCAATGTATACTAAATTAAACTGAAGCGGTAGCTTCTGTTTTATTTAGAGTTAATGTAAAATTTTAGGACATTTTCAAATATCTTATCATTTTTATTCAATGGAATGTTTTAGAAACAGCAATGGACCCAACCAAGAAAATTTGTGCAATGTTAAATGCAATATTCCTACTACACTTAACAAACCCATTCCAAAACTAACACAATATAGACTACAAAAATAAACAATATTTCATTGAATGATCAGTTCAATCAGCTGTATTCAGTAAAAGTTACCTTAACAAGTCCCATCCGAATGTTCTCTATGGCTCTATAATAGCGCTGATTACTTTTATCTGGAAGGTTTTGGGTTCAATCGTCGGATGGGCTTGCACATTTTACAAGTTCAAGCAAATTAGTAACCAGCTTTTGTATTGAATGTTTAGCAAATTACCTTTTTAATTCTTTATTAATTTAAATTAAATAGTTCTGTAGTTGATTCTTAAATTAGTTTATTTGATAATTAACCCTGTAAAATAGGTTAGTTTTCATACACATTTGTATAAACATTTGACCAAGAATACTCACTCCCTAGGTACAACAGATTCTAACACCAGTTTCAACTGTAAACGAAGGGATAAACCAGAGACCCCTATATTAAAAACTAATTCTAGCAAAACCTTACTGAACACTTCGTCTGCTATAAGGTCTGGACCAAAAACTGGAACCTCTAGTGAATTGCTTACTTATGCATCACTCCGGTGCACGGTCGCATTCTGTAAAAGCAAGTTTGCACATTTCCCTTGGGTGAGTTATGTGCAAATGTTTCCGCCTTTGGTACAGATAGCGTGGTTTATCTCAATTTAATGAGATAAATTTAAATTATATGGGTCCTTATAGAACACATTTTAAAAATAAATAGTGGTATTGATTTGTTAATTATTAATAAAATTTCTTTACCGCACCCTGTAAATTGAAGTTGAAAGATTTTGAGGAAAGCTTGCAGTGGTAATAATAAATAACAAAGTGATAAATTGCCGATTTTTTGCATTTGAAGTCAAAAACATACATTCGCCTCTTTGACTTCATTTCACAATAAAAAGATTAATTTTAATATTCTGTTAATTCATTTAAAGAGAAGGTTAAGATTTTTTAAATCTTACAGTACATGCTTTTATACAAACTACAAGATTATATTTCGAATTAAAGTTTTGGTTTACCAGGTCATTAAAATATTCTGCAGACAAATATTATTTCTTAACATTTAAAGACGCGCTACGTCAGTGTAGGATGTGGCGAGAGAGCTGAAAGTGGAGAATATTGAGTTAGAGCTCGTTAGAGTTGCCTGCCATGTATATTCGCAGTAATTGTACCAGAAATCAACTCATATGCGTGCACTATGACTGATTGAGCCTGTAACATAGGCTACACTCCATGAGAGTAATTACGAGTAATTAAAATAATAGATTAAAATAAGTTAACAGTAATGTGATTATATAGAAAACCTTATAACGCCATTGGCATTACGCTATTTTACATTGTAGTGGCTTTGCCCATCATAATTGGGGTGTTACCCGTCACTAATTTGTAACAAATCATGTTCTATTTTTAGTCAATGTTACCATATAAATGCCTTCCTCATATTTTTGAAGCCTCCTAATTAATTCCAAATAATATAAAATATTTTTTTAATATTTATAACAGTTATGATCCAACCCGTAGATTCAATGTCGTCCAAAGAATATTACGTTTTTAGAAGTCGATATAAAGGACGTAAGTGGGTTTATCAAAGTGCTAGTGTTGGCTTGGTAACCAAACCCATCTAATGATCGCCAGTAAGCTGATCTAGTGCGTTGTACTAAAGTGCTGAGAACATGGTGTAGAGATTTCACACTCGGTCCTGTTATTTGTGGTCGATAAACCCTATAACATGAATAAACTAGAGAAATGTGATTTATTTTTCAAAACACACAGGTTTCAGGGTAGAATGCTGTAACAACATGGGACACTACTACCAGTATCACACTATCAATAACACAGGTAGTGGTAAACACACGTAGAAAACACCGGGCATCCAAATGAATTCTTGTATAAAGGTATTTCATAGTTCAAAAACTTTTAGCTTACTTTTTGTTACTTAATCAGTGATATGTAAAATTGACTGCTACGTCATTTACCGAACACCGTTCACTCAAAATACATCCATTTTTTATTAATCAAAAGATAGATTAATTAATAATTATATTAAAACATCCTCCATATCATGTGCTGATTAAACTACCACACATTGTTGGCAGAGGCTGAACGTACCGCTTCAACTTAATCTGTTTATTCATCAATACTGTCAGTAATTTAAATGTCTAAAATCAAAATATTAAAAATCTCTCTTAGATTTTCAAATTATATGTAACTACACATTGCGATATATCTCAAATATATGCATATTGTTTTTTGAAATGGATATGTCTTAGTTCTGGTGATGTTAGCAATTTATACATGAAATTTTTAATGCCATTTGGCTATAACGATATCTGTTAAAAGGAACTAAAACATTCCCTTCGCCAAATCCATGATCTAACCTATTTCCCACAGGGAAATAAAATGCAATTTATTTTTCATCAGCTCTTACCTGATTCAGCTTGGGAGATATGTTTGTTTTAAGCTAACGTGTAGATAGTTTGAAAAATCTGTGTCAGTGAATAGAACATGTCTTTCCTCATTAAAAGTAACCTAATAAAAACAACTAAAAGTAAACATTTTAATACTAAAATTATTCAATGCTTAGTAAAATAATTTAAAAAATCTAGCATTTCAAACAGTCTTCAAAATTTAGTTCGGACACGCTGTAACTACAAGTGAAAACCATGACCTTACGCTACATACAAAGTTTCATGCAAACCGGTTGAAAAATAACAAAATATTTTTTTAGTATACTCCTTAAATAACATAGTGTTTTATTAGACAACGAACTATGTTTACCAATAAATTTAACCTTTCTCTAGAACAGTTAGTTGAAACTAATAATAAAAAAACTATTTTTTACAAATCCCACGCTCTCCATCGACTCTATTCTAGCAGAGGTTCCTATTCATTCCCACGTAGAGGGATAAATGTGTTTTGAAACACAACTAACCTCATTACAACAACAACGTGCTGTCTAACGACCGATTCTGATGACTAAAGTACGCATTAATAGTTGCTAGAAATATGAAAAGTTCCCAGCGGAACAGTGGTTCCAGTTGAAGAGTGATGTAGTTTGTTACAAAATCGCGTTGTCTAATGACCCCCATGGTAGGTAGCTAAGGTACGCTATAATTTTTAGAGAATTTAACCTCCAGCAACTAAAGTCTTGTAAAGATAGGTTAAAGAGAGGTAAACCTAGTTTAAACACCGTGGTACGACAACAAATATGCTAAAACTTATTTTAGTTTCAAATGCAAAAATATTTTCTAGATAGTGTTAGAACAAAAGCTATAATAACCTTAAACCTAACACCCCATATAGGTTAATACTAACATAAACGTTAAAAGGTCGTTGTATAAGTTAATATATAACCGTTGAACCCTGTGATACAAATATATGCTATTAAGATTATTTATGATGCTATTTTATGGGAAATGTGGCTAACAAATACTACTGGGAGTTTCTAAACACAGTGTGCTGCCAATAATGAAATGAAGTGTAAGATTCCGATAGAATGGCTGTATTGGCAGTTACAAGCAGCCCGGGGGACACCAATACAACTGGCCCTCGTCACGACTTAAGGGACATGTTCAACATCAACACCAATAACCTATTGCATAATGGCTGAGTCATTGGAAAACAATGTAATAGTAACAGTTCGATTTTCATATTTTTTAAGAAAATGTTGCTAATATAGCAACGGTTTATCTTTCCACTCTAGAAAGCTCTGAGCGGCTCTGAATAGTAGTGTGCTCTTCACCACGTTAGCGCTGTCTTTCCTAACTGTGCTACTGAAGCTGCAACTGCCTAATTCAGGTCGATTTTTTTACTCTTTGCATACCTTTGTATTTTATTGAATATAAGTCTTTAAGATCCACAAAATGGTGATTTAGAACACACGTTTATCTCGTCCTTGGTTGTAATTTAATATGAGGCATTTGTAAGGCCCTTGTGTAACATGAAATTCTACGATTAGGATAAGTATTTACAACTAGGCCATCGAGCCATTTATCATATTGCCTTGAAGAAAGCAATTATTTTTCCCAGTTTCAGCTACTTAATTATATGAATACATGCCTATATCTCAGGGAATATTAGTTTGTAACAATGTAGAAGAGGAGGAATCGGGTGTAAAAATACACCCCTCAACGTTGATATTGAGTAGCAGTAACATTTTATAAATAAGGTGGCGTTTGACCCAACAGAAAAATCAACATTGTGCCATAAAATAACATTGCTAGGGCAGGAAAGTTCGTTAAATAGGCCAAGGTAAATATTTCTTTATTTCATCAATCATATTAGAGATTCACAGTAAACAGCATTTGACCGAGAACAAAAATCTTTACTGGACTTATTTTTCCCCTTATAAATATAAAATTGGGTTGGACCTAAAATTATTGAAAATGAAAAATTTATTCTTAAATTATAACCAAGTATTTGAAACGTTTCGTCTATACAAGATATATCGAACTGACAAAGCTAAATGTCAGAATGCATCTTACCAACATTAGTATGATTTTCCATCCTCACTCTAATACCTAATTATTATCTTAGTATATCTCTAGATATGAACACAGGCATTCAAGATTGAAGAAACATTTTTTATATGCGTGACTGGAGCTGACCGGGCCCCATAGTTACTGAATATGTTTTTAAAAATAAGTCTTAACTGTTGAGCATAATTCCAAAATTGGTCATTATATCTTGTATATTTTTTAATATGAGCGGCACTCAAAATCCCTAAAACATATTTATTTTTCTCTTTTGGTATTTTTTCAAAAATGCTGACCATGTATTTTGTATTTTGAATGTATTTTGAGCCAAGTGTGAATACATATAACAAAATACAAAAATATGTATATAAGCTTTAAAGCTATTTATAATATAGCTGCCTTCGTTTTAGCAAAATAAAAAATATTGTTGAACTCATACAAAATTTCCATTTGTAGTCCAAAGTTTCAATATCTATGTTAACGTGTAATGTGAATTTAAAAAGCTTTGTAATTTTTTAAATTTGAGAATAATATGAAAAGACTGCGTGACAAAGGTTGAAAATGGAAATACAAACTAATAAAACTAGTCGCCTGCTAGCTATTAGAGAGAATCGATGAAAGGTATTGTGACCTATTTATTGTCATTTATCTGTTCTGAAGGAAAAAGGTTCAGATTATAATAAATTACGTAAAAAGTACGTAGTATGTTGATCAGTAAAAAATGAAATTTTTGCTGGTTTATGAACAAAATAACTTTTAGTATTGGTATGACGAAATTGTATAAATTTCGTCCGGTATGAAATTATTACCATTAAATCATTGTTAGTCAATACTTTGAGCTTGAGTGGCTTTATTTTTTATATTTATTTTATGAAACATCGTTTTCCCATTCAATTTAGAAGATGTATGATTTTAGTTTTGATGCAGGTTTCCTATATTTAAATGTTTATATATATATATATATATATATATATATATATTGTATTTTTAGTTAAAAATCAAATGTATGTTTTTTACGAAAAATATATACTATCTATATTTATTTCTTACAATATTTTTCTACAGAATATCAAAGAAACATTACAATATTAAACCAAAACCAATAAGACTCAATAGGAAACAGTATTCATCCCTACGAACTTATTGAGTAAGGTCAGGACTAATAACTGTAGACTTTTTATCCGAATTCTTTCTTTTCCATTTGGTAAATTGCAGAAAAGCAGATTGCACATTTAAGGGCAGTCAGAAAGTTATTTGGCAAAAATATGGCCAACATTTCTAATTTAATTCGAAAGTAAATTATGTTAGGGTTCGGGTTAAGGTAATTTTTATCTAATAACTTTTAGTGAATATTGTATTTAATTCACGAACAGCGATTCCTAACGAAACTTAATTCTAAGCCACAGACATCTAAATTAATCAAGAATTAACTAAGTTGGGAGAGTCTGGCGTGTAAGACAAGCACATTCAATAAAGTTTATATGTTAACAATGGAGTTGTAAGGGGGATCACGTACTTTAATTTATATATACGTATAAAGTACGCAAATAATGACATATTTTAAAATTTTGTTGCATGTATGTATTTAAAATATGGAGCTGTTTACAGCTTTTATTAGCTAAAAAAGTGATCACACATACCAGTATTGGATAGAATTAAACTATATTAAATTAAACGTATTTTTATTTGAAGTATTATGGTTGAAATATGATATGCAATCATTGCTATAGTTATTAAGGCATTATTAGTTTCTCGCACCCGCTAAATTTTGGTTCAACCTAGCATAAACCCATATTTCATATTAAATTCTTGGGTTCATAGCCAACGTCACTAAATATTTCTGTTAATTGCCTCAAATATAAACCACAAATATAAATTTGAAATTCAAATGTGCTAACGCATAATTTTTTAATTTTATCAGACTTCCTATAGGGAAGAAGCTATTACCGTAGGTCTCATGGCCCTTAAGTCCGGGACCATGTTGATATCTCATTTAGAGGTTCCCAGAGGCCAAAAATAATACTAGTAAAAATTATATATATATATATTAGTATATATAGTATATAGTGTGGATATGTTCATAAGCTCAAAATTGTAAATGCAACAAACCCTATTTTTAGTGTTTCTGACAGCAGCAAACCTGCATACTCTTTCCCGTGTTAATATTATGGATACAAATACATACCGAGGACTCATGGTACGTAGTGTAAGTACGTATGGTACTACGTTTGGAGTTCACATAAACTCCTTTATTTATTGGCAGATATTGATAAAAATTGGTATGTGGTCAAAATAGAAATAGTTTATGGTAAACATATCAATATTCAGTATCCCTAACGGAAGCAAACTTGCATACCCTTTCCCGTGTTAGTCTTATGGAGGATAGGCAAACTCTCTTATTTATTACGGATATAGATATATTATTGTATATTATTGTTGTATATTATATATTATAATATATTATTGTTAATTTGGATATTCGCTGAGTACGTATTTTTTTTTGTAATTTTTATGTTGTTTATTTAACATATTTTGATACAACTATAGCGTTTGGTCAAACAAATTATAATAAAGGTATAAAAGTAACAACATTCAATTAAAATATCTTAAATTTTATATTTGAGCAAAATAATACTATGGCGTTATTTAAATTACACAGGAATTTGACAAACGTTTTATTTATAAGAATAGTAAATTTAGTCAAATTCTCAAAAAAGCTTATTTCAAATCATATTCATAAGACTTAAATAAGATATAGTTTAACCTCAATGATGATTACATGTATTAATTTATTCCTTCATCTGCTGAGTACTATAACCTAGAAGTCAACGGTCACTCTGAGGTTAGTGTTATTTTATAAGACTGTAAACGTTCATGTTATTCTGAAAATTCATTTGAACCCAAGTAAGTGCAGCTGGGACTTGCCTAAACTTTACCCCTTCACATGTTCTATTTACCAAACGGGCTATTCAATGAAAATTGTACCGAACAACATTGTGTACAAGGTTTCGCGTGTCGAAGCACATGGACCAACCGGCCCCTGAGTTCTCTCCCAACATGAAGGAGCTCCATGTAACATGTGCAGCTTGTTTTCTGATTTAAAATGTTATATGTGACAATGATACCAAATAATTTTGTTGAACAATTTCGTTTTGATATTGACCTTTGGAGAGATATTTAGTTATAATTTGACATCATTATTTTGAAAACAACATTGAGAAGAAAGTGTTTTAGGAACTACGGAAACCCATTATCATTTATATTTTGGAATTATGCATTTTCAACACTAAATATTAACACTAAATATATTCATTTGAAAAAATATCGAATACTATTGTAAAATCTACATTATATTAGTTTACACTATAAATTTGAAATTCCACTAATCACATACTGACGAAAACTCTACTGTGCCAAGAAACAGGGTTATAGGTTCTCATTTTATTAAGAATAATAATTAAAATGTTTTGCTTTTAAAGATTCAGTTTTACCACTCAGGAATAAAAATTTCTTCCTCTAGCTTAGGTATCATTGTACTCATTTTTGTACATTATGTAAAAAACTTTTGTGCTCTTATTTATTTACAATACAGCTAGCTAACACCTAGACCTAAGTGACCTAGACCTTCTTGTGTAGTATTTATAATACATTCTTCAATCCTTTATATACAGTGTTATTTTAACCACTTATAAAATAAGGAACCCGCTATTTTATTTGTTATTTACAGGGTGGTTATTTAAGTACCTTTCCTTCTCCTTTTTTCAAAATGTATTTTTAAAATAATTTTCAACCATGGGATTCATTCTTAAAAAATCAGTTCTTAAATTATTCAGTTCTTAATAAATCTCTAACCTACACAGAATCAAACAACTTATCTCACCTAATAGGCCTACTAATTCTAAATTATTATTTAAAACCCCTTTTTACTAGTTGTGAATATGCTAGTGTAACGTTACTCAAGTTTTTGTATTCAAGAAATGATAAAATGTCATTCATAACTCTACATACATACTTGATAAAATGTCTTCCTCAGTATGCTACCAAAAAAGGATGCAGGTTTGACTATGATAAGGGTATATATATATGGAATGTTTTCAATTAAGAACACATGACACATTTCTTGTTGATGCAAGGTTAGCTAGCTGTATTGTAAATAAATAAGAGCACAAAAGTGTTTTACATAATGTACAAAAATGAGTACAATGATGCCTAAGCTAGAGGGAGAAATTTTTATTCCTGAGTAGTAAAACTGAATCTTTAAAAGCAAAACATTTTAATTATTATTCTTAATAAAATGAGGTCCATTATATATTATGAGGTTTGTTGTGTATATTACAAATAATTACCGCAAAACAAAGAAAGTCACTGAGATGTGTTGTGGTCGACCAATCAGGCCTAGAATCTTCGCTGGTTATTTACCTAATATTAAACAAGATATTTCTTCTCAAAACAAATTAATCTGTTGTATATATTCGTAGTGACTTTGTTCACGAAAGAGAAACAAATCTGTGAAATGCACAACACCGATACCACAGTTAATTAGAATGAGTAACAACTAAAGGTAGTAAGTAGGTTTGAGTGAGATAAACATTTACCGTCGTCCGTAGTCTGCTCGTCTGCGTGTTTAATTCGGCAACGTCTGTACGCCCAACAGCGCTAGTGCAGCCTGGTGTTCATGCTAGTAACTAAAAAAAGCTCTTTGACTAAACTAAACTCTTGTAAATTGAGGAAATAGACCACATATGATTCTAAAAACTATTCACTATTACAATTATGAAAGTTAAAAGAAATGGCTAATAAATTAATAAATTAGTATATAACCTATATTAATATTTAATTTATTGAAACCCTATCCTCCCATCATGAAAAGTTATAACATTTTATTTGTTTATAAAAGCTGTATAATGGTGCTGAATAAACTTAAAAAAGATTTGAAGGTAATTTTAAAAGGCAATAAAACTATGAAAGGGTGGAAACATTTGTAATTGTGTTCCAGCCAAACACTGAACTGTAACAGGATTAGTTCCGCCTTTTTCTTGAGAGTATTACGCTTATCTCTCAACGCAAAGAAAACCAAAACTAATTATATATGTTTAGTTTTCAGTTAATATTATCCAAATTTGTAAACAACTGAAATATAGCAAAAGTAAAATTATTTAATACATTAAATTACAATTAGTTTACCGTCTCATATATTAAAGTGAAGTGGTTGGCATAATCATTCAATCACGATAAAATAATTTAGTTGATTACCTATTAGCTGAGTTTTAATTTATTTTTACCTGTCCAATCCATCATTTGACATAAGAATTCTAAAGTTTGTGTTAACGTGTGGATTATGTGTATTTTGGGTATAATAAATTAATATTGAAAGATGCTCTTTTATGGTATACAGAATCCGTAGATAGCTACTTCTATTCCAACTTAACTTGAACAAATAAAAGATTTAATTGAATACACGCATTATATAAATAGACATTTCACCTTTGTATATTAAATTTAAGTACAACACAATTTTACAGGTACAGACAGCTATTTT
Organism: Nephotettix cincticeps; assembly: GCA_023375725.1. Classification (NCBI taxonomy): domain Eukaryota; kingdom Metazoa; phylum Arthropoda; class Insecta; order Hemiptera; family Cicadellidae; genus Nephotettix; species Nephotettix cincticeps. The sequence continues at coordinate 77,805,544 of CM041791.1, read as the reverse complement.
GGCGCTTTGTAAAGATGATTTCACTCTGTCGATAAAACCTACTACTCTTGGTTTGGTTGGCCGGGGTTAATTTTAATCAACTTACTCATTTGTTTACATGTCATGAAATGTCAAATATTCAAACGATTCTGACAAAATTACTCACAAAACCCGTTTCACAACACCGTTGGACAAAACGTCACGTACGTGCATTAGGTTAGTTCATGGACTCGTTGATCAACATTGAAAGTTTTAGACTCCAGGGTGAAATATCGTGATTTTTTTAACATTCCTAAATTCTACTTGGAACTATCATCACAAAGAACCTGCTCTTTCCAAAAAATGTAAGTACAGTTTGCTTGGTATTTGTATCGAAGCATATATATTCACCAATATACACCTTAAAGCGGATATTGGCTGAGTTTTATTATCAAATTAAATACCCCGTTGCAGCAGACCTGTGTGTAATGATATTTTTGATACATTTGTTTTGCGTATTAAAAAATATTATTGAATGAGAGATGATTATTTTGATGAACACTCCTTTAGGCTGAAATATAATAAAATTATTATATTTTAAGAGTTAGAACAAATGGAATAAATATAAAATTAAATAATTGGATGAATTGCAGTAACAGTGTAGTTTATCGAACATCGTCTCGTGGCTCACAACTCACAACTTATGCTACCAGGGTTTTGTCTCAATCGAAGCGGTATTGATCTCCAAGTTACGTGTCGGGTTGAAAGATTAATATCCGAGGTGAAAACAGGCGAAAACGCTGTAGTGATGAATGTGCGTAATTATCGTGATGTTGGGACCAACTCGGTTTAATCGCATTTATCTACTCCATCTACGAGAAACTAATACAGCTTATACACTGCATTGCGCTATTAAGTCATTGGTTATAACAAAATTCAGTTAGTAGTGAAGCCTTGCAAAAACATTAAAAATAAAGAGTGAATTTTATCTAATGATTCATTGATTTAATTTATTTCAAACTAGCTGACCCGGTTAACTTCGTAACGCCTAGCAGAAAATACATATTAACATGTTGTAAGATTGGCCATGTTTTGAAGTCAAATAGATGGCGGCTACGTTGTGAAAGCTTTAAATATTCATCAGCTGGTAATTATGATATACCTAATATTTATAAAAAATTTAATTATTTTTTATTTGTCAAACATATAAACACGTGACTTTTAATCATACAGAAAATTAAAAACTATAAATACGGCACATAATTCCCCAAAACCGTAAACTATTACGTGGCGAATAATACTGTTCATTTTGTACAGCACATATTTACTTCATAGTTTTTACATTAATGAATGATTCATATGGCATTGGGTAGTAAAGCATATTGCTAAGGGACAGTAAACCAGCAGCTGTTTTAAGAAATCAAAGGTTTTAATCTTAGGAAATTTGTAAACAAAGTTATTCCCCATAAGGTAAACATTAGAAATTAAAAACGCTATAAAATGGAAACTAATTAAATTTATAGTATCTGAATATGTCTAAAGCATGACCGGAGCAGAGACGAATCCAAAAAAATCAAAGATCATTAAAATCCAGCCGTTCTCGAGTAATAATGCGTGTAACTAACACGAGTTTGTTTTATATATTTAGATAAATAGATAGTAACTAAAAAAACTTATTCAGTATATTTCCACCTATATTTTTAAATCATCATTCACTTTTCTGGGTTAAATAAAAAAGTCTTTAGTGTTGAAACCTTTGATAGGAAGAATTCTCATAAGTGGCTTATACTTGTCATAACCTTTGCGATGAAAGACTCACCAGAAAGCTTAACCTGAAGAAGGACATGCCATTGTTATGCTTTAGGGGTTTAAATGATAAGCAATTCGTTGCCTCTCTACAATAAATAAGATAAATTGGTCAGATTTAAAAAACAGAACTTATACGGTGATTACAAAAAATTAAAGAGTTGATAGATTCTTAAATGTTTACCATTTTAAAACGTCCTCATCGGATATTTTGTGGAAGTTTTGGTAATTTTACTTTTGTTGTAGTTCCTCCTTCTTACTAAGGAGAGAAAGTGAGAGAAAGTGGTTGTACTATCTACCCTACTTTCGATTATTGCAGCCTAATGTTCCTTCGACCTAACCGCAATTTATACTGTCATACTGTCTCGTGGCTCGTTGGATCGTCATCAGTAATGGGGGTTGTATTCAGTAGGTCTCACATTTAAACTATACTAAAAGAGTTGGCTTCAATTATTGGAACGACCTTATATGGTTTTTTAGAAAAATATTCCGTTACTAGTTTTGCTAGTATTCCACGAGAGATTCCATTTTCCATATCAGCAATTCTTCTCTCTTTTTAATCCTAGATAAAATATTGACGTGTTCTGGTTAATTCTTTGGTCAAACCACTCTAAAGTATTGGGGTGGTGGTATAAATACTTCTTTAGTAATAGTTTTGTTTCATAGAAGCAATTAGATTAATATACAGTTTATTTGAAATTTTTATTCCAACAGATATATAATCTTATTTCCATCGATAACAAAATATTACCCAAGCATTGAGAATAGATACCCTTCCATAACTGTTGAATGGGTTAAGTGAGTGATGTTAATCAAGACTATATCAAATTATATCAAATAGTAAAAAGTTAAGCGGGGTGCAACTTACTTATCAATCACCTTGTATAAGCTATATACAGAAGGGCTAGAACTGTGCATGGTTATAAATGTATAAGATTTAAATATCATAAAAAATGTTCGTCTTTGTAAATGCCTCAGAGCATATAAAAGTGTGTTATTTATATTCTTATGGACTAGACTTGCAGTAACGAGTAATCATTGTTAATAATTGTATTACCAAAACCAACGATATTGGCTGAAGTCTAACAAACGGAATAGGTGTAACATCTTTTTTGTATCCGGCGGTATTATTAGTTAATTTTAAGGTTTGCTGCCAACGAGGACATTCAGCTTACAACAATAGAACTGGTAATTAGATAGGATTCCCTCCGGAGGTCGGTTGTGTTGTAAAATTATATGACAAACAATTAACGAAATCCTTTGTTGTTGCTACCATTTCATCTTGGGGGAATAAAATTAAATCCGTTCATCCCACAAACAAATAATATTTTATTCCGTCACTATTAAAACTGTTAATTTGTGCATAAATATATATTTCAATTGCATTCATAATTTAACAATTTTATTACAAACACATTATGGATATAAAACGGGCATATACTATTTAATAGGGAGAAGGCTAAAAAAATATTGTATATTAATTTTATTATTATTATCTAAAACCCAATTTTTTTTATAAATTGAATATGTTTTGATCTTGATTTTGGAAATGTCACCTCTAGGTACCAGGATAATGACACACAATTTCCATAGATAATTTCTCCTTGAAATTTCTTTAAAACGAGGTATCAGACAATGGGCTTACATTAAAAATTTTAAGTTCCCTTCCAAAATCCGACACATGCCCCCAAAGTTGCAAAACATTGATACACAAAAAGGGTCCGTCTTCTTAATTCTTCTAGAGATCTTGGCTGTCATAAACCACAGAATTTAAATGACCCCACCGAAAAAATATAATAGTTTCAGGTGTAGTGAACGGGCAAGCCACTCAATACTTCCCCTTCGACCAATCCAACGATTAGGAAATTCAGTGTTTAAAGTGCCCCTTTACTTCTCTAGCATAGTGTGGAGGAGCTCCATCTTGCTGGAGAGAACACTGTGTATGTTGAAAATTGATATCTGGCGTTTCAGTAGTTTCTATTAAGTTGCTAAGAGCTGGATTGATTTGTTTTCTTAGCTTATCATTGTAAGGTGTGCCATTTAAATTACCGTTTATGATAAAAGGACCTATGATGACCCCAATTATTCCAGCCCATACGTTTATATTTTCGGGGTGCTGAGTATGACCTTCCCTGCTCTTGTGCCCAATACCTACAATTATGACGGTTAACATGTCTGTTGAGTTGAAATGAAGCCTCGTCAGAAAACAATGTATGTTAAAACAAGAAATTTTTCTAGATTCCAACTTCTGCGTTATTACCTCACAAAATTGAATTCTCTTATCGAAGTCATCTTCATGCAGTTCTTTGACTAATTTAATCTTGTAAGGATATGTGTCTTTAAAACATTTCACTGACCACAAACATAAATTATTTTTTGCGCACCTCCTCTTGCTGATTTTTAAGGATTAACCGAATACTCAGCTAAAACGCCTGCCTCTGTTAATTCTTCTGTGCTTCGCTGGCCGGATATGATCGCATCCAAAATACTCCCTGTACGCTGAAACTTTTAACGATTTTATCTACACCGTGTCTATTGATTAGATTTTTAGGATGCCTTTCACTAAAAGCATCAGTAGTGCCGTTGTACGTATTAGCTTGCCCAAACAGTAAAACTACTTGCAATATCTCTTGTAACGAAAAACCTTGACGAATTTGCTTAAAAATCCAAACCAAAATTCAATGCTTGATGTTTAGCTCAAAAACATCTAAATAACACGTTTAAAAAATGCTGAACCACCGCATTGAGGTAAAGGCAGAGCAGTTTGAACATCTAATAAAATAATTTACTTAAAAAGAGATTATTATTGTTATAATTTACTATTGCCATCTTTAACCACTTAAAATATTTTATATGACTGCCATATATATACACATGTGTCGGGAATCATCCCATCTTCAAGAAGTACAAATGATTAACCTAATTTGATAATCTTAATTTATAAATGTGAATAAATGTCATATGATAATTTAAATTTCACTGTAGGAGTGTGTTAGCATGAAAATTTTTCGAAACATGTCGAAGAAATAATTAAAATGTTTTCTAAGGGTACTCGGTTGACTTATTTAAAGATAATTATATTAGTAGCCCTATTTTATGAACTTAATAGTGAAATATATATATATATATATATATACAAAATTAAAATAGTAACTTAATTACAGGTATTGGTCACCACAAAAATATGTAGAATCAATTTAATTTTTAATGCCCAAATGAAGTCTCAGGATCGTCGCTGTTTAAAGCAATGTTTTTACTTTCGCTGACAACAAATGAAGGTGTTGGAGTTGAGTGATGTTTCAAAGCTGGGCTGTGAGAGAAGGAGACGAGATAGGGAAGCTGCATTGCTGCCTTGCACCTTCCATGAGTATAGCCGCTCTGTTTGAGTCCAACCCTTCCCCCTCACGAGGTGATAATAAAATATTTCAGTAGATTTATTTGGTAGTACAACCATATCCTACATATCACGTTGCAAGTTAAATATTTTGTTGCAAGGAGATAATGATTTTTGCATTACTATACTATAAAAATAACATTCGACAACAGTAAAATGAACTTTTTTACCACATCATACGTTTCAGTTTTTTTTATTTGTCTTAAATAATTATAAAAAATTGTTTAGTTGCTTAATATGTTTTAAATGGTGCCAGAAAAACTACAAAAAACAGTGATTTTTTTTAAACCACCTTTACTTTTGAAATGTAGTTTAGGAGAATTACAGGAAAATTTAATCAGAACTGTTTGAGCTGTTTTAGAATCGAGATGATCAATAATTTTAAGGACTGAAAGTGTGAATACCTATGATAACTATAATATAATAAATAAACTACATAATCAAGTCTATAGAAACCTGAAGATGTGGTAGATCTACCAAAAACCATTCATATTTACCATACATACGAAATATTTGCATTAATTGGACCACTGGTGTTGAGCACATTAGTAGTCATTGAGAGCTCATTCTCTCTTCAGATTTTCTTTCAATTTATTTCATTTAAGTTCTAAAAAGTGCCAGCTCACTCTGTAAAATTCTTTTGTGCGGTCAATCTTGGATTATGTGTAAATTTTTGGACTCTTTTTCAGGCCGGTCGTATTATATATTTAATAAAGTCTAGCACTGTTTAATGTGTACAGTGGGAGTTTGTCTTGGATTGTTTCTTCTTAGATGTTTCTGTCAGTGAGTTGGAGAATGTGTTCAGTTTTAATCCCTATATCTTAGAAGATGTAATTCTGGTATGATTCATCTGTTGAAGCTAATACCTGTACAGCAAAATATTACTATACTGCTAGCCTATCGTACATCACATTGATCTTTCTATACCTAGATATACTTCCATCCCATCCATTTGGCTTACGCCCTTGGGACTTACTCCATGTCCAGGCACTTTTTTAGGTGATCTGGGCCTCTTCGCGGCCCAGATCGCTTTTCCTCTCTAGAAGGATGCCCCAGACGAACTGTGACAGACAATCCCAGTTTCCCTCGTTCTTAATGATTTTGTGGCAGACCATTTCCACCAACAAAACACCAAGTTTTCGTGCAATCACCAGGCGGGGCCTTTCCCAACAGGGGCGGCGAAAGAAAGTGTGCTCCGAATCGTCGGGAACGTCCGGGCAGTAAGTGCAGTACGGTGAACCAGTTTTGCCCATCCGATACAGGTACGACTTGAAATATCCGTGACCTGTCAGAAACTGAGTGAGGAAGTAATTCACCTCACCATGCCGCCGTTCTACCCAGCCATCCAACCCCCAGGCTGGACCTGCTCTATGAGTCGCGCAGTCCATCGTCCTCGGGCGTCGTGCTCCCAGCTGTGTTGCCACTGCTGGAGGGTTTGGGAGCGCCCTTCAAACCTTGCAGCATCCTTGTCAATCCTGCCTTGTCTCTGATATATCACCTTCCTCTCCCCTGCCAAAAGTTTGACAGAAATGACTCCAGCGACAACCAGGACGGCAGGCTCGGATACTGTCCGATATGCAGAACACACCAGGGCGCTGCTTAATGCAAAATATAATAATAACATAATATTACTCACAACTTTTGTATATTCCATAATTATTTTTTATATAGCATGAATTTGTTTTCACTGAAGGTATCCATTTATCTACACAGTATTTATGTTAGCGTCGTAATGTAACTAGCTCAGATCCGGTTTAGTTAGTAAGTGATGTTCTCACACACTCACTCCAGTTCAGTAATTCACTTCCCGGCGCCAACATGAAATGGTAACTAGATTGTCGACGACGTTCCTATCTATAAAACCAATTTTCAATTTCACAATATTCGGTATACCTCATCGATGTCTTAGATATATATTCCTTCAATACTAGGAAAATACCTTCCAACTTTATATTTCATATAATCTTATCATTTATATAAGTTTTTGATCAGAGACTAGCTCGGTTACTTTAATTTTCTTCACTTAAACATATGTTATGGTTAAAAATAAACGGTACCAGTGAACTGACACATACTTTCTCCCTTAAGTAAGTTCAAGAAAGACAATCTATAATAAAACTATCATGTTCTCCAAAGTTCATCTAAATAAATATCATTTAATAATTTATTGTTTCAAAAATAATCATCCCATTTCTGAAAATAAAAACAAGAGAGACAAAGTTAAATTAATTGTTTGAATTGTATGGGGGGAAACACCCCCCCCCCCGGTAATACCAAGCTTTTTTGAGTTGGTTCTTTTGGGTGATTTGACCTTACACTTCATACCAAGTTTCATGGAAAACGGTTAAAAAATAAGGAAGAAATTGATTTTTTAATATTCTCCATAAGAATAACATTGGACGCTTTCAGACAACGTACTGTGTTTATCATGGACAGTAAATTTAACTTTTCTCTGGAACCGTTAGTCGTAGACAAATAATTCTAGATACTAATTTGTTTAGTTTTTTAAGCTGGTTTCAATGGTACCAGTCAAGTTATACTTTACTTTTATTGTTTTCGCTGAAATATAAAAATTTGATTTTTTTTACATTTAAAAGCCCATAACTTTTGAACCGTCATTTTTACAGATATGCGGGTGGTGTCAAATTATTTAGTACTCTGTACACTATAAACTGTCAAATTTTAATAAAAATCGTTAGAGCCGTTTTTGAGAAATTTGGATTTTTCACGTTTTTTAAGGGTTTTTAGGGGTGAACTACCCTTAAAAATCAAAAATTCAAAAAAATGAAAAAAACGCCTGGAGATACCGTGAATATATAAATACATGCCAAATTTCATCTAAATCGGACCAACGGGGTAGGCTGTGGCACTGTACACATCCAGACACACACACACACACACACGGACACACGGACGGACAGACATCACGTCAAAACCCACTTTTTTGGATTCAGGGGACCCCAAAACGGATATATCCACCCTCAACTCAAATTCGAAAATTTTGACGAAAACAATACTTTCTCCATATACTACGTATAAGGGGAGAAAGTAAAAGGAAGCACAGGTGTAATAAGCAATACAGAAACAAAGGCTTAAGGAGAAATTAAAATTAGAATAAGTAATATCATTATTTTATTTATTTGTTTAACATGTATGTATGTCTAGTCTAATTTACGTTTGTTTTTTTACTTGAAGCTTCCATTTGTTTCCTCCAACCAACAAAATTATCCACATAAATTGGGAAATCTATCGGTAACTATTGAAGAGATCCAATTTCCCAAATATCATGTTACTAATGTTTTTTACAAACGTAGTTACTTGCTTTATTATATGACAGAACTGCGTATAACTTATTATTAAACGGGGTTTCCGTGTAGTAAGAAAATTCCATTGAATTTACTTCTAATTAATTTTTTTTATTTTCAAGTGTTATCTGTTTTATTTTATATTTACTACTAAGTACACGTTACGTATCTCCTTTCCAGCCGGTAAAATCCAGGAGAAAAGGCAGTAAGCTTCCAATTACATCTTGTCTCAGATAAAGCCTTTTCTTTAAGCCATTTTACTTAGACATTGAACCGAATGCATCTTTTCTGGTGTAAAAAATGTAATTATTCAGAAGATTTATATGTTTTTTTTATTTATTATAGTATCAAATTAATAATATTTTCCAAACAAAAATCTTGACTTTTGATCCTGTCTGATGGTTCTGAAGTTATATTAGAGTCTTGCAGTAGTTGAAACCCTTTAAATTAGGAAAGGGTAACGTACACAGGACATGGGTTGTGGTTTACAGTGAATAAATATAACAAGTATTAATCAGTGGGAGAAAACTAATTGTTTGTACATTTTAATAACTGTACTTCCAAAAGTAAATTTTCATTTTTGCCCCTGGGAAAAAGTATTAGTAAGGTACAAATAGGTTACTTGCAGGACTTAAAACAAATTGAACTTTTTAGATTATATCCTATAAAAAGGGGACGTTTGAATGAGTAGTTAGTTTAATCACAGAAATTACTAAGACATCGCAACCAGATGCCAAGTCCTGAAAGCAATTACTGTAAATAGATTGCAGGCTGTGAAACCCATTTGTTTTCTTCCCTCGTGAATTATTTCTTGTCACCACGAATGATGCTTTCAAATTGACGCTACGTTTTATAATACCCCTCAACATCAAATATCGAATATGTAATAGCTTTTCAAAACATGAAAAGGAAACTATAAGGAAACTATATTAATTTACTAAAATTTTATGATTACAAAATACAATTTTCAATATTCATTGCCAAAAGTAGATTTTTTCGATGACACCTGATGATAACGGAAATAAAAGTTTCCCAAGTTCTGATTCAGAGCAAGAATAAAATATTAGGCAACAATTTTCCTTTGGTCTGAACTTTCTTTTCTAACTTCTCAAGTACAGTTCCGTATTTGCCTAATTCCGTAAGTTCGGTAATTAATTGGTCCTAAATGTTATGTATGAAAATTATATTCCTTGAATTGGTCAGCCTATTTGTATAGTTAGATATGTGTATCAATGTGTATTTTATCTATTTATTAAAATATATCTATCCCTCCAGTAAGCTATGTTAAAATGTAATAAATGGAAACAATTAATAAACACTTGTTTTAAACTATTTTCTACTTAAAAAGAATTAAATTATTTGTTTATTATCAACTTAAATAGATTTTTGGTGACATAATAGACTCCTGTTTGGACTCCTGACTACTGGACCATTTACCTGCTTCTACCTATCGGTGCTATCACATACCTGGTGCTGTCACTTACCTGGTTCTGTGACATACCTGGTGCTGTCACATACCTGGTGCTGTCACATACCTGGTGCTATCACTTACCTGGTGCTGTCACTTACCTGGTGCTGTCACTTACCTGGTGCTGTCACATACCTGATGCTGTCACATACCTGGTGCTGTCACTTACCCGGTGCTGTTACTTACCTGGTGCTGCTGCCACCATTTTCTGCTGGACTATCTACATGCGGATGAGTACCCTGATCTGTTAACTTTGAATTACTTCTCCGCTAAGTGATAGTCTTCAATCCACCACCGATTGAAAGACCAGTTAAGACATATCTACCTAAATCTGAGCACTTACCACCTCGCAGGTGGAACGGGATCATCGGGTAGCTTCGTATTATAAAAATATGTCTCTTTGGAATAATAATTTGTTGATTTATTATGTGTTCTATATATATACATTTTGTGTCCTCATGTCTAAGCATTACGTTTCCTTTTATATTTGTTATAAGTTATACATACAGGTTATTTGTTACATTACTATATGTTTTTGTTTTTACTTTCGAAATAGTTTTAAAACGGCCAGCCAAAAATATTAAAGTATATAAGGAAATCTAGTAACTGTTGTTGAGTCTTATTAAGATCTGTAATAAACATACTGTTGCCTTATCTGGGACAATATTTCTGAAACAAAGGGTTAACGAGAAAGAAAAATGCACGAGCGTTCTATTCTTAGTGCAAAAGGATCTAAAGATTTAAATTTTACACGTAATTTTACCCTTTTGAGTATACGTTAACAATGACTGTTAAGTGTCTTCCCTACGAGAAAAAAACGTTTGAAAACTTAAAACAATACTCCTTGAATGAGAGCATAGGTTACGTTACAAGTAATTATAAAACAAACTTTTAGTAGAGATTATTTAGACGAGCCACACCTTCTCTTACAAAATAGTGACTGAATATTTTTGATAAAAATGGATATGATATACAAGCACTATATTTCGCTTTGATGAATAGTGAAAATAGTCGATTCACTCATAAGGAGTCACTTATAATACTGTTAAAAAATATATATTACTATTCTATGTTATTCAGTTTGTAAATGTTTCTTAAAAACATAAATAAAAAATTGGATCTACAGGCAATACAGTAAAGGTAAATATATTTTACTACAAACATATCGTTCTGTACTCAATTAACACGCTGTATAACACTAGAATATGGCGTTTTTAGTTTTCAAAGGCATAATAAGTTTTAGTTATATTTATGTACATATCTATATGCATATCACTAAATTATCTATCCCTAGGTTAGTTAAGTTTTTGTTCTAGAATTTACCTTGGGTTAATAGTTAAGTTATAAAATAAAGAATAAAATAATTCCACTTGAAATAATTTTCCCTTTTAAACAGTCTCTGGTAGATGACATCTGTAGATGGTCAGACAGTCTGTAGATGGCGCTGTTGTAGTAAGTAGACCAATTACGGATGTTCAGCTTACATGTACACAAAGCTGCTCACTACTACCTCTAACAAGCACTCGCCCGGAGATAACGATACACTGTATACGTCAACAAATCTCAGCCCTGCCACCCACTACAGTAGTCTGCATCTATGACTTTCCCTTACCTACTCATGAATTTTGTTGATCGCGATGATGAAATACGTTGTCTGAGAGGTTGTATAAGTATTTGCCATCGCTCTTAGTTAATGATTTTCCCACCATTCATCATGTTTAAGCGGTTTCCTATAGAGAATAGAGCTATCCAGCCTAGCACGCTGAATCAACACCTAGTGAGCTTTGGGCTATACCAAGTTATCATAGAGTTCATTCCTTGATTTTATTCTATAATTTCTATTTTTTTCTTCATACGAACGGTTTCATTGGTATGGTGTTAATGTTTATTTTTTACTCTTATTATTTAGGCTGCACTCCCTCAAAATGTGAATAAAGGGAAAATCTAATTTAATTTTAGTTTGGAAGAAATTAATTTGGAACTATTGGGGGTGAGACTAACATTGTTTAGCCTTTTTACCGAGTTCATTATTAACTGGAGAATAAGTATTGGAATTGGATTTTTTATTAATTAAAAAATGTCGAACGACATTTTTCTCTTGTCTTACATAATATATATATATATATATTCTAATATTGTGATACTTACGTACATACTTGATACTTGTTAGTCTCCCATGGGAAGCACGGATGTGCCATGGTCGTTATATTCGTATTGAACTAATCATTATAGAATTCCTCCAAAGAGTAATATGGCCTATTAAGTAAAGTACCTGGTGAACGAGCTTTGCTCGATTAGAATAGTACATGTACTATAAAAATTCATTAGAAAAATTAAAACATATTTATTACTCAATGAAAACATTTATGTGGTTTAAATAAAGCCGATTTAATACACCATAATTAATATAGCACTGAACAAAAAGTATTGCTCCTAATGGGGTTTGAAAACGCGACCATCGTGTTACGAGACCAACACGCAACCGCTGGACCACGGCATCTGCCAAATGAGCGACGCCGGTTAAGGTATTTTAGCCAACCTCAATTGTTTTAGCCGACCATTTACTGTTAAACTATCCATAAAGTTATTATTTTTATATTTTTATATATATAAAAAGTTTTATTTATATATATATATATATAGATCAAATATATTTATATACAAACCTTGCTCGTATTATAGTATTGGATTGGATAGCCCTTCAGTTCCTTCCTTAGTCTATATACACCATCTATGTTCTTGATACAGTTGGAATTTTAAGCTTGCTTTACATGTAATTTATTTCTATGGTGGGTATTGTAGCTGTGTACAATTTCCGCTTCTAATACAAACTTCTGGCTTGGTTTTCACCATTATTGTCGCCTCGAGGATGAAAAGTGACGGCAAGGTTAAAATATGTGATTCAACGAACAGCTGTTTATAGTGGGCAAGATAAGGTGCCTTACATATAGTCGAACTATTCGTTTCTGCAATAAGAGACGTTGATACGTTGAGCCAGATGACTGCTCCCCCAGTAGATAATTCCATATTTAATGATACCATCGAAGCATCCAAAATAGAAACACAAATAGGGGTTTATCTCCTTTCATATAGCATATTTTTACTGAAATAATTAATTATATTATTCAAGAATAACTTTTTGATACTAGTAGAATGCAGTGGAAAATGTACTTCAAAAATCGGTCCGTGGTTTTCTGAGAAACATTTTGGGTCAGCGACTTTGATCATAAACCCACTATGCGCATTATGGTTATTCCTGTGCAGGGTAATGGTTTGAATGTAATAGTAATGCTATGGTTATAATTATTTTGAATAATAATTATAACAAATAATACGTTACTCGTCTGCGTCTTCGTAGAAAAAGGTTTGAATTTTTTGGAACAATTAAACTTTCGATATCCCCACATCACCAATTTTATCAATCAATTTTAATTGATTGACCTTACAAAATTCAATATTATCCATTATGGTGACCTTACTTTAGGTGAATCAAACTATTTTATAAGCTATTTTATAAAAACTATGTTTAATTAACTATTAATTTATTCCTAACATATTATTGTAATTTTATTCCCCCATAAAAATTTTGGATTGTTTTACTGCCACACATACCTAATTTTTTCTTAACATGTGTCCAGGATAGTATATTGATTTTTATACAAGCCAAGAGCTAAGGAATTCAAGCAATAATTTAAGTTTAATTTTGCTAATTTGTTAAGTTTAGTTAAGTTTGAAAACTAAAATCACAAATTTTCCTGTATTCAAACACTATTTTTTAAAGGAATCATAAATATACAACAATTATTTGGATTTCCTAATCTTGTATATTTTTTGTTTTAGATTTTTATTGTATTGATTTCTGGGAATAAAAGTAGCCAATATTTTCTGAATGGATCAAACGTAATCGGCAGCGTAAGCACTTAACAGCACGGATGAACATTCCAAGAAGCTTCAACCTGTCGAAGAATATTTAGTATTGGCATCACATATGTCTTGCGAAGCAGGAAACCAATAGCAATATTTTACAGCGACGCATGACGATGGCATCCGGGACGCGGCTGGCCAGTATATGGGGTTTATAGGAAACCATTGAGAGACTTGTAGATTTTTAGGGGAATATGGTCCGTACACTCTTGCCTGGGCCTACATCAGCCTACTTAATCTAATACATAGTAAACAATATTATAATATTAATCAAAAAACAATCTTTAAAAATATATTGTTTTTATTTAAAAAGTTTTATTTGTAATAAAAAGTTTAGCAGTTAAAATGTCTTAAATTCTCAGACTCATTCATAAGTAGAACGTAATTAATATTACAGACCTATTAGATTACATGACATACTTAAAACGTATACAAAAGAAATAAAAATAATTCCTCATGAATAAAAAAAAATATGAATCATAGATCTTATCTAATCTATAGGCCAAATGATCGGGTATATGTGTTCATAAGGACATAGGATACATAAAAGGATTTCTAGAACTTTCCTTTTCCATCCCGTATTTTTTATTTTCTTATTTTGAAATAGTGGTAATTTTTATTTAAAATTACCCTTATACTACAGAACCTAATATTTCAATAACCTATAAATAATTCAATTTATAATTTAAGCCTTTATTATTGGTTTATCAGTTCAGTACGTAATGTTCAATATGCGTAACATTATTTGTTCCTTTACGGACAGTAAGATTAATACAGTTCTGAATGTTTGTCTGTTTGTCAAACATCAGAACTGATCGTAATAATTTGAAGTAGCATTTTAAGCCAGCCACCTGATTCTTATGTTATTGCCTGCCATTGTTCCGGAACAAAACCTTTTAGTGAACAAAGGCTATAAGAGACTGTGATTTATTTATGAATCCCTTCTTGGAAAGGTCATTCGTATACAGTTTTTGCAAGAAGCGATGATAGGAAAAGTAACAATCTAAATAACCGTTAATAGTAAACACAATATATAGATTCAAGGTAATTAAACCTGAAATACACTAAATATACAACACAAAAACGTTTATAATAATTAATTTACTTATTATCGCATTGTTAGTTCAAGATATTGGATGATTATTTTAGAAACAAATACTTTGTTGTTATATATTTTTCAAAGTATTTTGAAACAAACGTTAAAGAAGTTTTAAGTTTATTATTGAGGGATAAAGTATTTTCAGTTCTGAAATGTGAAAAAAATCTGAAATTATTAGCTAAATAATATTTCAAACTCTTATGTACGTTATTCTTTGCACTTCTTAAATATGGAGAAGAGTAAATTTAAAACTTCTGTAATAAACTTAATCATTTAAAAATAATTCTATAAGATCTTTCTTTGACATTTGGACATTATATATGTCTGGAAAATGATTCGGTACTATACATATTATTGGTAATTCAGTAATTACTGTAAACTAATTAAATCAGTTAATCAATCAAATCAAAACACGAGAGATTCACTACAGAAAATGATAAACATTTAATTCATTGATGTACTTATGCACTAGTTACGTTTTTCAATAGTATGTTAATTTAATTGTAACCAATAACAATATTATTAGCTAATGTCCAATTAATTATATAACCATGCATCAAATAACAGCGAATATTTATTTCATACGATAGTAACTTTTTGTGAATAAAAAAAATTATCTTGTTGAAATAAGATTGGTTTAGGCCTATATATATATATTCCGTTCTTATTTTAAGGAAATGATTCTACTACAATAATATTATGTTAATGACAATAATATAGTAATAATATTTTTTTAAATGTATATGTTGTCTAATATATTTTTTAGCTATTTAGGATATCTACAAAAAAGTATTTATTCATAAAAATTGATTGAACAAAAATATTGTATGGGCAACTTTGATTGATCATTAATTACGTATTAAATTAAATTTTAGACTTATTTACGTTTTACACATTTACATTTTTTTTAGCAGGTAAAATAGTAATTATTGGCCAAATTCACTTAGAAACTATGAGATAAGTATTGTTTTAACCTCAGTAGTGCTGCATCTCAAACAGTTATGATCTGCTGACATTAAGCTTAAACTTAATGTCCCATTAGTGTCTACGACGCCAGTTAGCTGAGACTTATGCTTTGCATTTGTGTTGGTTAGAGTTGCACCGTAATGAACAACTCAGCAGTCAAGGAAATAGTTGTCGAAAAATTAACACTTGTTCTTATGTACTTTGACACAGCTCTGCTTGCTAATAGGGCCCTCGTGGTGCAGCCCATAGGTATATATATGGTAAGATATGTATATGCCTATACAGAGTGTTTAAAACTTTTTACAGGATGTTATTGATTGTATATTTATTTTACTATGTTATTTTTAATATTATTTTTAGATCAATTAAACGACTTAAATATTTAAATCCAACTGAATCAAAGAATATTCGTTGATTTTATCAAACGCATATTCCATATTACATCCGTCTATGAAAACTACAGATGCGTCCAAATAGCGCCCGTATAAGACGTCAACACACTACAATTAAACAATGAATACAAAATCATCAATAATCGTTCTAGCTGTCAGTCGAAGTAGCCGTAGCCCCTCCCTCCCCTGTTTGTTATGCGACAGTGCGGCTTAGGCCAAATAGTTATCACCATACCACTTCTCATACAGATGTGGTTTGCATCTCCAAATAGACGGCGTATGATGCACTAAATCCAGCACTAGCTACTCCGTACACGTAGAAAACCAGCGAAACCGTCTCCAAATGTAGCCTATCGAGTTGGTTGTGGGCACGAATATTATTGTTTCCGGTCTACCCCACGGTGAGTCCACCTCGTATTGCTAAGGCAAAGAAACTAGTGGTTAGGCATAATCTTGAAAGTAAAACAAAAAACTGCAGATACTTAAGTTTTTACCATCCATGTAACCAACAATTTCGTAGAATACTGAAAGTTACGGTTAGTTGTGACGTCGATACGGAGTTTTGGGTTGCGCATTGTTATTCTTATAGGGAATAAAACAAATGAATGAAACCTTATCATGTTTTGAAAGAAAATTTTAATATAGAACATTAAGTTATATTATACACTTAAAAATACTCAATATATATTCTACTAATGCTTTCAGAGAGATTATGGGTGAAAGGTATATAGCTATTATTTTGAAGCGATTAACTGAATTCAGATATTTTAATGGAAATTAAATGTTTTAGTAATGTTGTATGTATAAATTTTGCATCAGTTAACCCTTTTCGTCTGTTTCATCCGAATTTGTGACTACAATGAATACTGTCACTATTAATTTGATTTATTAATAATGATAAAAAATCTGCTTGGTTCAAATCAAGTATCTTGTAGAACAACTAAGAGCTTTTAGCACTCAGCCAGTTACATAATGCTCTTACCAGCCCCTCCTCCCCTACTATTGTCTCACGGGTCCTTGACACTCCAATTTTGATTGCTTATACTATGCTTATTGTCTTTTATTGTAGGCAACATTGTTTGGCTTTCAAGCCATTCAATGAACCTCAGGAATAAGAGGTTAGGAAAAAGGAAACTAAGTGTTTTCTTAAGTTATGTGTTATCTTGCGTACATCAGCAGCCCTAAGCTTTAAGTGTTTAAATATATATATTTGCACACTGATCTCGAAAACGGCACTAAAGATTTTCTAAAATTGTTGGAAATAACTAATTTCTGTGTAGAAAATAAGTTCTAGATAGGTCTAATGTCCAGGAAAACTTTGGTTTTCTTGTAATATTAAGTTAAAAATCTAAAAAATTAACATTACGCTTATGGACAATCAAAATGTAAACAATAGAAATCAAAACATCTGTTTGTAACCGTTTGACAGTTTTTTATTAAAGATGGTGGTGAACAATATGTGAATAGAGGTTTTGCATAAATATTTATTTTATGTATGTAACAAATGAAAAATTATCAAATTACTAAACAATTTGTAATGACTAAAGGGTAAAATAACTGTGTGAGATAAAAGCAGAGAAAAGTATTTCCAAAATCTTTCGTGTTTTGAAAGAAAACGTATTCATTCTATTGCTTGAATCCACTGTAACAAACCAATTACTGGTGTAAAATAAATTTCTCTTTTGCTTTTCAATCCTCATTTCTTTTCAAACAAAATCAATTGATCACAGGCTAATAATAACTGTAAGGATAATTAAACAGAAAAATGATCGGCTAAAACCATTGAGATCGGCTAAAAGACCTTAAACGGCGTCGCTCATTTTTCAGACGCCGTAGTCCTGCGGTGCGTGTTGACCACGTGAACCGATGGT
The DNA here is from genome assembly GCA_023375725.1 of Nephotettix cincticeps. Classification (NCBI taxonomy): domain Eukaryota; kingdom Metazoa; phylum Arthropoda; class Insecta; order Hemiptera; family Cicadellidae; genus Nephotettix; species Nephotettix cincticeps. Next base: position 77,787,361 of record CM041791.1, on the reverse strand, counting down.
CGCAAGTTCCATCCCCGTCAGGAGCAATACTTTTTGTTCAGTGCTATATTAATTACGGTGTATTAAATCGGTTTTATTAAACCACATAAATGTATTCATTGAGTAATAAATGTGTTTTAATTTTTCTAATTAATTTGTATGATACATGCCTTATTCTATACGATCAAAGTCCGGTCATCAGGTACTATATATTATAAGGAACTTGAAATATTCCTAACCGTGAAAACTACAAATTTAAGTTTACAAGTAATTAAATTAGTAATAAACAAAATAAATAAGCTACAAATCAATATAAATTGAATATTTATAATCATGAGTATTGCGAGCAGCTACATCATTTGACTTCAGCATTGTTTGTAAATTTTTCAACGATTTCATCGTTGACTAGAAGCTGATAAGAGGATTATTATCACTTGTAGTGAAGAAATATTGAGACTCGACGCCTAAGCAGCTTAGAGGAATGAGTTCAATTTGTAAGGTAAAGCGTTTCTTTTCATACCGTTGTAATGTAATTTAAGTCTTTGTAAAAAAAATTGGATTTTGTCGTTTCTATTGAGCAAGGTGAATAGAGAATTAGGTAATTATTGAGACGTTGATTTGTTACATTCGTTCATTCGGATACATTAGGAAAAATCAAAATACGTTTTTGCTCTACTACATTATTTGATAGTATGAGGAATAATTTTAGTTTTATTATAAATTTTAAAAATTGAAATATAATAAAAACATCAGAGAATAGATATAATATTGACAAAATATTTGGTAATTGGTGGTGTATCAAATGAGGCATTTAAAAAAAATTATTTGAAGTAATATCTCTTCAATGTCAACTTTACATGAGCTAGTAAACATCTTACATGGTCAGTCCGATTACATTTTGAAATAGTTGAATAGCCTATGCACCCCAGCAGTTTAGTAAACGAGTTTTATTCAATTTCCACCCTCAAATGATAGAATAATATATAGATACAAAAATAAAATAATATATATACATGCCGTATGAGGTGCGCTCACTATTTGAAAATACTTGGAAAAAGTGAAAAAGGGAAGTGTGAGTCAAAGTGAAAGCTGTTAAGTTGAAAATCATGCTCTACTCAAGCTCGTGCTGAGTTTTGTCATCCCCAATGAATTATTTTTGGGAGTTTATACCTCAGGTCTCCACGGCCCCTTCCCTGGTCTCGCTGTTTATGTCTGGGAGACACAATGTAAACAACGGACCTCATGGACCACTGCTGGATGCTACTGGATGTCTATCTCTCCCCAACAAATTGTCCTGTGTCTTTACTCTAGGCTATACTAAGGAATATCAATACCAAAAGTTTTCGCAAAATATTGATACTGAATGGTGGCTTTAGACTCATTCACTACGTGTAGCTCCGAGTTATCAATATAGAAATCCAAGGGGTATAGCTTATTTACTTTACCATAAAATTTTAATTCAATCCATTTTTATGTTATTTTTTCTTTGTGCAAACTAAACAGTGTTCAATTTAGATAAAAGTTGAAAGGTATGACATCCCAAGAAGGGAAATTCAGGAAGGGAAAGCCTTCACTCTAACCATTTGAATATTTTTAGAGTAGTTTAACCTAAATACCTACCATTCATCTAAATAAACAAAAAATGAATAATTTAGTCTTCAGAATTTATATTTTATGACAGATACGCGGAGAAAGCCGTCATTTACTGGCCGTGGTGAAGACAGTACAATGTGATTTTTACAATGCTAGTAAAAGTCCTAAGTAAATTTGCCTTATTCATTTACTTTTAATCATATATTAAATTACCAAAATGTGTATCATGTAGGATCCAAAGATAAAACATGAAATTTACTTCTTAATGTCCAGTGCTTGAAAAATCGTCACGCACCTGTAAGGTATATCCGATGATTACAATAGGGTACAGTAAGTGGCTTACTGTCACATCACAAAATAACAACTAATCAAAATATGCAGTCAGTAAATTTTGGAATTTCGGAAGTTTTCAACACTTCTTAAAATTAGGTGGATAAATATTTTGGGAGAAAAGTCAATACATTATGAGAGATGATTAAATAAGGTATATTATATTATGAAAAAATTCCACTTAAACTATTTTCAACTGGGAAAATTATGTGTTATATATAAAAAAACATGTTTTCAATGATAACGTTCATATAATACAGTACATAGATAATACATAATATATAACATTCACTTGTTTCAATAGACGCATACAACAGAAGAGGTCACATGATTTTATTTATTTGTTGTTCATCTGATCAACATTTTGCTACGTTTGGATATATAACCAATAATCCTATAGATATTTAGATAAAATGATTCCGGTTTTTGAATGTAATATAGCAGCTGTTTTTAACGTGTACTTTGTGGATAAATTGAAATCCTTCTTTAATCATCCTCAGTTTTTATACAGATATTTTATAATACTGGTTACCAATAATAGAGATAAATTATTTTGTTTCCACGGAATATTTAAAGAAAAAAAATAGACAGGTTCAATGATACTGTTGGTAATAGATTCTAGGGCAATTGATTCCTAAATACACATTGGTGTATTTAGGAACATTGTGTATTTACACAATATACACATTTTTACACATTATTGAGCCATTAAATGCTTTGCAGTTTATTAAAAGCTGCATAGCGTTTAATAATTACTGTATTAAATCGTTGAAGAATTTACTACAATAATTAGCCTACAAGCTTATTTTACTTTGGAATAATGATTTTTTGTTTGTAGTAGATCAAATTCTACTACTTCATCTAAGGATGTTAAATTGCCATAAATATTCTAAGCAACAGAAGAGGAAAGACCCCAACCGGAAGCAATCACGTTGACTTTAGGCTCAACCAACCGGATGTGGCTGATGATACGGCAAGAATATCGTATTTGATCAACATCTATTTCTCTCTCTTTACAAGAGTGTCAAATATTTTATTCGTATTATCAGTTAATTTATATCTCTTTTTAAAAAGATGTAATGTTTTATAACCATGTCTGGTTGAAATAATATATAAGGGCGTAGCACTCAATTATATTGATTAAAACCCCGAGAAACGGAGAAATGTATGCATTTAGTTGGCAAGACAAAAACACCTTGGGCATCGATAGCTATGGGAGTAGTGAAAGTAAATTACAGGGGAAAATCCCAATACAAATACAGGTTTGTAACAAATGTTTATTTGCTATTGTGGCTTTTAGAGACGATTTGTCTTTCAAAATACTTCCTACAAGAATCAATTTTTATTACTTCCTCAATAAAGCATAAAACTGCGATATTTCTAATCCATTTGAAAACTTTATACGATAGTCTCTATTTGAAAAATAAAGAAACCTACAAACTATTGTATCTCGTTTATTGAACTCTATTATTAGTAATCAGTGAAATGTTAAATCAGGACTCAACGTAACTCAGTTAATAAATTGTTTTGGATCTCCCTCTCGTTGGTTCAGCCCTCGGCAAGCTCTGACATCGTTGGCCGAGTTCACGACAGGCTATCACTCCATTATTTGAGACCTCAGCAAGCTCTTACTCCGTTGGCTGAGTCCACGACAGGCTATCACTCCATTATTTGAGACCTCAGCAAGCTCTGACATCGTTGGCCGAGTCCACGACAGGCTATCACTCCATTATTTGAGACCTCAGCAAGCTCTTACTCCGTTGGCTGAGTCCACGACAGGCTATCACTCCATTATTTGAGACCTCAGCAAGCTCTTACTCCGTTGGCTGAGTCCACGACAGACTATCACTCCATTATTTGAGACCTCAGCAAGCTCCGACATCGTTGGCCGAGTCCGCGACAGGCTATCACTCCATTATTTGAGACCTCAGCAAGCTCTTACTCCGTTGGCTGAGTCCACGACAGACTATCACTCCATTATTTGAGACCTCAGCAAGCTCCGACATCGTTGGCCGAGTCCACGACAGGCTATCACTCCATTATTTGAGACCTCAGCAAGCTCCGACATCGTTGGCCGAGTCCACGACAGACTATCACTCCATTATTTGAGATCTCAGCAAGCTCTTACTCCGTTGGCAGAGCCCTTACCAACCTCTAACTCCGTTAACTGAACCCCGAGATGGTAAAAACTGTGTTAATTACAAGGAAATTTGGTTTATTTAAGCTAAAACATTACATGGACTTGAACAAAAGAATATATGAATTTAAATAACAAGAATGTAATACAAACAGTTGACTTATGAAACATATGGTTGATATTTTAAAGACGGGTAAAATTAAAAAAATGTATTATACTATTTTCCAACCTCAAAGAAGCAGTTCCATAGCCTTCTAAATGAGCCGTAGGCGTAATTGTTCTCTTGTCGGACGTTGAGCCGTCAGTAATCTCTCCGTAAGATGTATATTAAGTATATTAGAAAAATATCGGCATACGAATCTATTTGTACCGTGGACGGCTCAGCCTTTAATGGCAGGATATCCCAGAGTACGTTTTTGGTAGTTACAGTGGCTGCACTAAAACCACAATAAATTTGGGTTTGACTCAGGCGATTGATCTAACAAATAATTAAAATCCAAATCAGAGTGGCCTCATCATTTCCTGACCGTTGTAATACTAACGTGAGAAGTATGCGTCACTTTCAGCCTGTAATGCAGTACGGGACGTGCCCACACAGGAATGCCTGTAGGGCCTATCAACAGGATGTACCCGGACTGACCACCGATATGGTGAATAATTCAATTAATTAATTTAGAAATATCTGGCCTATCTCCACTGGCTACCAGGATATATTTCTTTAAATTAAGCTAGTAAATGCATATAAATAAAAATAGATTTTTGTTGATACATTGGTCAGAATTATACATTTTTTCGTTATTTTTACGTTTCATGCGTTAGAGAAACCGAAACAAGTCTTATCTCAATTTGTGTCTGTGACGCTCCAAAACTTATTTCATACATTCTCTACATACCAGAGAGAGTATATATAGGCTTAAAACCTTGAAAAGTAAATAGGTAACGTGCATTTAAAACCCCACATTTTACGCGATATTGGTCGCATTTCGCTTCAGTTTTAAATAAATAACCTACTGGCAATAATCAGCTGTCTTTGTAGTTTAAAGATTCAATAGAAAGAAAAACAAACAGCTGTTGAACCAGAACTATTTAGTTTATATTGGTCATTGATTTAAACCCATTTTGAAATCATACTATAATAAAAAATATTTCAACGTATAACTAATAATAACGATGGTATAAATGTTCTAATCTATTTATTTGTAAAGTAATTTTAAATAATAAAGCTGGGTATTGATTTATTTTCTCTTATTGATTTGAATGGTATTTCAGGATTACATTTTTGTATGATAATCTTTCTTCTTTAAACTGAATCCTACAACCCGTACAAAGCCTTCTGCTAGTAAATTATTATATTCACTGGGTCGATCGGGTCTACATGGATCATCCACGCGAGCATGTTTAGTGCCTGTCAGGACTCGCCAATCTTGCCAGAACTCGTGGCTACCAGTAATTAATAATTATAATATGCTGACATATATATTCATAAAAAAATCTCTACAAGCACTTATTAGAACTACTGTAATTAATACTGCACAAGTCTTCATTGCCCCCACCTAAAACGGCTCGTTACATCCGTTATAGTTTCTTGAGAGTTTTCTGAGACTCTAGGGTTCCCGTTCTTATTTTATGTTCTTGTTCTTGGTGGTCTTCATAATCACTTAATTAATGTCATGAAGACAGTCCCAGAAGTTGTAGCCAGGTCAGCAGTTAAGATCACTCAGGATCCTCTTTGTGGATGCCTAAACATGCGCTCTTATGGCGTATCATTACAGAGAACGTATTGAATGTAGCGCATCACCTACCACATATTCCCATTGATAAACTCCAAGGCCTTTGCCCTAAAAGCTAGGAATATTGTTTTACACATCACTTCCTTAGTACCGTTTCCTTAGTACTTGTATTCATCTTGTGTTCATTGGCTTAAAATAGGAAATTCTTGGTACGTACCCAATAGAACATGCAAGCTACGCCACGGTGGCTCATTCTCTTATGTAGTATTTGAAGAGAAGGAACATTTGAATCAGTTATGTTGCAGAAATTCGAGAAAAGACATCAGCAACTGTGTTGTTTTCATTAGACAATATACATTTTTATACAATGTCAAAGCAATAATTCATTTTAATTCTACTTGAGTGTTTACTGTCAAACATAAAGACAACTGACTGTTGATCGCTTTTTAATGTAAAGTGTCATCCCAAAAGGTGATTTTCCATTTACTGGCAGATTTGACAAAAGCGTGAGTTTCCCCCTCGACTGTTGAGTGATGTTCTGATTGCCACAATGTTCTAGAAATACCCCCGTCGCAGCAGACCTGCGTACTCAGCGAATTTCCAAATCAATAATATAATAATAATAATAATAATATATGGCAAGTTTTATAAACATCTGTCCATAAACATGGGAATTATTTGCTTATTTTCCATAAGATTAATATGGCAAAGAGTGTGCAGGTTTGCTGCTATGAGGAACACTAAAATTAGGCATTTCTACCATAAATAATTTTTATCTTAACATTTTATCAACTTTCATCAACATCTGTCCATAAATAAAGGAGTTTGCCTATTCCCTTTATGATTATTATGGGAAAAGAGTATGCAGGTTTGCTGCCATGATAAACACATAAACTATGATTTTTGAGCATAAATGGATAGATCTCAACCACATGAAGCTAAATATAAAGTTTTATCCAAAAATATTCATTAATATGGAAAATATTAATTTTTCTCTATCCTCCATAAGATTAACATTGGAGCCCCACAATACAACGTACTGTGTTTAGATTTTTTAATATCTCGGTAACCGTTGGAGATAGAGAAAAACTTTAAGGAACTTAATTGTGTAGTTTTTTAAGCTGATTCTAATGGTGAAATATAAAATTAGAAATTTTCAAAAACTACATGTGAAAAACGCAAAAAAACCCATTTTGGGGTACAAAACCCCCCCAAACTACCCGTTTCCATTGACCGATATGTCTGGTTAACGAACTCGTCCGAGCATGTGTAGGAATACACGTCTCTACCAAATTTTGTCTCGATCGGACCATTTTTACGAGAGTTATCGTGCTAACAGACACATACATATATATATACATATATATATACATATATATATATATATATATATATATATATATATATATATAAATTTTAACGACTATTGTTTTTGGACTCTGGGCACCTAAAGAAGAAAAAATAACATGGTCCCGGGCTTAAGTCTCACCATGAGACCTACGGTAATAGCTTCTTCCCTATGGGAAATTCGCTAAAACACGCGACTGGACGTCCACATTGAGACAGTGTTGCTGCCACTGCGTTATCCGATGTGTCTAGTTCAACAACAAAACTGTAAATTTTGACAACTGCTTAATCTGCAATCAATTAAACTACATTCTCGAAAGCTGAGACTATTGATTTGTCAAGTGGGAAATGTTTACTATCAATGAGTAGTCTAATGTTTTAAGTAAAGTTAGCCCCCGGCCACTGATCTTGAATAGTGAGCGAACATTCACGCTGCTCTCCGCTGACCCGCATTATCTTTTGCAATCGGGAATTCTAAAAAAATTATTTCTTTTTGCCTTTCCGTGTCAAAATGTATAACATATTCTGAGATACCACACCATATATCACTTATAAAAAGGAATTAAAACTTGCTTTTAGATTGATTTGTAGTTAAATTGTACTTGTACACACTCTGCATGAATTCATGGAGATTATTATCATGGACAGCCTGATCCTCATTATATATAGTGGTGTCGTCTGAATAAGCAAAAGTACCTATGTTTTTCCGTTGTTATGAGGTCGTCAATAAAAATATTTGGAAACATGGCTCCCCTTTAGTAGGGCCTACTAGCAGCTATTCAGGGACAGCCATTTGGTAACTATTCTACCTATTGGACTCTCCCATTTTTTTAATTATTTCTTGCATTTATATAATTCTGTTACTATAACCATTATGCTATGGTTGAGGTGGCTAAGGCTACTTTACAAACTAAGTAATATGAAATTTAAAAAATAATAATGCGTATGTTATGCATTAACAGGAATAAACTATAAGCAAATACCCCCGTCGCAGCAGACCTGCGTACTCAGCGAATTTCCAAATCAATAATATAATAATAATAATATATGACAAGTTTTATAAAAATCTGTCATATCCATGAGAATTATTTGCCTATATTCTCCATAAGTTTAACATGGGAAAGAGTGTGCAGGTTAGCTGCTGTGAGAAACACTGAAAGTAGTCATTTCTACCATAAATAATTTTTATCTTAACATTCATACCAACTTTCATCAACATCTGTCCATAAATAAAGGAGTTTGCCTATTCCCTATATGATTATTATGGGAAAAGAGTATGCAGGTTTGCTGCCATGATAAAACACATAAACTATGATTTTTAAGCATAAAAGGATAGATCTCAATCACATGAAGCTAAATATCAAGTTTCATAAAAAAATATTGATTAATATGGGAAATATTAATTTTTCCCTATCCTCCATAAGATTAACATTGGAGCCCCACAATACAACGTACTGTGTTTAGATTTTTTAATATCTCGGTAACCGTTGGAGATAGAGAAAAACTTTAAGGAACTTAATTGTGTAGTTTTTTAAGCTGATTCCAATGGTGAAATATAAAATTAGAAATTTTTAAAAATTACATGTGAAAAACGCAAAAAACCCCATTTTGGGGTACAAAACCCCCCTAAACTACCCGTTTCCATTGACCGATATGTCTGGTTTACGAACTCGTCCGAGCATTTGTAGGAATACACGTCTCTACCAAATTTGGTCTCGATCGGACCATTTTTACGAGAGTTATCGTGCTAACAGACACATATATATATATATATATACATATATATATACATATATATATATAAAAATTTTAACGACTATTGTTTTTGGACTCTGGGCACCTAAAGAAGAAAAAATAACATGGTCCCGGGCTTAAGTCTTACCATGAGACCTACGGTAATAGCTTCTTCCTTATGGGAAATTCGCTAAAACAAAACTCAATGATGTTGACATTTAAATGTATCAACAATAATAATAATGTGACAATATTCTATGAGGGGTTAGTGGGTTATTCAACAGGCTTTGACTGGAAAAGTTCTTCGGACGTCAGAGGCTAATCAACTTAACCTTTAGAACTTAAGAATGTAACAGACTGCTGCTAAAATGCGTTAAACGATTAAATGGTTAGGTGGAATTATAATTAATTAAACTTTAATGATTACATTTAGTTAATTAATTATTTTCCCTCTTCTTAGGGGTTTTAATTTTTAATATCAGATAAATGATCACACATTTTTTTGTTTTGGTGTTTTTTTTTGTCTGAATGTGTATGGTCACACCACACTGACCGTCTCCTTATAAGACTGTCACTAGACTATAAGACTGACAAGTCTTGTTGCCCCGTGGCGACTTTCTGCACAATAAGTCTTGAATGATCTATTGTCCCATGACATTGGGCGACTCGCGTGGATACTTTTAGCCGAGTCTCATTGAACGAATACTTTAAGCGTAATGAGCTCTTCCTAACGCGTAAAAGTCTTGATACTTTTTGGTTACTGCACATGACCAGTAGAAGCCAGTCATAATTGAATTTGGATTTCTCACGATAATTTTTTTAAATTTGTTTGTTCTAGTCTCTCCACGGTACGACTTCCCCTTTTGCGAAAGAGTTTATTCCCCCCTCTTGCTACGTCCATAAGTCTTCCCGAGGAAAACTATTTTTCAAAGAAAGGTATTTCCGTTTTGGTCTTTTCCACGAGTTGAATTTAACAAGCTAAATTTTTTTTAGGATTATTTAATACTATCGATAATTTAATTATGAAATAACCTGTCACATTAACCTGTAAAATTTGTGACTTTAATAAAGATAATTTGTTTATATAGACCTTTATATGTGCATGAGAAAGCGTGTGTACATATGTTATCGATTTGTGTATATCGATATTGATTAAGACTGTGGTTTTTATGATGGTTAAGTATTCTGAGGAATAGACATCTCTCTGAACCTGGTCCTGTAATGTTTTGACCAACCTAAGGAAAATCTATATCTGTACTTGCTAGTCAAAGATATTCAGCTGATTTAAAGGCCTTAATATTTGGTATTTTCTCAATATTGAAAGTCGGCTGAACAGGCAGGGAATCGAAAATTATCTGTGCTTGATACTGGCATTCTGTAATATTCTGAAATATTTTTTGTACCTAGTCGTTCCATCATTTTGTACCTGTACTATGAATATGTGAGAGCCATTGGCTGTAACATATCCTCCTATGTTGTTGCCCATATCACTATAAACTTCATCGGCTTGTCTTAAGCCGTAATGTTTTAAGCTTGTCTTAAGCTTAAAGCATTACGATGCTTTAAGGATTTGGGCTGATTTGATAAACAAACTGCAGATACGTGTGCAGTTTATTTATAGCTGTCAAGTGATTATTAGTTTCGTTATCCCAAATAACTGTTCCCAACCTCATTACCGACTCAAATAATAACCTATAAACATTTATCCTTATCTGGTTAATCTTGATTAAGTCCTTTTAGCTCGTGCAATTACACTGCTCCATTTATGCATGTACTTCATTATTTTACATGTGAATTCAATCTCTGAGGAAAATATTCCGTTGGTGGGAATTTTCACTTTCCTAAAGTGATTTAGTCATTGTTCAATCTCCTTTAGTAATACGTAATAGTTACCAGATCATTTATAATAGTAGTTATAATAGTTTCATATAGAAAAGGCAGAATACGTTCATTTATTTTTATATATTTATTACCTCAGTATTTGACCAAAGGGTACAATCTAGTTTCAGTCCAACAGACGACGATGTCACTCAAGGCGGCTGTTTTCTGTATTGCGTGTAACATTTTACTATCGTACAGGGATGTATAGAGATTATTTGAACATTGAATATAGGTAAAAAGTGTTTTATTATTTTTTGACATACACTATTATAATCTATAAATTTATACATTTTTAAACAATTATTATTTACTTAGGGTCATGATCAAATTAAATAAGCTATCTCAGTTTATGTAAAACATGACCATCATTTGTAAAAAAGAGGCTCTTTTAAATATATAATCATTTAAATATGTCAAAAGTAAATAGATGTAAATAAATAACTTGTAGAATTGCTTTTCAATTTCTTTTTATAGTACAAACATATTAGAAATCCTTTCCCAATTAAATAGGAAATATGATTTTATAAATTAGCTAAATAAAGTGACTTATTCGGTTACATATAGTCCCATACATTAATGAAAATGTTTACAATTTTGGTCATGCTGACACTTACCCACTCAGAGGCACTCAGGAGTTCCAGCCTGGAAAGTCAAGTCTCACACACTTCTGACAAAAAACAATCAACACCTCCTGCCATGGTCTAGCAATGTTCAGACTAGGTGATTTTATTACTCTTCTATAGATTTTTTTATTGATCATTTAGAGTAAGCAGGTTTAAGGAGATTCAATAAAAGATTAAAAAAACATAAACGAATGCGATTCCGGACGCCCTAATTCTTGAGTAGGGCTTTCAAAAATTACTTTATAAAACTAACGTGCCAGCTGTCGTAATGGAAGCATTTATATTCAAGTATGACTGACATTACAATCACACAGTACAAACAGTAGCTGACGACAATCGCAATATTGTCTATACAATCTATACTTTAGACCACATCTATATGTGGTCTAAAGTACACGCCACCATGAATCGAGGTATTGTCAATCCATAATCGGCCGGGTATAAAGAATGTGCCGTGTCGTCTACATCTTGACTCAGAATTGGTTTTGGGCTACAAACATTTGAAAGTGTACTCAATCTCTTCAGTAAAAATACATCTCTTCCAATATCTCAACTGTCTTCTGGTATGGTAACTTATATGTCGCTCCTCCACAAAATGATAATCATCATAACAGTAGTGCTAGACACGGTAAAGTCTTAGATGCCTTAGTCCAACACCCTAAAGCAACTTACTAGACAACAATCATCAGCAGACAAGGTTTACAGGATCGCAAACCATTGTATTTAATTTCCTATAACTCTAAAAGAGTAGGGCCTAGCACATAGGAATATATGCCAAAGGAAATTTTACAGTGTCCCCAGTACATTTTGGAGCATGTTTGGTACTGAGCTAAACGTCGTCCCCATACTTTAAGCTGATTCTAATGGTGAAAGACAAAATTAAAACAGTTTTTTAGTTACATATGGAAAACGCAAAAACCCCAATTTTCGAGCACAACCCCCTCCCCAAACAACCCGTTCCGATTGACAGATATGTCTGGTTTACGAACCCGTCCAAGACACTGTAGAAATACATGTCTCTACCCTATTTGGTCTCGCTAAGAGAATTTTTACAAGAGTTATCGTGTTCACACACACACACACACACACACACACACACACACACACACACACACACACACACACACACACACAAACATATATATATATACATATATATATATATACATATATATATACATATATATATATATATGTATATATTTTTTTTAACGACTATTGTTTTGGCCTCTGGGCACCTAAAGACGCAAAAATAACATGGTCCCGGGCTTAAGTCTTACCATGAGACCTATGGTAATAGCTTCTTCCGTATGGGAAATACGCTAAAAACCGACAATACAACCGATATGCACGAAATCTAAATGAATTATTGGCAGCATATTGCTTGCTGGCCTCTAAGTCATTTGTTCAGCCCCTGACATTTGGGCTTAATTAATTTCCTGTGTTCACACATACCATTGTAACTTTATTTCGTTTATAGAATATCATTATTTACTATAAGTGCCTTCACTGAAGTAATTATTTACAAAAAATGATCGGAAAATGTGTTTTTAAAGTTTTTTTAATTCTAAAAGCTTTTTAAGTACAATATACTTACTTTTATAGTGCCTCAATTAGCCACTGTAGGGATATTTATCTTTCATTTAAAACAAACCTCGCCACATGGTTTGGGACAAGTAATTCAACGTCCAATGGAATGACAATTCTAGTGTTTACCTCATGATTTCACCATTAAAGAATTTCAGATAATATTAACAAGAGTTTATGGATATTAACGGCTAAACGAATATTTCTCATTATCACATAATTAGTGTTAAATTGTTATAAGCCTTTATAGCTTATGATAGTTAGTGTGTCAAGGAACGTAAATTACGAATCAATTATTTAAAAATATAACAAAATTACAAAAAAATAGAACATACATGGACATGGAAAAGAAACCATTCATTTCATTATCCCATAACCAATTTTTAATATATGCTGTAGATATGCAATAAAGAGAAATAGTGTCTATACTATTCCATTAAAAATTCCAAATCGATCCTTGGTACCATTTTTTGTTATTGTGCCATACACATAATGCGCACAACCATACACAGACACACACACACACACATACACACACACCGTTGGAGTTTAAATGTTTGACTCCAGTGACATCAAACAACAATATATCATGTCACAATGGAGGTATATAGCCACAGACAGCACAGCACAGACAGGAGTCGTGTCCAGGGATCGCTGGAGCCTTCAATGGAAATATCTCTAATTTTTTATCGTTTTCCGTGGAGCTGTTACTCAGTGATTCGTTCATTGCTTCAGATGTGAGTCTTGTATTACCAGGCACAGGAAGATACTTGGTTATGGCTCTAAAGAGGGGTTTTTGGTGAATATAAATCCCCCGTCGAATTTATCACATACAACCGTTACTTTATTTTTACCTTCCCCTTGATCAAGATTAAACATAGTAACATTCACTTCAGAAGTCATTTTCAGCAAGTAACTCAATGAAGGTACAAATAGGAAATACCGGTATGACAGGGAGTATATAAAGTGAAATGGGTCAGAATGGAAGTTATATGATAAAATGCACGTGACAAAAAGTCCAAGAAAATTCATGTGAAACATTACTATCATATTAAAAATAAAGTAGCTTTTTTATTTAAATAGGTATAATCTGTTAGCATATACCGAGGGTTAAACACGTAAAATAGTATAGGTTTAAGTTAAAACAATCAAATACAATTTCCTTCAAGTTTTTAGTGAATAATCCTATGGAAAAGTGAGCTATTCACATGACCCGAATGGTGACAGTTAAGCCCGGAAACATAATAGAAATTCATAAATCTCCTCCTGAAAACGTTTTTGGGGTAATTCACAGTTTTATATGTATATATATATATATATATATATATATATATAAATGTATGTGTGTGTGTGTGTGTGTGTGTGTGTGTGTGTGTGTGTGTGTGTGTATGTATGAGTCACCACGATAAAGGTCGTAATTATTGCCTGTTTATTATAAAATTCGCTGAAGTTGTTCCTTTCTGTAATATCCTGGATGAGTTCGTTGGGCAGTGCAATTAACTACACGTTGGCGGGGGGGAGATTGTACTCCAAAAAGTTTTTAATGGCAGAAAACCTACCTATTTATTGTAGTTCTTATGGAGAACATTTAAATTGGTATAACTCGCTTACTTATTGTCATAATTTGACTAAATGTTGTGTGTGTTTTTACTTAGTGAAAAATCCTAAAATAAGCACATCGCCATGTAAAACAAAGTTTACTGCAGCAAACCTGCATACTCAGTTCTATTCGATTACTATGATGGGAATACTATATGTTCCGTGAAATTCGCTCTACTTACGCCAATGTGCTACAAGCGATCTCGTTTTAATCCTCAGTTTTATAGGTTGGTTTTGTCGATTGTTAAAGTACGACCATTATTGCTACAGCATTGAGTCCGTAATACCCACTCAAATTGGTAATTAGTTAACGTCGTTAGTGAAACGGCGAAGGCGAAGGAGTCGTCAGCTAATGCTCTGAACAGCTCCTTGGTAATGCCCTCATCAATCTACTTACCTCTACTGTTAGACTTTAGTCTGCTGATGATTCAACAAAGTACTTTACCTTCTTTGGCAAAAGCAGGGTGAAACAAACGATCAAACCTTTATTGGACTGTTCTCTCTTTGCAAAAATCTCTATTTCCTCAAAAGTTATAGATGGATAGTTCCTTGTGTTAAAACCTAGTCCGGATATATACAGTTTTTGTATAGTTACAGTATTCATATCGTGATGAAGGCCACTACTATTAATGGAGCCACTTCCGTTAATAGTTTTGTAGTCATTGTTTATTATTTATAAACAATAATAGTATCGTCTGTACCGTGAATTTGCAGGGTTATCGAAACTGATGGTTGCTGGATTGAATACCTCAAGGGTCGAATCTGGATTCAGTTGGCGTTTCTCATTAGGCTATGTTCCTAGATAACAGGTACAGTTTAGCTAGTTACGAATCCAGGATTTGGACCTTTCCCCATCAAAACGAAAAAACACATACAAAAATAAACAAAAAACATTCCCTTACGTTTAAAAAAATTGTGTGTGAGTATATATGCACAATAACATTGTTCTGTGTTATCTAGAAACATTTATATATTAGATCTTTAAAAATATTTTAAAATACCATTTATGTTGAAAATAAAGGTTATATTGATATATTTATATCATAAAGTATACAAAATAACGTGAAAATAATAATCTGACAGTCGTTCATAGTATGTATTTTACTAAAAGTGAAAATAAATCGTCTACATATGAAAATAACGTGTTTACGTCTAGTAGGTCTCATCGCTGTAGGTGATCAATATAGAGTAAAGCTACTGATATGATAATAATATTTCATTACACTGTACCGAAATCAGCTGTTTTTAACGTTAGTTGTGACTACAGAAAGTAATGTTTTCCCAGCCTAGACTGGGAAAATCAGCTGGAGATTCTACCCACACTATTATTTAGTTACGATTTCTGACACTAGTAGCGCTCAGCAATAGTAGCTTTACGAATACTGCCAGTGAATGTTGTAAAAAGGGATATCAGCTGTAAAACATTATTACTATTGCAATGGTACCTATCAAATAGACAACTAAAGGTCAGGTTGAAATTATAACTTAATTAGTTTGCTTAATATGATTACAGTCGAAACTAAAATTTCGTTCATATTTCGGATTAAAAATGTTATTTCGTTTCTTCATTAAATTGCAGGCTCGGCTGCACGCCTCACATGAAACCTCGATCGTGGTCCGGAAACAACCAATTTCCATCCTTGAAATGAAATAAATACGATTCATTCAATAACTGCATTATTATACCAGTAAAGAAGAGTACATTATAGCCATATTTCGTAGATAAAACTGAAACCTTAATCGAAGTCATGTACTATATTACTCTTAAGAGGTCAGACTTTTTATGATGCATTGATTGGTTGAGATGTGAGCAAAGATTTCGGATGTATGTTAAAATTTTGAATAAGAAAAAACAAATGTTAAAGATCCGTATGAATATGAATGTATATGCCCAAGTCAGTTACCATAATCTAAACGAACACGTCGGAACCAGTCCCCGTAGCATGATCGTAATTTATTTAAAAAGATTAATAGAGAATTACTTCAACCGTCTTAAAAAATTGAATTTAATTGATTGCCAACATAATTAATTTGTCTGTTTGGATGTTTTTAAAGAAAACAACACAAGTTCGATTATTAGTTTATTTTGATCACAAAGAATCTTGGTAATCTCGGGGTGGGATTCTTTGCCGAATGAACAATGAAATGTTTTACTTATTTATAACAAAAACTAGGATACGTTTTGGAAAAGGGAATTTTGCTTGAAATATAGAATATCCACCACGTACATTACGTCTATTAAAATAACAAGATTGATTTGATTTTTATTTTCTCTTCTTTTTTGTTCTCTTAACTGTCTTCTGACTTCGGATGTGATAGATCGACAAATTTATCTTACCAATTTGGTTAAATGGAATAGGCTTAAAATTATATCATCTTCATCTTTCGTCACATCATATCTGGCTCCTTCGTTTTATGAATAGTCTGAAATTATTGTAAGTAGTATTTTTTGCACTCGTAATAGAGAACTTACAGTAGGTGTTTATAAACTGTAATTTTTTAATGTTGAAAAATTTGTATGTCTGTAATATATCTTACTACTTTATGGGTACTTTCTTACTACTTTCATGTGCACCCGTACTTTGTATGGGTTGTAGGATTCTGTGTTAGGGGCAAATCTATTAATGTGGCAAAATTAATTAGATTAGATAAGAAAATATTTATAATTATTAAAATTTGTTATAAGTCAAGATTAAATTTTAATATAGTATGATTTCAACGTAAATTTAAAACTAATGATTAATGTAAACAAACTACTATTGATTTTAATTTGACAGCTGATCAGCTGGCAGTGATGGTGTAATGACCATTTCGTGTTTTTGTGCTGAAGATTTGAAAGTTTTCGGTTGAAAATTGTGTGATACTTTATTATTACCTTATACTCTATTAAGAGGTAAAAAGACACTACAAATATTTTAACTTATCTTTATAGTTGGCGAATTTAATCTTCCACTAATAATAGTAGTAATAGTAGTTTTAGTTGATGTAGAGTTGACGGAGTTTATTTAGAGCTTAACAACTTTTTCAAATTTCATAGTCTTTCGTTATGTAATGATGCGGTAAATATTATCAATCGCACACTGGACTTGTTATCAGTAATATTGCCAGATTATCAGTAAAGTGGGAGGAGGAATGCTTAGTGCCAATTGATAATCACCATCCTGCTCGATCTATTCATTTATCTACACATTTGAGACACCGGTCCTTAACACCTCCTAATGAATGTAGCTATAATTTCTTTAGAGCAGATTTTGTGGGTCTTCACAACACGCTGGCGAACTGCAATTTGGAGAATTCGTTTATATTAATGATCCTAATGAAGTTGTAGATATATATATATTACTCTTATTTAATTCTCCTATTCATAAAACATGTTCCGAAAGTTGTTAGTAAAGTTTAAAAATATCCAAAGTGGTACACTAGAGATATCATTCAATTTTTAAAACTAAAAAAAATTTCAGGCAAAAATTTAACAGAACAAAAATATTGAATTTTTTATGAGTTTAGCAAGTACAAACGTAATGTTAAGACTTTAATTCGCCGTGATAATTTAAATATGGAATTTAATATTAAGAGGGATCATAAATGTTTTTTTTTAATTTGGTTAAAAATAAAAGAGTAAAAGAATAAAAGGAATGAATGAATTTCATAGGGGTGATGATAAATTTTAGAATGGTACATCGGTGGAAGATGCATTCAATAGCTACTAGCGTACATGGCGCACGAAATCGTGCGCTGTCAAGGAGACAATCTGTCCACCAATAACTATGTTTAGAATCTAAGTTTAGATTTTCCCAACAGATTTTCATTTTGGTTATATTTTGGTTTTGTGCAAATAAAAACTGGTGTATTACTGCCAGCTGTACAATGATGTCTTCATTAAACGAAAAAAGAAAGAACCATGTTTAACTGTCAGATTTGATTTGTTTATTTAACCACTTCCTTAAATAAACAGCTGATTTCTCGGTCGTTGGTGTTTATATGGGGAAAATCACGACTTTGACCCCATTATTTTCCATGACCACGGTGAATTTTCAAATTTTTTTTAATTGATGGCAAAACTACATGCTAAGACCTTTATAACGACACCTTGGACATGGTGATTGGTAGCACCACCGTTCCAAAACAATTATCACAAAAATACGCCTAATGTATTAAATATATATATAAGATAAGGTGTTTTAAATAGTTTTATATAATAACATTTTCCCTCATATGAAGTCACACATTTCACCTAGTCAACATGGTTTCTACCCATCTCGGTCAATCACCACAAATCTATGTAGTTTCGTTAATTATGCTTCGAGTATTTTGGATTCAAAGCGTCAGGTTGATGTAATTTATACAGACTTCTCAAAAGCTAAAAATGGAAAACAGTATGTTTCTTTCGATGGTTTCAAATCACATATTTTTTCTGTTCCTTCAAAGGTGCCTCAGGGCAGCAATCTTGGTCCCTTAATGTTTAATATATTCATCAATGATCTTCATTAAATCATATACCTTACTTGGTTTTATCTACAGAATTTCTCATTATTTCAGCGATATCAACATTGTTAAATTATTCTACACATCTTTTGTTTGTTCTAGGCTTGAATTTTCTTCTATTATTCGGTCTCCAAACTCATTTATATACGCAGATATGTTGGAAAATGTTCAAAAGAAATTCTCGAAGATGCTCTATTTTAAGTTTGTATATTCCTAATCGTCCTATTTGGTTAAATTACCATAGGGAGATGTTGGAAATGTTTGGGCTTATAGTCTCTGGATTTAAGGAGAAATGTAGCATTGTTGTGTTATCTGCGTGACGTGGACGACCTTGCGACCTTGGCCGGTGTGTCGTGGCATGTGCCGTGATACGGCGGTCGAACGAGCAGGGCGCTTTATCAGTCCTTCGCCAGAACTACGGCTCACGTCAATTCACCTTTGAATGAATTTAAAATTTGAATGAATGGCTGTGCTGCTATTTAATTCATTCAATAATAATATAGACTTTTCTTTTCACCGCGCAAAATTCAAAAGAAAATGCCGTTAGCTTCTAACTTGGTTATCTTTTACTTATGTTAACGTAAATAGTTAGTCTACTTCAAAACATTCATTTTATTATACGAGTATCATTTCTGTTTATCACAGCTCTTAATATAGTAATGTTGATTTTTGTTTAATGAAATCGTATGTTTGTTATCATGGGTTTGATGTTTAACTTTATTTTATTTTTATGCAGAAAGTCTATGCATTTAGCCTTATAGTTTTGTTTCAGTTTGTATTCCTGGCCATGCAATTTCGCTATTAAATTATTTTCTAGCTTCCACTATAATTGGGCAATAGTGCCTGTTGGGGCGGCATTTGCATGCATATTTTGTAGGACTTTTTTGTCACATTTACTTTATCATTACAGTTACTTATTTATTTATTTATACTTTTTATTTATATTAAATACAGGTGACTATTTTCGAATCAAGAAATGAATAACATTAATTTACTGTGTTTTCGCTGCAACAAAGATATCTATTTAATTATTTAATACAATTTCCTGGATGATCCGCCGTAGGAATAGCATGACCCAGGAAAGCCAAAGCCTGTCACAGCAATGTGTTGAATTTTCTTAATTTAAGTCTGTGTTTATTATATTTTGATAACATCTGATATTTCACTTGCTACGGCCCTGTTCTGATTTGATTGTTTTAGCCATTCCAAGAGGTAATTCAGCAGCTACAGCGGTAATCGCTAATGCTGTGGTCGCTCAAATGAAGTCCTTTCGCCCGTATGTAAGTTGCGCATACACGTCTGGACGGATGGGGGAAGGTGGGTTTAGTTTGGGTAAACACCGCTTAACGGTGGAGTCTCCACATAACCCTCGCAGGAGCGGGGGTACTCATAAAGAGTTACCACCTGCCCAAAAAAAAAAAAAAAAAAAAAAAAAAAAAAAAAAAAAAAAAATTAATACAATTGGTTCCCGAGAACCACAAAGTTCAAGGTTCTGCATGAGATTCCATGAGGGGGAACTAGGTTTTCTTATATGTTTAGACCAGATTAATAAACAAATTTTATTTTCACCCTTTAATATATAACTTATTTTAAATTCTTTATTAATCTTATTAAATTTATTAATCAATTAAAAGCTCTCTGACGTTGGAGTTAAGCTAAATAATCGTTTAAATATTTAACCAAGCAACACTCAGTCACAAGATACTGAATTATTATTAAAGATATAGCGAATCGTTGAGGATGCAGGCAGGTAATATTACGTAAGTAATTTATAAAATTGGTATTCCTAAAATCACTGTAGTTCGAGAGAAAATACATTTTAATAAATATTTTTGTAAAAAATATATCCAATAAGAATTAATTTTTACTTTTTATTACTCGTATATTTACCCATATTTTTAACCATGATTTTATATCTTCAGATGTTGTGACTTTAAACAAATGTATTTTACGTTTGCCTGTTTGAATATTATCCTGCAGTTTTGGATTGTGGAATAGGAAAGCTAAAAACATTTTCCACTACATGTTGAGCGTCGTATGAATAATTACCAAGTGTTGAAAGTATTGCTTCAAATAAAGGTTGAACAATGTCAAACGTAACATGATGCACGTATTCATGCCATAAAACAGTTTTCGCATCTTAGCATATTTTGTACAAAATAGAAGCAGTTTTAGTACATTATTTTAGTCTAAGTTTTTTATTTAAACTCTATATTCAAGTCGTAGACTGAAAACCGCTTTCTGCCGTGTAAGCATTACGAGTTGCTGTCATTATCACCGTCATTCTTGCACTTCACCAAGAACATAAAATGTTGACAACAAAATATGTATTTAGCTGGACAGCAAACACGAATCATGTGCTCGTATGTACGTGTATGTGATTCTTACCTGAGAACTAGGAATATTAATGAGGTTAAAATCAAACCGTTGGTAATACTAAAACACTTAATTAAATTGAATGAGTAATACTCATTCAGTATGTTTTTAATTGTACTTTTCTATAACTTCACTTTTCTAAAATGTAAACTTAATGAAGGAACAAATAATGAATACATCGTATCTGACTGGTATGGCTGTGGGCTATATGAGAGTATCAAATGCCTCTTTCATTACTGGTGGGCGGTGCTTGTTAGGGCGCTGCGGTTTCTGGTTAACGATGCAGCTAAAGGAAACGTGGGTTCTTTTCAGATATGCTTTTCATCAGCTTGCTATTTTTTGAAATTTCATATTAAGAGATTGTGTCACACTAATGTATCGTTTACTTTAATTTTATAGGAAAAACGTCATGTAACAACACAGTGATCAACACGACAACCTAACACAGTGTAGTCATGAAATCTTAAGTGATCGATAAGAGACGATTCCTTCTTCTAAATAAACGGCACCAGTGGACTGACACATACTTTCTCCCTTAAGTAAATTAAAAAAAACAATCCGTAATAAAACTATCATGTTCTACAAAGATATTCTAAATGTCATTTAATAATTTACTGTTCAAATTGTGTGGGGGAACCACCCCCCCCCGCGGTAATGTCCAGCTTTTTTGGGCTGGTTTTGTTCGGTGATTTTACCTTACACTTCATACCAAGTTTCATGGAAAATGGTTGGAAAGTAAGGAAGAAATTAATTTTTTATATTCTCCATAAGAATAACATTGGAAGCTTTCGTACAACGTACTGCGTTTATCGTGGACAGTAAATTTAACTTTTCTCTGGAACCGTTAGTCGTAGACAAATAATTCAAAATACTAATGTGTTAAGTTTTTTTAAGTTGGTTTCAATGGTACCAGTCAAGTTATACTCTACTTTTATTGTTTTCGCTGAAAATTTAAAAAATTGATTTTTTTGACATTTAAAAGCCCATAACTTTTGAATCGTCATTTTTACTGACATGCGGGTGGTGTCAAATTATTTAGTACTCCGTGCACTATAAACTATCAAATTTTGATTAAAATCGTTAGAGCCGTTTTTGAGAAAATTGGATTTTTCACGTTTTTTAAGGGTTTTTAGGGGTAAACTACCCTTAAAAGTCAAAAATTCAAAAAAATAAAAAAACACCTGGAGATACGGTGACTATATATATACATGCCAAATTTCATCTAAATCGGACCAACGGGGTAGGCTGTGGCACTGTACACATCCAGACACACACACACACACACACACACACAACACACACACAGACACACGGACGGACAGACATCACGTCAAAATCCACTTTTTTGGATTCAGGGGACCTCAAAACGGATATATCCACCCTCAACTCAAATTCGAAAATTTTGACGAAAACAATACTTTCTCCATATATGTACTATGTATAAGGGGAGAAAGTAAAAGGGATCCTAAAACCATTGGTTATATAGCTTTAAATATGCATTATAATAATGTTTAAATTACAATACAATGGATTACTGCATTTTACATTAATGTAAAAAACTAAAATGTATTATCTAATCGCCCCATTTTTCACATGGCAACGTTATTGAAAACGAAATATTTGAAAGACATATGACATGTTATGTTTGAAAATCTGTCATTTATTTAGCCTATTGTGTTATTTATGATTATCAATCGATTTTTTTATGACTAATGAAACAATATTTGTCCTTTAATAATTTGAACAGCTTTAACTATCGTAGTATAACATATTCGAATATAATATTTTGGTTATTTCCAATATTTACCGACTGATCCAATAATGAATTGACGTTTTATAGAGTTAACACATACATTCTCTCAATGAGATCGATTTGCATACTCCGTTGCTATTACTAATAATTAAACAACAAGCGCCATTTAGTCACTATTTGCTCACAAAAAACTACTTAAAGTACCTTCCTTCTCCATCCAAGCAGAATAGTTGATATAATGAGGGTTAAGATGCGTTTACATTATGTAAAACCTTCCGTTTAATGAACTTGTTACATGTAACAGGTTATGCGTAACTTTTGATTAGAAAATAAGCTAGATAGCTTTTAAGTTAGATAACACTACCAAAGCTCAATGTACAAAAATAAATGTTTACAAGTTAAATTAACATCAGTTTGTGATTCCCATCTGCAGTCATCATGGCAACTCCAGATGGTAATGTTCAACTTGTTTCTGTGGACTTTAGTGTAAGTTCTCCCCAAAAAGAAAACCCGGGCTAAAAGACTGCATTAGGTACGCCAATCTTTACAAGCGTGAAACAGGTACAGTACTTACCTTTTCACCTTTATTGACCTTTTGAAATATCTTCAACGGGGTGACTGAGATTTACTATCTGGAGACTCAAGAACAGACGCCCATTTTAAGAACTTTGGTAGATTGGTCAACCACGAAGTGGCTGATTCCTCTCCCCACCACTTACACGAACCGCATTCTGTAACTTGTTACAGGTTAAGTAGTCAAATTTACTTCAACAGGTTACATAAAACAAGTTACACTTTTTCTTTAATCTTTACTGAACTCGTGTGGAATAGGAAGACTAGCTATGGAAGACGAAATGACGTTATAAAACATGAAGTTAAGTGTAACTAGTTACATGAATTACTAGCAATTTTGTTAAACTTCTTCTATAATATAAGTTGCATATACTAGTTAGGATACATTGTGTAAACGTGGCTCTACGTTCTTACTTTTACTATTTGATTTATATTTCAATTATTATTTATAATACTTAAATTCTCATCTCACAATAGATTTATAATCTCCGTAATAATGAACTTGCTGTACACCAAACGTTAATACATAAAAAGTATACTTTAAAATCGAGCAATATTCCACTATTTATATAAAAAATTAATATTGAAACGTAGTTTTATTTTGGATATGCGAAGCTTAAAATGCCTTTAGATCGTGTTTCCATAATTAGTTTTCTTAATTTTAAGCCTAAATATAATTATAAATAAATATAACGAACTTACAATGAAAACGTTGATAATTGGTCTATTTTATACGCTATGATAAAGATATTTATTGCATATAATTCTGGATAAAGTAATATAAATATTATTTGAATTGTAAGAATACACATGACCTAGTGGCTATTTGCTTTTTTGGGAGATTTTTATCAACACATTAACACTCATATTGAAAAATTATATTTTCCTACAACCGCGCGATAACAGGTACATTTATATTATTTCATTTTGATAATTGATTTTAAATATTACGATAAAAATGGCTATAAAATGACTTTATAAATCTATTTATGGTTACCCTTTTATTTTTAAAATTCTTTATCTTAATTGTCTTACTCTGGTTCTTATTTAATTTGTCAACTATATACTATTTTACACTCAAGTACTTGGGTAATATTTTGGGATGTGTATCAACAAGAATGCAGTAAGTACTGTACGTTGAAGAGCAAATAAAAATAGAGAGGGAGATGCTCACAAGGGAAATATATGTCATTGAAGTATTGCTGCCGAGTCTCTGATTTGTTGAAGCGGAGAATGGAAATCAGTTCGTCTTGCATTTTTATTTCTGCACTTCTTAAGCAAATTGTTTTATACTATCTATGTATAGTATATGTTTGCAGATAAATTATTAGATTGGATTGCAGTCAGTAATGTTAGAGTGTTTCATTAGGTTAAACTAGGGTAAATTTCAAAACACAAATAATAGTTCTAAGGATTTTTTAATATTTAACTTATAACAGGTTGGATAGTTGATATTTTTATAAATTTAAAGCTGTGAATATATTCATATATAAATTCAGTTTAAATTCAAACTAATTATATTTTCATTGTCTTTTATGTACTACAACTCTTTTATCTTAAAGTATAATCTTGGTAACCTATAAATAAATAAATTAACCAATATTCATTATGAAATTTAAATATAAATTTATAAAATATATTATATATAACTACGGAACCATCTCAGTATGAGAAAAAATAGCGTTGATCATATTCAGAATGTGCCGTGCTAAGGTTTAAAAAAGTCCTGTTGTAATTTAGAACGCAAAAGTTGTATCATAAATGAATGATAAATATAATAACATAGATAGAACAATTTACTCAATCTGTGGGCTGATTTATTACATACTGATATTAAGAACTATTTTTTCAACTGCTTTTAAATAACGAATAAGTAGTTATTATTTATAACTTATACGCATTACTCAATGTTTTACTAAACGAGACATGCTTGTATGAGCGGATTTTGGTCTCCTCCATCGAATCCCGTTTACCGAGGCTCTCTAAGATAGTTTTAGAAATAAATAAATAGAATGGGGCTCCTCAAAATCTACGCACTGCCCGTTACCCGTAACAGTATTATTTCGATGAGGATTTTTCGTGGAGTTAAAACATAAGAATTTGAATCATTTATGTCTTTATGCACAAATGGATTGTTCTACAAGTGTTGCAATACATGTAGGCCTAAAAATTAAAAATCTTATACGACAAATAAACAAAAATTATAGAAACGAATTAAATATTTCAACATTTAAGATCAACACTACTCTCCTGACTTTTCGTTCAGATTGATTTATAGAAATATTATATGTGAAAATAAAAGTTTTTTTAAAGATGTAATCCATATAAATAAAATTATAGTTTTGTCCCTACATTGCTCAGAACTATTCAGTTTTTAGTTAGTTTTGCTTTTCGTGCGTTAAAGAAGTCGAAACCGGTCTTATCTCAATTTTTGTCTGTTTGTCGGTTTGTGTGTTTGTCTGTGACGATCCAGGAGGCATTTTACGCCGTCTACTCCAAAAGAAAACAGGAAAACTGATTACAATGAAACTTATATCATCTATTCTCTACATTCCAGAGAAGGTTTGTAACTGCTTGAAATCGCCTGCCGCCCCTTGAAAAGTAAATAACGAGCATTTAAAAACTCACTGTTACGCGATATTACTCACATTTTGATTCAGTTTTCAATGAATAACGTACTGGTAATAATCATCTGTCTTTGTAGTTTAAAGATTTAATAGAAATAAAAACAAACAACTGTCAAATCAATATTAGTCAGTTTATATTGGTCATTGATTTTAACCCCATATTAAAATGTTAATTTAACGTATAACTAATTATAATAATAGTATAAATGTTCTAATCTATTTAATTGTAAAGTAATGCTGAATAATAAAACTGGGTATTGATTTATTTTCTTTGTAATGATTTGTTTAGGATTTCAGGTTTACATTTTGGTATGATAATCTTTCTTCATTAAACTAAATCCTACAAACCGTACAAAGGACGGGCTTACTGCTAATCATACAAAAAAATTTATTTACTTCCCTTTGGCAAATAGATTAGATCATGTACATGTCTAAGGGAAACGTTTTTAGTTCTTCTAAACTGGCATCCTAAATTATATGATGTAACTTTGGTTAAAATTTTTGCTCTGACGGATTTCAAATATCCCCCCCCCCAGAGATTAGGCATATCCATGTCAAAATCAATATTATTAGTTAACAACTACCTATTCAAAAAGAGTGAAGGGATACGGCGCTGATCCAGCTGCAGGTGCATGATGTGGTCGCCTGCAGGTCGGACGACGCAACCTCACAGCCGAGATCACATTGCCTACCTCCAGGCCACACGGCGCCGTCGCCGATACGTCTTTCAAATACAGTACAAAATAATTTGAAAAGGATTAATATTCTAAATTAAACAAGTGTAAGTTCCCATTTGGTTTGATCGATACCACGAATAAAATAAATACTTATCTGCTGCCTGTTAAAACAATGCCAAGTCGGCATCGCGGCCCCCCTCACTCAGTCAATAAATCTTTTTTTCAAATCAGGAATTTTTCCAAATTCTTTGAAGGTTGCAAAAGTAATCCCCATTTTCAAAAAGGGAGATTCACAGCAACCAAACAATTACAGACCAATCTCAATTCTGCCGGTGCTAAGTAAAGTTTTTGCAAAACTGTTTATGCGCAGTATGCTAAATGTTTTTGAGTAATTCAAAATTCTATCTAATGAACAATTTGTTTTCCGAAAGAATAAATCAACTGTTGATGCAATCATTCGCTTAGTGGAATTGATTGTAAATGACTTGGATAAACGTAATATGACACTGAGTGTTTTTCTAGACCTATCCAAGGCTTTTGATTGTGTTGAACACAATATCCTCCTAAACAGACTGTGGAATTACGGAGTCCGTGGCTTACCCCATAGATGGTTAAAGTCATACCTCTCTGGAAAATTACAGCAAGTTCAGGTCAATGGAGTTACTTCACATACAACAGATTTGAGATATGGTGTCCCTCAGGGATCGATTCTCGGCCC
This sequence comes from Nephotettix cincticeps, assembly GCA_023375725.1. Lineage (NCBI taxonomy): Eukaryota > Metazoa > Arthropoda > Insecta > Hemiptera > Cicadellidae > Nephotettix > Nephotettix cincticeps. Next base: position 77,759,612 of record CM041791.1, on the reverse strand, counting down.
CCTTCTATTCCTGGTGTATGTGAATGACCTAAATTCATTCATTCCAAGAGGACGGATTGTCCAATATGCAGATGACACGACTCTCTGTTTCAGTTCAAATAAAATTGAGCAAGTTGAAATTGTTTCCTTTAATGAAATAAATTCGTGCATTCAATACTTTGAGAATAGAAATCTCAAAGTAAACCCCTCAAAATCATCTTGCATGATATTTGGAGGCAGCACCGCTCTGAATTCATGCCACCCGACAGCAATGATAGATGATGTCGTCATCGAAGAAGTCGGGTGTACAAAATTTCTCGGAATGCTCGTTGATAACGAGCTGACGTGGACAGATCATGTTGATAGTGTCTGTGGGAGGATCTCTTCAGCCATTTACCTGCTGAGAAAGCTCTCTACGCACTGTTCCACTGACTTGTTGCTTATGGCGTATTACGGGTTGATTCAATGCCATCTATCATATGGTATTGCTTTGTGGGGAAATTGCTCACAGAAAAACTTCAACCGGGTTTTTGTTCTTCAGAAGAAAGCCATACGAATTATTGCAAAACTTAAATTTAGAGAGTCGTGCCGGGATGCCTTCCGGAGTCTTGGGTTGCTAACGCTGGCTGAGCTGTACTATCAAAAGTTGAGTTTGATAGTACCGGCCGGTTTCTACTATCAAAAGTTGAGTTTGATAGTAGAAACCGGCCGGTACACACAATGCCTAAAATGAGTTAAATTTTAAAATAAAATATATATAAAAATAAAATATATATAAAATAAAATAAAATGAGTTAAAGTTTTAAATGTTTTAAGTGTAAATTTATGTACAGTTTTGTCTAAATGTGTGTGTGTTGTATATTGAAGAGGATATAACGACCTCCAATTGAGTGAATTAATTGTCATTTGTTTGAAAATTAACCACGAGTTCGAACCCTGGGTCACAAACGATAGTGACAAATAGAATTGGATCGACGGGATATTAAGGTTAGTAACCTGTTATTTATTATATCCACCAATTCAGGAGGCCTATAAATAAAAATGAATAAAATTTAACGTCTCTTGAAATTTTACTGTTACCTGGTTGTGCCTATCCTTAATTGTTCTATTGTTAATTGTATTTTATATAACTCAAATTTAGAGATATCTTTTAATTGTTTGACGCATGCTATGCAATATTTGTATTGTTTACGGCAATAAAGAGTTTACTTATTCACTTACTTACTTACTATTTATTTAATTGATTATTATATTTTAAATACAACGGATTTTCAGCATTGTTGAACATAAAAATATTAATGAATAATTAGGAAAACTCTACATTTTTTATGTTACAGTACATTCATTTCATATTTAGTTAAAAATTAGAGAGCTAATGGCAGTTTAAAATGAAAATAATTAGAGAAAAAGATTGACTACATGTAGGGATTATGCAAGTATTGGAACTATCCGCTAAACATCAAAATAAAAGATCTTATGTCCGTAATTTATTTTACCTGAATTGTTTCAATGTTAAAATAGCTTATTATATTGTAAGTATGTTATTTTATTTTTAGGTTTAATTAACAAACACATAGTTGATTGCACGACGACCATGACGAAACCATGGTCTTTTATAGTGTGGTGGGGGAAGGCCCACAAGGTGAAGTTCAGTGGTAAATGTGCTCCTCGTCAAATCTTTATTATAAGTCTCTAAAAAGTGTTATATTCATAAACGTTTTAGAGGTTTTAATTCACCTTAATTTAGTGAATTGACTCATGATCGTAAACTTATCATGTGTTAAATATTTTTGAGAAAAGTTATAAATTGCAATGTAAAGTATGAGAGCTTTGCCAGGTAATTGGTTGTTATCAGATCTGATAAGAGGGAGTCGGGTTGACTGAACTCTGGGCATTTGTTGCATCTATCTCTCTCACCCACGGTCTTATCTGACCACTCTCTAATCAACTGTTCCTCTCTTGCCCTATAACATTCACACCAATTAAATCATGCTGACTCACAAAACGCGTGATAACCTGCTGTGGACTGCTAGTGATGATTTTAATAACTTAAAAGACGATCTCCTAAATGATGAAGCGATTGATGCAGCAATTCGTATCCATGACATATTAAATATCACTGCAAATAAATATTCAAACGGTGCTATCATTGAACTTATTCCAGAATTAACGGCACTTCTTAATAGATGGGAAGTTGGGATGCCAGCCTCAGGGTCAATGAGGATTTAAATAAAATCACTTACCGATCTTTGAGGAGAAATTGATTTACTGCAGTCAACTCTAGAGTGTCGAAATGAATCAAGGAGAGCGGTTATAGAGGAATTCCTTTGTACCAAGGAAAGGTAGAAAGTAAAATAAATGATCTTAAATCTAAAATTCAGGGCATGATTGAAATTGAAAATAAACTCAAAGAGGAACTGCAAAATCAAAAAATGCATCATTTCTGTCTTGTAATCTGACTGTAAAAACTGGAAAATGTAATAGAAGAAAGAGCTTGGAAGTAAAACTGTTTAAATTTAATTAAATATCATTAAATGGGTTTAAGAAGCCAAAGCATCCAGTAAAGCCTAATGATTCAATAACAAAAGAGCCAGTTTTGAAACTAAAAATCATTTCATTCCTCTACATAGTGTCAACGCTCCTTCTCCAACCTCGATACCCTGCCAAACTATTGAGGTAGGTGCCGAGGTGCATGCCACACCATCTACCACGCAGATCCTCCCAGACCAGGCAACGTCTCCAACCAAAAGGAAAAAAGCAAAATTATTGTGATATCGGACAGCCAAGGAAAACATCTGCATACATTTGCGTGACCATTATACCGAATATAAGGTATATGTGCTATCGAAATCAGGGTAGAAAATGAAGACAGTTATTGAAGAAGGACGACCGCAGATCGGGAGACTTAAAAAAGGAGACCATGTGATTATACTGGCAGGAAAAATGACTTTGGTCCTGGCGAAGTTGATCCATTAACTGTGCTACAGGCTATTGACAACTTGTTGTATATGGACGTTGACAAACACAATCATCCATACCGTCCTGTACTGTTGCGACCAGCCTGATAAAAAAAATTACATTTAAATAATGACATTTGGTACGCTAATCAAATACTGACTGACCAGACATATATGTACAAAGGAAGACAGAGAGTGATGTGTGTTGATAGCACTGATTGCCTACACAGCAGGCACTTCACCCAACACGGCCTTCATTACAATCAGTCAGGAAAGAGATTGATAGCTAAAGCTATTACCAATCTGGTGAATAAGGAAAGTCGAGGGTTGCAAGTTCTTACTGGGCCTGGGTCAACAAAAAACGCAGCATCTACTGAACCAGCTAAGAGTTGCCTTGCCAGAGCCATGTCAGACACCTCACTCATCGAACTCAACCCTGACAACTATAGTACGAGCGCGACTCCGCAGACGTAGACTCCAGCTGACTGGCCGCAGCAGACGACAGTACGCGCCACACTGCCACGGCCGCAGCAGACGACAGTACACGCCACACCGCCTCGGCTGAATCAGACGACAGTACACGCCACACCGCCACGGCCGCAGCAGACGACAGTACACGCCACACCGCCACGGCCGCAGCAGACGACAGTACACGCCACACCGCCACGGCCGAAGCAGACGACAGTACATGCCACACCGCCACGCAAATGTTGATGCTTTAAACTGAGTTTTCCCGTAAATATTTCCTCCTAGACTAAGACTAAACAGAAAAGTTTATTTCTAAGGAACTCAGTTTTGTCAGCCACAACAGTCTGTGATGTTTCAAATCAATCTAAACCCTTTGAAGCGCACATCTCATGTAATGGTTTCCCTTAGAAGTGTTGAAACCTCATTTAAAACCGTCCACTATTAGAAGCTATGGAAAATCTCATTAAAGACGATGTGGCTACTTTCAAAACCCCAATCTTCAAAAAATGAAATAATGTATTTAAAACGTATGCCTTTTTGTTGTGAATAATTTTATTAATATATTCATATTATAATAACATTTTATTGGTTAATTTCAATAAGTAATTTTTAAGACTTTTGTCTGGATTTTTATTATTTATGCATTTATTAGATGGAAGAAGGGATAGTGTATAGCATCTGCATTGCGACAGAGCTAGGCTACAAACGAAGTTGTGAGATTTTGTAAACCACAACTATATATAGACTCATATATATATATATAGACAGTGTGACATCTCCTAGTGAATGGGCTTCTAACTAAATAGCTTTTTCCCTATGGGAAATTCGTTGAAAAATAAATTTTCTATCTAGTTAGTATGAGATGGAATAGCCTTATCAGCACAGCCTGTGGAGACAGTAGCCACTTAACCGATGATGATGATTCGTGCAATGTAGTGTGAACTCTAGGAACGAACTATACTGTAGGTACTATACTGGATTTGACTAGCCTGAGGGCAGGCACAAAATTTAACGTGATAGAGTTGTTACCCTGTCCTTTGTTTAATTTTGGCGAGACACCGTAACACCGAGCTTACTCCCTAACACGAAATTGTAAGAGAACGAATTCATTCTCAAAACATGAAAACTATAAACATATAGAGCACGGATTTTTGTCTAAATAATTTAATAGCTTCAACAGTACCCGAGATAAAAAAATCAAGGAGTGATACCGAACATTCAGTAAATGTTTTATAGGTCTGGACTGTATGGTACAAAAAAGGGCTAATGTATCTTAATTAATTAAGATAACAACAGGGTGTATTTTTTCTTATATACAGGGTGTTCATTAAAGTTGGGGACAAACTTCGAGAGGTGATAGTACTCATCAAAATAAACAAAAAAATACCTTTATCAATTTGTCAAAAATTCCTTCGTTTAGCCGCTAGCCGCCATTTTGTATTTTTTACAAAAAACTATATATATTAAGAACTATTTAAGATACATAAACCAAACTTTGCACACATATTCATTGGTCAAAGAGACAAATATTTTTAAAGTATCATTTAATTTGCTTTTATATTTTCAAAATGGCGGTGGTTAAAAATATTTTAATTTAAATAACAAAAAACCCACTAACATTTTTTTTGCCACGGCCGCGCCGTGGCAAAGAAGCCGCGTTGTGCCAGCTGAACTCCGCTTCTTAGCCACGGCAGCAACGCGGTGGCGCATGGGGCCTGTATTCTTACATTAAAAGCTCATTTTCTCGGTTATCCGTGGACGGATTTCGTTCACCAAAGTACCGTTCGATTTTAAATTAAAATTCCAATCTTTTTTGTAACTTGTAAAAATTTTATAAAATTAATGGATTGTTTGTTATTTTAATTAGAATAATTTTAACCACCGCCATTTTGAAGATATAAAAGCAAATTAAATGATACTTTAAAAATATTTGTCTCTTTGACCAATGAATATGAGTGCAAAGTTTGGTTTATGTATCTTAAATAGTTCTTAATATATAATGTTTTTTGTAAAAAAATACAAAATGGCGGCTAGTGGCTAAACGAAGGATTTTTTGACAAACTGTTATAGGCAATTTTTTGTTTATTTTGATGAGTACTATCACCTCTCAAAGTTTGTCCCCGACTTTATTGAACACCCTGTATATTAACTAATTCACTTATTTTCAACGTATCCGAGGCCATATGACGTCTCTGTCTTGCTACTTTATTGATATAAACTATAAGGCACTTACTCCGCACCACCATTGACACAACCCTCCTCAATACCCAATCAACTATTTGGATTAAAATCGTGAAAAGAAATTTATTGAAATTTACAGTCATAGAACTAACTTTTAGTTTTAAGCTAAAATGGTACAAGATAAACCCCCTTTTTAATAGTCATAGGAAATATTTTTTAAGTAATGTATATTTATAATTTTTATTTTCAGTCATTATTCACAATAGATGAAAACATTCTGAATATTTAACCCGTTTAAATATTTGCAACCTTTTATATGTTTGACTAGATAAAATTTATATATTGAACTTTGGATAATTTTTGAAGTTTTATAAAAATAGCAAAAATTATAACGCACAGTTTTCTTAGGGCAGAAGTGAGTGAAACAAATACTAAAGGTGGTTTGATCTTCATTTTAATTAATGTTTGAGTTTTTTATGGTTTCAGGTACTTAACTTATACTTTTTGTAGGTCCGTTCAGTTTACATTTTACACATTTTAACCAGACTATATACGTGCCAAATATCTCATAACACATTTCTTATACAACTAAAACGTATGTACCAGACATAAATAAAAAGTAGTTCGTGAATCAATACGTTTTTAATCAACTCGTACATTTCCAGAAAAGTGATATTTTAAAATATTGAATCGCTAAATGTTATTGTTTTTTCAGAACGAACGCCAATAATTTAATTAAAGTTCAACAATATTGAATACCCTGTTCCTCAATTTGTTTATTGTTTGCTGTCCATGTCTATAGATTATAAAAGATTGTTTATTCAGAAATAGTTCAGAATTAATAATAAGTACCCACGTTGTAATCAAAATTAATAGTATATTAATTTAACTTAAACATAGCTGCATAAATTATGAATTAATCAAAGGAACTGTTTAATCAGCATGTAATTGATACTCTAAACCATTCTTTTTGAAATTATTGGATATAACGGCCAATTAAAGATTATTTAAATTGCATGATTTTTAAAGATAATTTACTCTATATATCTAAGTGGTATTCTATTTCAAAATTCAAATATTATTATTTTTATAAATTGTTAACATATATCAACATTGGATCCTTCTTCCAAGCTTCTTATGTAAGTGTATATTTAAAAAAATGTATATGAGGTACCGGTAATGTTATATTAGTAACTCAGGAATAGTGACACACAATTCTGAAAAATTAAGTAGGTGAAGCAGTGAATAGCCTTTAGCGATTTGGCCAACACAGCAAACACCTCCTTGGTAATGCCCCCATCAATCTACGTTCATTCGCTGTTCACCTTCCCTTTGTTGGACATATCCTCTAATGGAAATGGACTCACTTTTTTCAATCTGCAAAGTTTACGTATTTGGAAAACGCTGTTTTAATAATCTATTCTATAAATTGATCTAGTTCATAAGTGCACCTAACAAATTTTATTTTATTTCATTTTCATTCTTTAATCAACCATTTATATTTTAGTTGATTTAAAATAAATAAATGGGTCTCATTATAAGATTAACCCTCCAGGTGCTAACATCTCACTGTGAGCTGTCTGCGAGTTGCAATTGTATAGCGATATCAAAGTCAAAAATTAACGTCACGGTGCTGCCATCTACAAGCTAAAAGATGAAACTACTCGTGTTGTTCTGACGCTTGAGTTTGTTATTTTGCCGCTAGAGTATGTTTTTAGAGCCAAATAAGTGCTTTCCCAGACGGCGATCCTTTGTAGTGTAGTGGCTAGATCGTTGTGCTGACCTCAAGTGGATCTCAGAGTGGACACAATACATAGGGCGAGTCACAGGCCTATTCTATACAGGCTTCGATGTCTGATGTGGTTACTGCAACTGTTGTACAGAGTTATCCTTCGCAGATGTGCGAGCAGTCTCCACGACGTAACTGCACGAGGAAGGCCTCCACCAACACGCCTGCCACCCTATTGTATACGGACTTCGGTGTCTGATGTGGTTACTGCAACTGTTGTACAGAGTTATCCCTCACAGATGAGCGAGCAGTCTCCACGACGTAACTGCACGAGGAAGGGCTCCACCAACACGCCTGCCATCCTATTGTATACAGGCTTCGATGTCTGATGTGATAACTGCAACTGTTGTACAGAGTTATCCCTCGCAGCTGTGCGAGCAGTCTCCACGACGTAACTGCACGAGGAAGGCCTCCACCAACACGCCTGCCACCCTATTGTATACAGGCTTCGATGTCTGATGTGATAACTGCAACAGTTGTACAGAGTTATCCCTCGCAGCTGTGCGAGCAGTCTCCACGACGTAACTGCACGAGGAAGGCCTCCACCAACACGCCTGCCACCCTATTGTATACAGGCTTCGGTGTCTGATGTGGTTACTGCAACTGTTGTACAGAGTTATCCCTCACAGCTGTGCGAGCAGTCTCCACGACGTAACTGCACGAGGAAGGCCTCCACCAACACGCCTGCCATCCTATTGTATACAGGCTTCGATGTCTGATGTGATAACTGCAACTGTTGTACAGAGTTATCCCTCGCAGCTGTGCGAGCAGTCTCCACGACGTAACTGCACGAGGAAGGCCTCCACCAACACGCCTGCCACCCTATTGTATACAGGCTTCGATGTCTGATGTGATAACTGCAACTGTTGTACAGAGTTATCCCTCACAGCTGTGCGAGCAGTCTCCACGACGTAACTGCACGAGGAAGGCCTCCACCAACACGCCTGCCACCCTATTGTATACAGGCTTCGGTGTCTGATGTGGTTACTGCAACTGTTGTACAGAGTTATCCCTCGCAGATGTGCGAGCAGTCTCCACGACGTAACTGCACGAGGAAGGCCTCCACCAACACGCCTGCCACCCTATTGTATACAGGCTTCGGTGTCTGATGTGGTTACTGCAACTGTTGTACAGAGTTATCCCTCACAGCTGTGCGAGCAGTCTCCACGACGTAACTGCACGAGGAAGGCCTCCACCAACACGCCTGCCACCCTATTGTATACAGGCTTCGGTGTCTGATGTGGTTACTGCAACTGTTGTACAGAGTTATCCCTCACAGCTGTGCGAGCAGTCTCCACGACGTAACTGCACGAGGAAGGCCTCCACCAACACGCCTGCCACCCTATTGTATACAGGCTTCGGTGTCTGATGTGGTTACTGCAACTGTTGTACAGAGTTATCCCTCACAGATGTGCGAGTAGTCTCCACGACGTAACTGCACGAGGAAGGCCTCCACCAACACGCCTGCCACCCTATTGTATACAGGCTTCGGTGTCTGATGTGGTTACTGCAACTGTTGTACAGAGTTATCCCTCACAGATGTGCGAGTAGTCTCCACGACGTAACTGCACGAGGAAGGCCTCCACCAACACGCCTGCCACCCTATTGTATACAGGCTTCGATGTCTGATGTGGTTACTGCAACTGTTGTACAGAGTTATCCCTCGCAGATGTGCGAGCAGTCTCCACGACGTAACTGCACGAGGAAGGCCTCCACCAACACGCCTGCCACCCTATTGTATACAGGCTTCGGTGTCTGATGTGGTTACTGCAACTGTTGTACAGAGTTATCCCTCACAGCTGTGCGAGCAGTCTCCACGACGTAACTGCACGAGGAAGGCCTCCACCAACACGCCTGCCACCCTATTGTATACAGGCTTCGGTGTCTGATGTGGTTACTGCAACTGTTGTACAGAGTTATCCCTCACAGCTGTGCGAGCAGTCTCCACGACGTAACTGCACGAGGAAGGCCTCCACCAACACGCCTGCCATCCTATTGTATACAGGCTTCGGTGTCTGATGTGGTTACTGCAACTGTTGTACAGAGTTATCCCTCACAGCTGTGCGAGCAGTCTCCATCAATTACAGTGTAGACCAATTACAGAGTTATTAGTAGGGTATAAAATTAAAAATGCCATATATTTTTAATTTATTTAGATTAAGGAGGTGTTTTATGTCTATGTTATATTTCTGTGGTATAATTTTTAACTCATATAATATATAAAAGTATTACAGTTAGTATGCTTGATAAACATTTGTGGAATATATATACATACATATATATATATATATATATATATATATATATATATATATATATATACCATCGTAAAATACTGTAATAACAAAATCAATAATACATAATAAAAAATATATATTTATTTGTTGACATAATCTAATCAAAATATCTGTTTCATTCTCAGTAAGTTTAATTGTGAACCAAAGTGGGATTGTATTGTTAACTTTCTTACAATGGTATGAATGAAATGGTTTTCATGATTCAATGTTGCGTAGCGAGCTCAGCAACAAAAGCCACGATTGCACCAGTGATAAAACCACAGTTAATCGTTCTTTTAAATTTATCTCTCGCAATGGAAACCGCATTTTACACCTGGATATTTCGACTTTAAAGCAACAATTTTAGATTAAATATGAATGATGATTCATCTGTTTATAAATTATTATCGTTAATGGTTTAAAGTGGTTTGAAGCAATATGGTAAAAATGTAGAATAATTTTCAATTGATTCCTTTTATAACGAAAATAACATTGTAGCATTGTGCATTAACGTAATGTATATTTTTACCCGCCGAATGAAAATTAATACTTACTAAGTGCTCTCCATAAATAGTTTTAACACCTAATGTATCGAGTAACGGTCACACGGAATGTCTGAACAATTCACTATAATACTTTTTACCTACAACAGTAGTGTGTTAATTATCATACGTAATATAGTATGATAGTTAACAAGGTTATACGAGGTGTATAAGTTCTACACTTTGAATACCGACTTGAAAATGTTGATAAAACCTTGAAATGGTTTCATACTGGACCCAGTAACTAGGCGACATTTCACTCATATTGAACTCAAACAAACCAACTTACGTTTGGGTCAAAGTCTCATGAATAAGAATCAGAGTAAGAGAAAAACTAGCAAAGATCCACTTAACTGTAGGTGTGGTATTTTAGGATTATTTTAATAGTGGTTACCACTGAAACTGTTAAATTTAGAGGTTGGATTTTGAGGTCAAAAACTCAAGGAATAAATGCTTGTATTTACCTCTCTGTGGGAAATTCGTTACATGATGGATACGTTTAAACGGCTTGGTTTGGAATGGTTTTAGTTCATCTAAACAGCGATTCTTACTCTTTTATATTAAAAACTCAATACAATGAATCTGGTAGTTTTTATGGAAACCTGTTACATATTTTACGTCTTAAAAATCGCCAACACCACCTCAGAGCTAAGACATATCCATGTCAAAATCTGTAAATACTTCCATGTGAGGAATAAGTTAGATCATGATGTGTCGAAAGGGAATGTTTTCAGTTCATCTGAAAAGCTGTTCTTATAACTAAACATTCAAAACAATAGCTCTGGTAGTTTCTATGGAAACCGTATCCAAACACTTGCACTTTTTGCGCTATTAACTTGTGTGTAACACACTTCTGCCAACTACCCTCCCCTAGAGCTTATGCATGTCCATGTCAATACTATGTTATGGAGATTCAGACCATGCCTACGTTATGATATTTTTGTCTTCATTGGAACTGTCATAGCACAGCAGCTACGTAACATAATTCATCCACATGTTACAAAATCTCCCAATAATAATTCAATGTTTCAATATCAAGTGACAGTTTTATCTCAGTTTACTTATTTTTATGAAGAAATTATGTTTAATCGTTCAAATATTGAATTTTTAGAATCCGCTCACATAATATCGTGCGAGACAGGCTATATATTTTTAATATCTCAAGATTCATCAAACTTAAACCCACAATCACCTTAAGCACGCTAAGCTTACGTTTTGAGTAAGGGAATTCGAAATCAAAGAGCGGCAGATGAACCGTCTATCATGGCCCAGTGCTTGGGGAATACAGCAAGTGACTAATGGCTTACTAGGTATGTAGCTTCAGATGTAATCTGTTCAAATAATCAGAGATTACTGATTACGAGATACACAGCTCAGACGTCTCAACTGCAACAAGCCCAGACTCGGCCTACTCTGATCAAACAAGCAGAAGCTAGTCAGTCACAACACCTAAATACTGCAGGTACATACCTTGCCTCTTTACATTAACACTGCGTTCCACATGATGGTACATTTAAAAGTCAAAGGTTATTTAAAGTAAGTTTTAACATTACATTTAATTCATTCACTGCTTACCTTTGACTAACCCAATTTTAGACACTCATTGATCATTGATATGAAACTTCAAGGTTATAAGTAAACTATTATAATATATATGTAATAAATAATAAATATTTAAAAATAATACATTTACATCAAATAATAAATCATATAGCCTTTTCGATCATCTTAATAAGTCCTGCGTGAAATATAGTCCTAAACAAATTTTTAGGACTACATTCAGTTATATGAAATGACTAGGACGGTGGCGTCGTCCTGTAATCCAGCTACTTGGACTTCACAAATTGTGGATAGTAATGAGCGATAGTCGGTGGGTGTAGTGTTCTCTAGTGTGGATCAAAGTCCGCACTGTTAAATACTATGTCTGAAAACCCGCAAAGACGATCCTCATAATCATACCAATTTGTAATTCAGAAGCCGTGGTTCAGATTCCAGGTTAAAATGTAGGTCCCTTAGCTGTTGCCATCGGCTGTTGAGCTATTAATTTATAGTCCTGTCTAAGGGACATGTCTGCCTTAGTCAGTAACAAGACTACAAGATCGTGCCACAATCACCTTAAACTCATTCCTCACTTCATATTTCAATTCTCATTCAATAATTGGCTTAAAATACCTACATTGTGGCATGGACGCCATTTCAATAATCTAATCTATGACAGCAATTACCTTCTTCCGTGTGTTTCATTTAATGCCAGTATAACATCAATGAAGCTGCTTTAATAACACATTATTGTTATATTGCAATAAATCATTTTAGTATAGTTAATTTGGTGCAGGTATTTAATACTGCCACTGTGTCATAAAACAACCAGTAAGTTAACGAGGATTTTTCTGTCTCAGCCACAGGCGTGTAGATATAATCATTCGACCAAGTGAGGACATAGTTTCCATTTTCTATAAATTGAAAAATCCTATAAAATAAACGGTATTACTGGAATTATACGAACTTTCTCCCTTAGTAAATTTAAACAGCAATCTTTATTGTTTCAAACATAATCATCCAATTTCTAAAAATAACAAGAAAAACAAAATTAATTGTTTGATTATTATGGAGGGACTAACTATTACGGGGAGTAATACAATGTTTTTGAGTGATTTTATTGGGTGATGTACCTTGTGCTGCATACTAAGGTTTTATGGAAAAATGTTGGGAAATAAGGAAGAAATTGATTTTTTTAATATTCTCCAGAAGAATAACATTGAGCGCTCTCAGATTACTGAGTTTACCACGAACATTAAATTTAACTTTTCAATGGAACCGTTAGTCGTAGACTGATTCAAAATACTAACTTGTTTGATTTTTAAGCTGGTTTTATTCGTAGCAGTCAAATTAAAAGTTACCAGTAAAAAAAGATAAACGATTTAAAGATTTAAAAAAATATATTTTTAAAAGCCCATAACTTTTAAACCTTGATTTTTTTGAGTTTTGTTATTGTTTTGAGAAATACGGGTAGTATCAATTTATGTATCTCGTAACGGGCTATAAACCATATAATTTTCATCAAAATCCTTAAAACCGTTTTTGGAAAACTTAAATTTTACGTGTTTTTAGGGTTAAAACACCCTTAAATATTGAAAATTACAAAAATAAAAAGCGTTCCAAGATACCGTGGATTGTTACCTACTTACCGAATTCCATGAAAATCGGACCAATAGTCTTTTCTGTAGGCTTCTGTACATCCCCCCTCCCCATACACACTCACAGACATCACTATTTTACCCGATTTTTCGATTCAGGGGGCACAAAAATCTAGGCTTCTGCCCACATCACACATTATCCCAACACAAACTTACACAGACTCACGGACAGACATCACTCTAGAACTACCTTTTTATTGAGGGGGCACTAAAATGGATTTATCTACCAGAAACTCAAAATCGATAATTCTGATGAAAACAATACTTTCTCCCTTATTCTTTAGTATAAGGGGAGAAAGTACAAATCCTACAAAACGATTGCAGTAGCATATTATTATCATAAATCAATAAGGGTCTTTTTACGCTAGAGTCACTGTTACTTATTCAGTCCTTAATACTTAATCAACTGTATCAGTGGACCGAAACATACTTTCTCCCTTAATCTAATTTAAAAATTACAACCTTAAACTTGATATCAATATATTTTTTAATCAATTTATTGTTTTAAACATAATCATCCAATTTCTAAAACTAACAACAAAAGAAAATAAGTTATATTGGTTGTTAAAAATCATTAGATTAGATTATTAGGGAATCCCACTCCCATTTTACCAGATATTTTGAGTGGGTTTTGTTCGGGTATGTTACATTACGCTGCATACCAAGTCCCAGAGTAACTATTGAGAAATAAGGAAGAAATAGTTATATATTCTACATTAGAATTGGGCACTCTCTGACAACGTACTGCGTCTACCATGGCGTGGGCCCAATGATACTGGATGGCCTGGAGTCATTTGGATTAATTGGAATTCTCGACGGAGACCTGTTGGTCTGATGAGCTCGAGAAACTCTGCTAGGATTTCGTTGGTAGTATGTTCCGGAGTAATAGCCTTTGCTGGAGTAATGCTGGACTGAACTGTGTATCATGAGCTGCAAGTCACAGATTGACTGGTGATTCCTTCTACCAAGCGACATTTCTTGCAGTCTGGAAGAAGGTTGTAGTGACCCAAGAAGTCAGCTCCAATAAGGGTTTGGGACGACGACTACGAAAAAATAATCTCGGTGACGGCGGTGAAGCTCGTCCAGCCGTGCTGAGAGACAGATGTCTGACGTATCAGCTCTTGTAGTGTGTCACTGACGTCAATGTCCGTTGCTGATGTGACATCACCTCAAACACCTTGTCGGCCATCTCGGTGACTATGAGGCGTGCTGAGAGCACAGATGTCTGACGTATCAGCTCTTGTAGTGTGTCACTGACGTCAATGTCCGTTGCTGATGTGACATCACCTCAAACACCTTGTCGGCCATCTCGGTGACTATGAGGCGTGCTGAGAGCACAGATGTCTGACGTATCAGCTCTTGTAGTGTGGGTCGGGAACTCTATCTCTGCTTAGATACGATACTTAATAGGAATCTTAAGAATTGTGACGGTTTTCTGCCTCTTAGTTCTGCCTGTGTCAGCAGGTGACGTATTCTCTCTTCTAGGATGGTAGCGATGTGTTTTTCCAATTCTGATTTCAACTTCAAGAACTCGGCTTCAGCCGGAGAATTGGTATGTCTTGGACTTCCACGACGTATCTCTGGTGAAATTGAAAAAGAACGTAGTAGAATTTACTAGCGTCAGATATAATGCGGTGGAGTGCAGATAATTCCGAATTTTCTGACCAAAATGGATGGAGTCAAAGAGATACACGGCTAACCATCGGAAGCTCTTCTTGTAGTTGCAACATATTTAGTGGCGCTGTTTGGGACTGAAGTGGTTGGAGTTGATTTCCAAGGTCTGCTATCACCGTACTGAGATGTTCGACTATCACGTCAGGATTGTCACTGAAGAAAAATACGTCTAACTGAAGTAAAAAGACTAAGTTGGAAGAAGCAAAATGTATTTCAGTGTTTTTGAACAGGAATGTCAGTAAGAATTTATTATAAACAAACAATTAACAACTGTTAATTAATATTGTTAATATTAATTAACAATCAATAATAAAACACATATTATATTAACTCTATCATTTGGCTTTGCCACCACGGATATTTGGCAGACTTAGAAGAAATTAGTAAAGTGTCACTTTACGCACTTTATCCATATATAAATATTTTTAAGCTTATTTATGAGGGTTTCTAATTATTTAGTACGTAGGAAATGTATCCTGAATTTAAATACTCGCTTTCCTTTCGATTTTCTCCAAACCCTGCGTTTGGGGGAACTACCCAACCTCAACGTGTTATTAGGTGTATAAAATAAAAGCCCAATTAAAGATGGTAACTCGGTTACATTATTATAAGAGTGCGGTGATGTGTATTTTTCAAATAACAATTTACATAACTTTGAGAATTGAAAAACTGTAATTATTTGAGAGAATAGCTTTGAGTGTATAACGACAATATTTCTTTGTGATATGATGTAAATTAGTTTTGATCTCAGCTGTAAATAAGAAGCTTGTCATCGCATTATGCTAATAAGACCAATATACGTGTCAATATAACATATAGTATTGAGCACTTCATTGTAATACAGACAAATACATGGTGATGAATAATAAGAACACAACGATTTATTTATAATATATGCAATAGGTATTAATGTTTCCGTTGAGTAGGTATCCGTGAATGTAGCTCTTCAAGTGTATATTTCGTGTTAATATTTAATTGGTTCGATTTAAAACTTTGTATTAAAGTAAACTTTGTATTTGTGTGATTCAAGTTGAAAGGGTATATTTTTTACCTTTATATATACACTCGTAATTGATTCACTGTTTTATTACTGTTTTACTTACTATCTACTCATCGGGAGTAAAAACAACTATAATTATTTGTTATTATTTTCTCGATGCCAAAACCCCTCTGAATTTCTAATCATGATTATATTGGATATTTATGATTAATTTGCTATTAAAGTATTGTTAACCGGTGTAATATTTATGGTTTATTTTATAAATATTTAACTAGTTTTCAATTCACAATCTAAGAACTAAAGTATTAAAAACCAAACTAATATAATATATCTTTAGTATTTTCGTTAATTTGGTAAATGTAAAAATATTCCTCAGCAACATTCCCTTTTGATTTATCCTGATATTTTTTATATTTAAATTAAAAGTGAAAGGTCATATGACCATTCATCCTGTTATTTACAAGAAACTATTTTAGGAACGTTATTATTACCCAGTCACGAAAATGTAAAATAGATATTCTTTTGCACGCGGTAAATTTTTATGGACTTAATTTATATTTATAGTAATTGTAATACTTTATCAATAGTTTATGATTAGTTGCTCCATACATTACCAGAACCATTACTTTTAGGTATACCTGACACCTAATTTCACTTTTTAATCAGGTAATGTTGCTATTGTTTGATTTGAGGATTTATATCAAATAGGCCTAAGCACTGTAACATAATAGGATAAGTGTGAAAATGTTTGTTTCACAAATTAGATAATCATCTCTTTTATGGAATATAATGTAATTAATATATGCATTTAATTATAATATAATTTTATTTTTATGCCTGCTAAAATATTATTTAAAATCTTAATATCGGACAAATGTTATATTACACACCATAATGGGGGATCACCGTCTAGTACCTCACCTACCTACCTAGTA
The DNA here is from genome assembly GCA_023375725.1 of Nephotettix cincticeps. Taxonomy (NCBI): domain Eukaryota; kingdom Metazoa; phylum Arthropoda; class Insecta; order Hemiptera; family Cicadellidae; genus Nephotettix; species Nephotettix cincticeps. The sequence continues at coordinate 77,742,614 of CM041791.1, read as the reverse complement.
GAGACCGAGCTTTGGTCGGATAGAATAAGACCATTTTAAGGAAATAAATATTTCCTTAGTATTATTAATACTAATAATACAAATACAAATAATTTAATGATTATTGTTTTACTTCTGACAGCAACAGAAAATAATGTTGTTAGTTGCTTTCTTGAAATAAAAACATAAATAAAAATGATAGTTGTTTATTAAACAATTAACGCAAACATTTTTTTTATTAACCTGCATACGCTCTAAACAAAAATTTATAGGCCCCGAGCAGCGATGGATCTCACAACCTTTAACCTTTGACTATCCATTGTTAATGGATAGTCAAAGCTTCAACACATTTAGTAAGACGTGATTAACCTGCGATGTAATTCCGCATCTTTTACCCAGGCGTTATTGTTAGAGCTATCATAATTATTCATACGACTATTAATAAACTGTGGTCAACTGATTGTATGAGATACAAAATGAGTGTTAAGAAGCAAAAGAGAAATTTAATTTACATCAATTGGTTTGTAAAAGTGGCTTCAACCAATACAATGAATAAGTTTTCTATCAAAACACGATAGATTTCGAAAATATCTTTCTCTGCTTTTATTTCGCACAGTTATTTTACAATTTTGTTTTTACAAATTGCTTACTAATTAGATTCATTTATTACATACATACATAAAATAAATACGTATGCAAAACCTCTATTCACATCTTACAAAGAGCATATTGTTTGCCATCTTTACTCAATAACTGTCAAACGGTTATAAACAGATGTTTTGATTTGTATTATTTACATCTGATTCTCCATAGCGTAATGTTAATTTTTTAAATTTTAAACTTAATATTACAAGAAAACCGGCATTTTCCTGGACATTAGACCTAGAACTTATTTTCTACTCGGAAATTAGTTATTTCCAAATTTTAAAGAAATTCGTTAGAGCCGTTTTCGATATCCCTGTGCAAATATACAAACCCTGCTCGTATTATAGTATTGGATTGGATTGGATATAACATAGCACTTTAACTTCAGCCACATCCACTTTATAACTCTACTTTTTAGGTAATTTGAATTGAAAGGGTGTATTTTTTAGAATCCGAAACAAGACAGCTGAAGGATACACTGAACAATAGTAAATACCTGTCGTTATATTTTGTAAGATTAATTGGTAGTCACAGTGACTGAGTATGTTCTAACAATACAGCTGAAGGATACACTGAAAGATTAATTGGTAGTCACAGTGACTGAGTATGTTCTACAGCTGAACAATAGTAAATACCTGTCGTTATATTTTGTAAGATTAATTGGTAGTCACAGTGACTGAGTATGTTCTAACAATACAGCTGAAGGATACACTGAACAATAGTAAATACCTGTCGTTATATTTTGTAAGATTAATTGGTAGTCACAGTGACTGAGTATGTTCTAACAATACAGCTGAAGGATACACTGAACAATAGTAAATACCTGTCGTTATATTTTGTAAGATTAATTGGTAGTCACAGTGACTGAGTATGTTCTAACAGCTGAAGGATACACTGAACAATAGTAAATACCTGTCGTTATATTTTGTAAGATTAATTGGTAGTCACAGTGACTGAGTATGTTCTTACAGCTGAAGGATACACTGAACAATAGTAAATACCTGTCGTTATATTTTGTAAGATTAATTGGTAGTCACAGTGACTGAGTATGTTCTAACAATACAGCTGAAGGATACACTGAACAATAGTAAATACCTGTCGTTATATTTTGTAAGATTAATTGGTAGTCACAGTGACTGAGTATGTTCTAACAATACAGCTGAAGGATACACTGAACAATAGTAAATACCTGTCGTTATATTTTGTAAGATTAATTGGTAGTCACAGTGACTGAGTATGTTCTTACAGCTGAAGGATACACTGAACAATAGTAAATACCTGTCGTTATATTTTGTAAGATTAATTGGTAGTCACAGTGACTGAGTATGTTCTAACAATACAGCTGAAGGATACACTGAACAATAGTAAATACCTGTCGTTATATTTTGTAAGATTAATTGGTAGTCACAGTGACTGAGTATGTTCTAACAATACAGCTGAAGGATACACTGAACAATAGTAAATACCTGTCGTTATATTTTGTAAGATTAATTGGTAGTCACAGTGACTGAGTATGTTCTAACAATACAGCTGAAGGATACACTGAACAATAGTAAATACCTGTCGTTATATTTTGTAAGATTAATTGGTAGTCACAGTGACTGAGTATGTTCTTACAGCTGAAGGATACACTGAACAATAGTAAATACCTGTCGTTATATTTTGTAAGATTAATTGGTAGTCACAGTGACTGAGTATGTTCTTACAGCTGAAGGATACACTGAACAATAGTAAATACCTGTCGTTATATTTTGTAAGATTAATTGGTAGTCACAGTGACTGAGTATGTTCTTACAGCTGAAGGATACACTGAACAATAGTAAATACCTGTCGTTATATTTTGTAAGATTAATTGGTAGTCACAGTGACTGAGTATGTTCTAACAATACAGCTGAAGGATACACTGAACAATAGTAAATACCTGTCGTTATATTTTGTAAAATTAATTGGTAGTCACAGTGACTGAGTATGTTCTAACAATACAGCTGAAGGATACACTGAACAATAGTAAATACCTGTCGTTATATTTTGTAAGATTAATTGGTAGTCACTGTGACTGAGTATGTTCTATAGAACATACTCGCATTCGTAGTTATAACAACGAATGCTCTTTCTACCAACAATGAGTCAGGTAGGATTGGTAGCTCTGAAGGTAGTTTATAAGGTTCTTTCAGAAACTTGGATACTGTTATCAAACTGTACCAGACTATAATCAGAAGCAAATTGGAATACTGTGCTGTTGTTTGGGATTCGATCCATCTGTCTGAATGTAACAGCCTGGAAGTTTTTCAGAACAAATTTTGGCGATATTTATACTTTAAAAGATGTTCCCAACCATGCCCGTTTGATTTCCCATCTTCAACCTTAAGAAACATTTTTTCTCTTCCAAAATTAACAGTTAGAAGGAAGATTTTTCTGGCATGTCTTATTCATAAAATCATGAATGGTTCTGTTGGTAGTGGGTTCTTACTAGAAAATACTTGTCTTTATACACCATTCCGTAAATTAAGAACATTTAATTTTTTTTATTTACCTAGATGCAGAACCACAGCTAATTATAATTTCCCTTTATTTACGGCATTAAGGCTTATAAATGAATCCGATCTTGATATTTTTAATGATGAGTTAAATGTGTTTTTAAAGATAGCTGTATTGGAAAAATATTTCTGTAGCTATCATGTAAAATATGTAAATAAATAAATAAAGTTATGTTTGTTTCAGGTTGTGTGTAGTTGTTGGGAGGGGACACAGATGAACCTAATACAGATACCATTATCAGAGATCATGATTGAATATTCTCCTGTCTCCAAGGCAAAGCCATATCGGGGGACAGGAAGGATGGCTTTACCACATTACCAGTATAATTCATCCTCAATTTCCTAGATCGCTGCTGCTGCAAGTCGCCGAAGTCACTCCACCGCCAACTACTGATGCGACCAACAAGGCGCTTACAAGGTCGGCTCGACTGAAAGCTAATATCATTTCTGTAATACGGCACAAACCATGTGATTAGAAGCCACGTTGCGGTGGATCTTGTTAGTAAGTGTTTATCTCCCATACTGAGTTAACAACCGACGAATTATCCTCTACAATTCCTTAGTCCCCTCATTAGATTTGAATTTTCTTTTGAAAAACTAGCATAATTATACAACTTTTGTACTGATTTTTCTTCCATAATTAATTTATTTTTCTTCATTGAAAAATGTGGTATTCAGTATAGATTTATTAGAAAATCTAACAATAACCTTTCAACAAGTATTGGATACATAATACACTTAAGGCGACAACCAAAAAAGAATGAATGATTAGTAATATTATCACTATACGAGAAATAAATTGATTCATAAGAATCCTTAGTTACCAGAAATCCTTACCAGAATCCTTAGTTTAAGGACCACTCAGTAGCGGTACTGGTCTTGCATCTCATATCCGGTCACAACTTGCATTTAAACACACTTCTGGCAAGTTTGTGAATACTCAAAAGAGCTCATATGCTGTTATAAATAAGTACCTGGTGACCGAGCTTTGCTCGTTTAGTAAAATACATGTATTATAAAAATTAATTAGAAAAATTTAAACACATTTATTACTCAATGAAAACATTTATGTAGTTTAAATAAAACCAATTTAATACACCATAATTAATAGCACTGAACAAAAAGTACTGTCCCTGGCGAGGATTGAACACGCAACCTACGACTTACGAGGCCAACACGCTACCGCTGGACAACGGCGTTTGCCAAATGAGCGACGCCGTTTAAGGTATTTTAGCCAACATCAATTGTTTTGGTCGATCATTTACTGTTTATCCATACAGTTATTATTAGCCTGTGATCAATTGATTTTGTTAGAAACGGAATGAGGATTGAAAAACAAAATAGAAATTTAATTTACACCAGTTAATTGGTATGTTACAGTGGCTTCAAACAATAGAATGAATACGTTTTCTTTCAAAAGACAAACGATTTTAGAAATAATTATCTCTGCTTTTATTTCGCACACTTATTTTACCCTTTAATTTTTACAAATTGTTTAGTAATTTGATAATTTTTCATTTATTACATACATAAAATAAATATTAATACAAAACCTCTATTCACATATTGTTCCCCACCATCTTCAATCAACAACTGTCAAACGGTTATAAACAGATGTTTTGATTTGTATTGTTTACATTTTGATTCTCCGTAAGCGTAATGTTAAATTTTTAGATTTTTAACTTAATATAACAAGAAAACAAGAATTTTCCTGGGCATTAGACCTATCTAGAACTTATTTTCTACTCGGAAATTAGTTATTTCCAAAATATAAAGAAATTCCTTAGTGCCATTTTCGAGATCCGTGTGCAAATATATATACAAACTTTGCTCGTATTATAGTATTGGATATAGTATATCATAGCTAACTATTTAAAAAAATATCAATAAGTTCGTACCGACATGATAGAGGAAATAAGGAAGTAGGTTTACTGGCCGTAGAAACATTAAAATGTACAGAGACGCAAGAGATATGCTGGATAATTTGCACAGAGGCGGCTGCAGCTGTAGCTGCTCCTGGTATTACACTACTCCGTTCATGCTAAGGCCACGTTAGTAGACCCAGAGATGTGTGTGATACCCTGTAGACGTGATGGATCATTAGCGCAGTGGAGACTGCAGCTGCTCCTGGTATTACATTACTCCGTTCATGCTAAGGCCAGGTCGGTAGACCAAGAGACGTGTGGGATACTCTGTAGACATGATAGCCTCCGTTCAAAAAAAGAAACTCCGTTCAGAAGAAGAAACTCCATGAACTCCGTTCATGCTAAGGCCAGGTCAGTAGACCCAGAGACGTGTGGGATACCCTGTAGACGTGATGGGTCCTTAGCGCAGAGGAGGCTGCAGCTGTAGCTGCTCCTGGTATTACACTACTCCGTTCATGCTAAGGCCACGTCAGTAGACCCAGAGATGTGTGGGATACCCTGTAGACGTGATAGATCATTAGCGCAGTGGCGGCTGCAGCTGCTCCTGGTATTACAGTACTCCGTACATGCTAAGGCCAGGTCGGTAGACCCAGAGATGTGTGGGATACCCTGTAGACGTGATGGATCATTAGCGCTGAGGCGGCTGCAGCTGCTCCTGGTATTACACTACTCCGTTCAAGCTAAGGCCACGTCAGTAGACCCAGAGATGTGTGTGATACCCTGTAGACAAGATGGATCATTAGCGCAATTGCGGCTGTATCTGCTCCTGGTATTACAGTACTCCGTACATGCTAAGGCCAGGTCGATAGACCCAGAGATGTGTGGGATACCCTGTAGACGTGATGGATCATTAGCGCAGTTGCGGCTGTATCTGCTCCTGGTATTACAGTACTCCGTACATGCTAAGGCCAGGTCGGTAGACCCAGAGATGTGTGGGATATTCTGTAGACGTGATGGATCATTAGTGCAGTTGCGGCTGCAGCTGTATCTGCTCCTGGTATTACACTACTCCGTTCATGCTAAGGCCAGGTCGGTAGACCCAGAGATGTGTGTGATACCCTGTAGACAAGATGGATCATTAGCGCAATTGCGGCTGTATCTGCTCCTGGTATTACAGTACTCCGTACATGCTAAGGCCAGGTCAGTAGACCCAGAGATGTGTGGGATACCCTGTAGACGTGATGGATCATTAGCGCAGTTGCGGCTGTATCTGCTCCTGGTATTACAGTACTCCGTACATGCTAAGGCCAGGTCGGTAGACCCAGAGATGTGTGGGATACCCTGTAGACGTGATGGGTCCTTAGCGCAATTGCGGCTGCAGCTGCTCCTGGTATTACACTACTCCGTACATGCTAAGGCCAGGTCGGTAGACCCAGAGACATATGGGACATCCTGTAGACGTGATGGATCATTAGCGCAGTGGAGGCTGCAGCTGTAGCTGCTCCTGGTATTACACTACTCCGTTCATGCTAAGGCCACGTCAGTAGACCCAGAGATGTGTGTGATACCCTGTAGACGTGATGGATCATTAGCGCAGTTGCGGCTGCAGCTGCTCCTGGTATTACAGTACTCCGTACATGCTAAGGCCAGGTCGGTAGACCCAGAGACATGTACATTATCGTGATATCAGTGCATATATTAGCTGCTCCTGTATTACATCTCCGTTCATGCTAAATAGTAGAAGAGATTGATACCCTTTATTAATTCATTACATTTGCGGCTCTAGCTCTTTATTACAGTACTCCGTGCATGCTAAGGTCAGGGTCTCTTACGCAACTATAGCGCTATACACGACAGCGTCAGTCTCCGGTTTTTCTCTTATTCCTTTATAAATTAACTAGCTGACCCGGCGAACCTCGTAACGCCTAACAGAAAATACATGTTAACTTTAAGATTGGCCATGTTCTGAAATCAAATAGCATTACGGCTTCATTGTGAAAGCCTCAAATATTCAACAGCTGATTATTATAATTAACCTAATAGGTATAAACATTGTAATTATGTTATTTGGCAAACATATAAACACGTGACCTTTAATCATATAGAAAATAAAGAAATATAAATACAGTACATAATTCCCAAAAACCGTAAACTATTAACGTGGGGAATAATGCTGTTCATCTTGTACAGCACATATTTACTTCATAGTTTTACATTAATGAATGATTCAGATGGCATTGGATGGTAAAGCATATTGCTAACGGACAGTAAACAAACAGCTGGTTTAAGAAACCAAAAATGTTTTCATTGTAGAAAATTTGTAAACAAACTTAGTCCCCATAAGGTTAACATTCGAAATTTAAAACGCTATAAGATGGAAACTAATTGAATTTATGGAAACTGAATATGTCTAAGGAATGACCGGAGCAGAGACGAATCCAAAAAATCAAAGATCATTAAAATCGGTCCAGCCGTTCTCGAGTTATAATGCGTGTAACTAACACGACTTTGTTTTATATATTTAGATGATTTTATTTACCTTTTGATTTCCAGAACAAAAACTAAAAGTAAACTAAATTAGCTATATCAATAAAATTAGATTTTTGTCAGTACATTAATCAGAACTATACATTTTTTAGTTATTTTTACGTTTCATGCATTAGACAATCCGAAACAACACGTATCTCAAATTAGTGTGTCTTTGACGCTCCAGGTGGCATTTTACGTCGTTTTCTCCGAAGAAAACGGGAGAGCTGATAACTATGAAACTTTTTTAATTCATTCTCTACAGTCCACAGTAGGTTTTTAAAGGCTTAAAAATGTTTGCCAACCCTTGAAAAGTAAATAATGAGCATTTAAAACTCACTTTTTACACCAGATATTGGTCACATTTTGCTTCAGTTTTAAATTAATAACCTACAGGCAATAATCAGCTGTCTGTAGTTTAAATATTCAATTGAAAGAAAAACAAATAGCTGTTGAATCAATATTAGTTCGTTTATATTGTTCATTGGTGGTCATTGATTTAAACCCATTTCGAAACAATACTATATTAAAAAGTTCTTTTAACGTAAAACCAATAATAATAATAGTATAAATCTAACCCATTTAAAGCAATTATACCATTATTGTGAAGTAATGCTAAATAATAAAGCTGGGTATTGATTTTTTTAACTAGGATTGGTTTGTTTAGGATTTCAGGTTTACATTTTGATATGATGATCTTTCTTCTTTAAACTGAATCCTTCAACCCGTACAAAGGACGGGCTTACTGTCAATACTAAATAAAATCGATAATAGTTTTTGCATTTTAATTATACTCTTATTTGTAATTTCATCTACACAACCCAAGCACTTAGATATTGATAACTATATATTTTTCATTATACTTTTAAACCATATATTTGAAATAAATATTGAAACGAATAGATAAATGAAATAAGATATAATTAAATAAACAATAATTTGTATATTGCTGTATATTTATAGGTAATGGAATGATAATTTAAACTAAAACACCTTATCGTTAAAAAACAGAGATTGAAATGAAAGTTCACTTTTAACGCAGCACAAAAATTAAGTTATGAAAAAATCCGTAACTTTTTATTCTACAGGTAAATTTGAGTAGTCATAAATTTTCCTTAGTATATTATTTTTACATTTAATAATTAGACCTAGAATATTTAATTTAATATATGACAAAACACTACACGTTTGTTAATGTTGAAGTCATTTTTAGAAATGATAACTTATATTTTACACAAATGGTTTGTAAATATATATATATATATATATATATATATATTCGTAGATGCTTTATTTGTATATTTGTCTCTTCATTTATTTCGAATACATTTTTTCTCTACACACAAACGATGTTTATCTAGATAGGTTACGGCTTTCAAAACTAAGCTTAGAAAGCTCCACGTGTTAACTATGTAACACAAAATGCGTTTATACACCAATTTAAAGAAAAACAATTTAACAAAATACAGGTTTCTAATCCTGCAAAATGTAGATTTGCATAGCTTTTGTGATTATATAACGAGTTATTTACTAAGTGGAAAGTGAAATATTAGTTATGATGTGAAGGAATTGTTACATGAATTGCATCCTTTTCTCCGTGTATATCTCGGAACAATCAGATGATAATCAAGTGTTGAGCCTTGACAACTCGACATTTATTTCTCTGAGTAGTACCAGTCAAATCATTATTTGAGATGCGATGAATTCTCTTGACACGACATAACAATATCACGTTGTTTCGAATAATCTATCCAGATATATCTCCTCAGAGATCAGGCTCTGACGACCTTGACGCAAGATCAATGCGATAGCATCCTCGCTCTGAACTATCACGTTGTATTGGAAACAGATTACGAGAGGAGAAGATAATCCCAGATATAGCTCAGAACTCTTCCGCGTTATGCAAAGGTCCGATCTCTCGCCCATAACCTCTGTCTCTGTCTGTCTTGTTTACGGTCGGTGACACCACAAACGAACGACTCTTGCCCAACTGACCAGTGACCGGTCTTCCCTCACTTAACGTGTTGCAGTAAACGTTGTTTGTCGGGTTGCTCCTTCATTACAGTGTTATTTGAAAATCAGTTTTAACTAAATAGTTAAAATTGAAATAAAAATTTCAATCATAGGACTAATTGTCCTATGATTGAAAATTACTTTAAATATAAAACGTAGAAAAAAGTAGAGGGTAAGCACTTTAAACTCACCCTGTATATTCTGTAAAACAATGCCATAAAATGTACTTGTCAAATAGTATTACTCTTTATTTAACTGAAATGCGTAAATACTTAATTTAAGTATATTAGTTCACTTTATATAGTTCTGCTTTATGTATGCTTGAATTGCATGCTTTAATTTCTATTCTGATATCTCACATTGATAACTACACTTTATTTGGTCTGCATAAACAATATAGACTAGGTATTTCTTGAAGACTGTATTTTATTAAAACAGTAGGTCTAATAGTTTAGAAATATAGGTTAAACGGATTCACAATAAAATTGGAGTTTTATAAACAAATATCTCGTAAATGTGGTTTCCTGCAATGATACAGTTTTAAGATGTGTACCAAATCATGTCTGCTTGTTCCTCATTAAGGAAGTTTAGATTACTAGAGCACATTGAAAGGACAACTTTCTATCTCTCGCATCATTTCCTAACGTCATATTATAAAATAAAGACATTAATTTGAATTTGACTAATTATGTAAACGAGTTCTTCTAAATTATTTAAAACTTGTTAAACGTATTTTAATAGCATATTTTTATGGACAATTTCAATTGTGTGATATTATTTCTTTGTGTAACAAATATGTAAACTTACAGTAAAAATAATCAACTTGTTCAGCATGTTTGTTTTTTCTCTTCATTTAAAATAAGTTTTATCTTCACTCTTCTTAAATCACTTCCACAGATATTTCAACTGGTAAATATAGTCATCCTATTAAGGGAAAAAATTATTTTCATGGATATTAATTCAAACTAGTTTCTTAATGTACTAAATCATTGTAGTAAACATTGGAATTATATAAGTAAATGCCAACCTTCTTGTGCCAATTAGCAGTAGGGCATGAATGTAGGCCTACCTCTCGCGTTATTCTCATGGAATAAGGAAATTACTGTTTCAAAACTCGCCCATTTGTACAACATTAGATATTTTTTGTTATTTTTACACCCTCCATTGTTGTTATTTATTACATGTTAAGCATAACACATAATTTAATGGAACTTTCATTGCAAAAAACTGCGGTCTCATGCCAAAGTTATTCTTAACAGAATCCCGCTTGTAATTATTCCTTTTACAGTAACGTATAACGCGGCTTCTACTTCAGAACACATAAGTTGTTTCGATAGTGGCATTAATGTGTATAATAAAGTGAAAGATATAATTTCACGTTCATTAACAGCTCATCACCATAAAAATAACTAATTATCCTATAAAAATATAATTTTGGTTAAAAGTTCAAAGGTACTGATTAATATTTCAAAATTGATTATATTCAAAATAGAAATACTGCATGATTCAACCGTTTATCTGTTATCAACTGTATCTCTTGATTAAATTATAGCACCAATTGACATAAGGCTGGCAACTAGCCTCAAGGCCGCCACGGGCGCTCGCCTCCAGTAAACGCTGCCATCCCAGGACCCGGAATCCTGAGGGAATGCCAAGGCCAGGTGATGATACAGTTCCCTCCACTCCGCCCCGTCGGGTGCAGGCCCTCCTGGCTCATCTGCTCAGTGTGTGCCGCGCGGCTGTGAAAGACCATCGTCGCAACGCTCGCTTCACACCGTCCTCGTACGTACCTCATCCAAGATAGTTTAGGATTTTTCTTTACTAATATTACTTTAATTTTACTCATATTCTGTGGTATGTAGTGATAGAAGCAATTTACTGTAAAGCATTTTTATGTCCATTAGTTGCATTTAATTCAGTCTAGATTGTAGTTTATATCTTCAAATTTAAAAAAATACAAGGATATCAAAAATATATTAATATACAGTATAGTTTTCTTGTGAAGAGTGTCTTTTCCTACAATAATGAAATTTTATTAAA